>CM068318.1:180000-627500 GCA_034766995.1 Acanthacorydalis orientalis
GGGGGAAAAAAACGCGCACAACAATCGGACAGAGACGGTACAATGAACAGACACACATTCGACGCGATGAAATCGACTTTATTGTTTTTACAAAAAAATACATTTTTTTACATACGCCTACAGTATGGTCGTTTTTTGTAAAACACACCTCGCAGTTTCAGATGCACGCGAGCGCGAGCGCGCAGAAATCTATCGCTCCGCGACGACGGAGCGGCGCGTTCGCGTCGCGTTCGGGATAAATTTCTGCGGCCGACGCTCGGCCAATGCACTCGTCAAAATTACAATACAAAGGATATATTTTTATTTATTTATTTATTTATATATATATATATATATATATATATTTCTAACGAACTATAATTTTTCACATAGCCATTCGTTCGCGACGAATGCTCGTCCATCAATTACAAAACGCACGCGCGCAAGCGAACGGCGAGCGTCCGATCGAGTGCGCGGTGACGGTGGCGTGTGCGCGCATCGGATCTTTTCCCGTCGAATTCGAAACGGCCGCGTGCTTTGAAACACTCGCCGAGACGTGTCGGATCCCCGCGCGAAGACGGCTCCACGCCACACTGCTCGGCCGGCTTCGAATTAGAACGCGAGCGCGCGCGCGCACAGAGTTGCGTTCGCATCGTACGAGCGAACGAATCGACGAGTTCGCGCGGAAGACGTCGACCGTTCGACGCGGCACCCGCTGCGAACGCGCTGCCGCCGATCGGACGTCGATTCGAAAGAAAAATACACGCATCGATTTTATCGAGAAAACCACCGATCGAAACGCTGCGAAAGACCTTATTTAAAATCGCCGACACGATCGAAACGGAACGGTTCGACGAAGGCTGACGGACGAGGAGGCTGCAGCCGTGCTCGGCGGACAAAATAAAATGAAATAAAAAAAATAGAAACCGCCGTCGTCCGGCTGCCGTCGATCCGACGTGATTAATAAACAACGTCCGCTCGACAGACACACGAGCGGCCGACCGACCGGACGGACGGACGGACCGAGTCGGACACGGGGGCAGCGGACGGGCCGAAATATACTTCCGTCGCGAGCGTCCCGACTCCGAGAACCGCCGTCGGGCGCCTTACCTCCTACCCTTGCCGTCGGACCTTTGCGAATCGCTCTGTCCGGTCCTGTAGTTGTTCCTGTTCCCCGAGCCGGACGCATACTTGTTCGTGCTCGGATTGTATCCACCACCTCCTCCGCCGCCGCCGCCTCCTCCACCGCCGCCGCCGTTGCCGTCGCGGCCCGACGAGAAGTACCCCCTGCCGACGCTGGTGCTCGTCGTCGTCGCGTAACCGACGTCCGCCGACCGATTCGCGCCCCAGCCGTAACCGCCGGCGCCGCTTCGGTAGCTGTTGCCGTCCTGCTGATAGCCGCCGGAGCTCGAGCTCTGCTGGTACGCCTGATAGCCGCCCTGGTAGCGATACTGTTCGCCCTGGTTGCCCTGGTTCCCGCGCTGCTCGCGCTGCTGCGAGCCGTACTGTCTGTAATTCGACTGCGGCCTACTGTTGTACCGTTGATTCGAACCTGCAACAAGAACGAACATTAAAATTTAAATACATCGAAGCGGTATTTAAAACACGACGACGTACAGGAGGGCTCGCCCCTTCCCGGGCTCTCGGACGCGCACGTACGGCGGTGCGCGCCCTAACGTTCGGTTCGAAATCGAACGTCATGGCGAGAACGAGTGAGCGCGGGGACACGGCCGCTAATGCCGCGTCGCAATTCCGACGATCGTCGGTCGGAGTAATCACGGGAGCTAAGTGATGCGAGAGTGCTCTCGAGCACACACTCTGACGGTAGGAAAAAGGTGCAATCAAACCGACCATTCTCGGTCGTCAAACAATACCGAGTAGATTGAATGCGACGGCGGCGGCGGCGGCGGCGGCGGCCGAGGGACTTCAAACGGCGCGCACGGTCTGTCCGACGCAACGTTCGCCCGACAATAACCCGCCGCTGCGAGAGTGCAACGCGGATCGCGCGCGAGCGCGATGTCTGTACGCTCGACGTAGACGACTCGCCGACGGACAGCGGTGGCGGTGTGCGCCTGTCTGTGCGCACGCACGTCGCCTGCGTGTGCCCGTGTCGATTTTTTTCGAAACGCTAGCGACGAACTGCGTGTCGGCCGTCGACGATCGCCGTTTCGCTATCGTCGCGTCCGACACGCACGCGGCGCGACCGCCTGCCGCGTTCGCACGATCGCAAAACTGCAGACAGACGGCGGGATGCGTGCCGCCGCGCGTTCCCGATCCGCAAACTGGAAACGGACCGGCTGTACATTAATGCGGCGGCGGGACGTTCTTCGCAACGAACATGTAGTGGCTTCGATCGCGTTTTCGGTCGACGTTCGTTTCGCCGCTTTCGACGTGCGTCGCAACGGTCGACGGGCTATCGAGCGGGACGGGGCGAGGCGAACGCACGACGCTGACGGCGATCTGCGAATTTCGGAACTAGGATCGGAACGAGCCGTCGCATCGGAACACATCGGTGCAGAGGGCACGATCCGTGCACTCGAAGTCGCGTCGAGGGCGCCCGCCGTCGCCCGCCGGCGATCGGCGCGGAATCCCGCGCAACACGAAAGTCACAATCGACGACGTCATCAGAGCGATCCGGAGCGGCGGGAGAACCGCACGTTCCGAATCTCGACAACAGCGATATTCGAAGATCGATGTCCGCGACGGTCGATTGCGTGCAGGCGCGCACGTCCGTGACACGATCGCGCGCGACGATGTAAACGAGGAGCGTGTCGTCGGTTCGCCTGGGACCGAAGTCGAGGCGAAACAATGACGAACGATTCACTCGGCACGGCGCAGCGGTACGCGCGTGCAGAGGGGGGAAAAAACGACGACGAAACAGAACGCGCGCGAACGGATGGCGTGTACGGACGGCGACGAAACCGTGTCGGTCGCCGAACAGAGGAGACGACGAGCGTCACGTCGCGCGCCCGTTAAAAGTGGGGAACACGTGAAAACGAGAGCGTCCGGATCGCGGGCGTCGGCCTCGAAAACGCTCCGCGACCCTCGCGGTTTCGACATCGGACCGAACCGCGAAACGCTTCGAGTTCGAGTTCGCGCGACATCGACATTAAAAACACGAGACGCGCTTCCGACACCGGCTCGAAACGATACCGTGACGTTCGTTTCGCCGCCCTCTGTGTGTCGGCCACTCGAACTGCGGGCAGCCGCAGGAGCGTCGGCGACGTACGGGGAATCCGCGCACACAATTTGCTTCGTGATTAATTCTCGACGAAGAGTGCGACGACGGCGGCGGCGGCGGCGGCGCCGTTTCGAGTGGCCGAAAGTGCTGACTGCGAGAGCCTCGTCGCATAACGACGACGGCGATACAGTCACCATAGCAACGGAAGAACTTGTGGCGGCGTCACGTCGGTGGAGCGAGGACGGGGTGCGCACACCAGCACATTAACGTGCAATACACGTGCACAGGCACGTACGTGCGTATCGGAGAATGGTCGCTCGCTTGCGCGGCGGACGACAGCTCTCGACACTGAGGGATCTGCTTTCGGCGAAGTGTTCGGCTCGGAGTCGATTAACCGAACACACGTACGCATGTACATATATATATATATATATATATATATATACATATATATACATATATATATATATATATATATATATATATATATATACATACACACACATATGCCGGCGGACACAAGCGGAAAACGAGACGATCTCGATCCGTTCTACCGAGCTGACCATCGGTCGCCGCGTCCTCCCACCGTCGTACGGTACGTCACCACTAGCTTTATCGGCTCGCCGCTGCGAACGACGTGCCGAGCCCACAATCACTACGCTCGCCCCGACTTGTTAAAAAAAAAACAGTCGGCGCGTTTTACAAGCCGGCCCGACACATCTGCCGCTGACGTGCGCCGGTCAATCGGAAAATTACACCGGTCAGTGGTGCGCGTCACATTCATAAAGAGGCTCGTGGGCCGACGGCGCGGATAAGGGGCGCTGACAGAACGACAGAGCCGGAGGCGCGATCGACGAAGTACTCCGGACACGTCGACGGCTCGAACCGTGTTATCCGCCGCCGTCTCCTCCCCCATCGCCCCTCCCGCCGATACCGCGTCGTGGATCGAACGCGCCGCCCGCTACAATCGTACGAGAAGCGTCGCCGCCGCGACGAAAGGACACCGCTTTGATCCCGGCACGGATTCGAACTCGCGACGATCACCGATCGCACGCACGACCGGGCACGACACACCCGTACGACGGCAGCGCAAACCTGTGATCATTCGACACAATGGCCGTGCATCGAAGTGTGTAGCTACACACACACACACACGCGCAATTAGCCGTATTTCGCATTATCTACGTCTCATCAGAAACGCGGACACAATGTACGCTCTCAACTCGATACGCATTCTCGGCACATTTCATTATACACCTGTGAAAATCTCGTCTATTCAACCATTCATTTGTCGTAACAAATCTACTTAATCTGATTTCGAAAGAGCGACCGGACACAATGGGCCAAGCGGCCCAGAAATCCTCTCTTCTCGAACATGAAAGGAACAGGTAGTATTCTGATGCTCGTTTGCATTGAACGCGCGCGCACACACGCACACACACCTACGCACGACACGGCCGTAGTTCGAGACGACGGGGGGGGGGCTCCGTGTAACAATATGTCCGGTGGTTTCTTTAAATAAACATCGACGACATTACCTGTCCGTACCGTAAATGGCATCGAGACATTTGCTCCCTAATGACTTAATAGCGATACTGAACAGGAACGGAAGTATCTTCGCACAATCGACGGATCACTGAACAGATCACGGACGGGATAAGCGGCGACGGCGACGGCGACGGCGACGACGACAATCGATCGATACGATCGGAGGAATGCGCGCAGTGAAGTGGACATTGACGAAGAGAGCGAGGAACAGGATCCGACTGCACGATTCGAACGCAACGAGGCGTGAACGATCGTTTAAAATAATAACGAATAATAATCGATATGAAAAGGAAAGAGAGAGAGAGAGAGAGAAGACAAACACGAACAGAATCGTTCGGCCGGTTCCATTCGCACCGCCGTGATCCTCCTCGCTTGCAGAAATCGATTGAATGATATCGAAGCGGTTTGTCCGAGAACGAGGATCGCTAAACAACGGACAGAAACTTCGAAGCGAATTCGAATTTCACTCTTCACTCCGCCGTTTGAACTTGTTACAACTTTCTATCCGAAAAACGCGAACCAGTCGCGGCTCGAGCATATTACGAAATTGATTAATTATCGACAATCTCTTTTCAGAAAACGATTTAATACACAAACAGCTACAGTCAAACACACACACACACAGGGACGAAAATACGTTTACAATCGTTGTTGAGATAGTTTTTTACTTTTACCCACAACATTCATAATATATATGTATGTATGTATGTGTGTACATAAATACACACAACGGAGAAAGATTAACGTGCACTTAAAAATGAATTCGCTGCACTATTGTGGTAAAAAAAAAAAGAAAAACTTGCACCGCATTCACGAGAGCCAATACCTGTGCGATTTGCGGTGAATGCAATAAATGCGGGCATTCGTTGTCTGACGAAACGAAACGCAACACAATGAAACCTCAAAATCAAATATGTATGAAACGATTATTGCGGTCCGGCGCAAACAGCCGCACAACAGCAACGACGAACCATATAAAGCGGTGCGTTTTTTTTTCACCGAACATTTCAGATTATTATTCGAATTATTAGCAAACACGGACGGTTCGTTCGTATAGATAAACTTGTTTCCGGCATTTCAACGACCGACATTACGTTCGACGAATCGAAACGATACGCCTTTTTACATACACTTTCATACATGTGCACACAAATACATACACGCATTATGTATGTATGTGTATATATATATATATATATATATATATATATATATATATATATATAACAATGAACAGATAGGAACAAAGAGATAAGAAACATTATCAGGAATTTACGGAAAAGAAAGAGAGGCAGTAAATCTTTTGAATTGGAAAGTTTTAATGGAGGCATTCATCCAGTAGTGGATCGAAAGAAGCTGTCGCTACTGCTGCTGCTAATATATATATATACACACAAACATACACGCACGATCCCACGCACACAAATCAAGACGAACACTTCAAGTTGTAATTGAATGGATACCAACGAAATCTAAATACACAAAAGCAACAATCGAAAATGATAAACAACAATGTTTTTTCTTCTGAACGTATCCAACGTTTTTGCTTTAATGAGAAATCAATATTTTAGGTGATACACGTACAACACGGAACTGCGGCGCGACTGCCGGCACGGCCGGCCGGACATGTCCCGGTGACTCTGGCGGTAAGTGTTGAAATTTTCAATATGCACGTGAAGAAAGAAACCGACGACGAAATTATAATGCCGGATTACATTTTCAATGCGTTTCAATGCAAACGATTGAATCAGTCGATATAGCGCGTTCTCGATACACGAGACCCATATTTACTTGAACCTTTATCAAATCTTGTGATTTTTGCATTCGCATATCGAGCAATTCATTTCAATCGACAGTGGATATATACGGCTAGACGGCACGAGTGTCAAAACAACGGTCATAAATTGTGCGGCCGGCGCTGTCGCCGAATCCCGGCAGGAACAACAACAACAACAACAACAAAACACGGGACAATACACGTAACAGCGAAAGACGTTCCCTTTTGACCGGGAGCCCCGTGCACCGTAGTCACGCCAACGGCACGGAAGCCTGCCGTTTACATCGCTAGAGATATGTTCGACAGTCCGCGACGGCGTCTGGATTCAGTGGCGTCGCCGTGCGGAGGCTCTGCTTTTCGAGCGCGTCGCTACGTTTTGCCCTCTTTGCAACAATCGGCCGCCTCTGTGCTCGCAATGTTTTGAAGAAATCCACAAAGATAAACGGTTCTCTTGTGTATATAAAGGTGTAAATAAATCTGTTAATTACAGTAATCAGTTTTTTAATTGATGTGACGCGCGCGGCAATAGCTCACGTACCACCTGTGGTTCAGACCGTCGCGAACGTGTTAAACGATTAATTGACTACAAACACATACTAATAACATTGGTATTCAACCGACGTACTGACGAAATTTAGAAACGAAAAATGTATACATCTTATACGCATATGTATGTGTAAGTCGTCCGTATTAGAAGACATGCAGTTGATATTTCATTTTCAAATATTGTCACTTGGAGAAAAGCACCGCGTGTGTTTGTTTGCGTGTGTCTGTATGTATATATATATATATATATATATATATATATATATATATATATATATATATATATATATATATATATATATATATATATATATATATGCCTAGTGTATTCGCGGTGTGGGCGTCGGAGTGTGCGTGCGAGCGAACGCGTGCACGTCCGTGTTCGTTAATATTTGATTCGAAGTGTGCGGGGGTGTAGGGTGCGTCGGTATCATAAAATACAATGCGAACGGATCTATGTACGCACATAAACACACGCACATTTATGTGTACATATACATATATATATATATATATATATATATATATATATATATATATATATATATATATATATATATATATATATATATATATATATATATACATATATACATGTATATGTATGTATATTTAAAAGCACGCCTCCAAACAAACAAAACGCCACATCACGCGCCCCTCCCCCCAAACACACACACACAATACAATACAATGCGATGGCGGCGTGCGAATCGACAAATTGTGAAATTAGGCGTGCGGCTGCGTTTGACACATCGACAAAGGCGAGCAATTACGTGCCGTCGTGCCAGTCATTGTGTTCGGCTCGGCGTACGTACGTATCGCGGCTACACAATCGGAGCCGTGGCGGCGGCGGCGGCGGGCACCTCTCTCTGTGTCATCAATCGAGCTTGTCTTTGCGGGCGCCGCGACGCGACGCCGGAAACGAACGCGGCGCGGCACGGACGGACGGAAATTCGCAACACGCACGTTCGCGAAAATGTACGGACGGTGGGTGGGAGGAAGAGGAGGAGGAGGAAAAACAATCCGATGTTCATAAATAGAGGTATTGGCGAAACGAGGCGTCGTCGCCGACGACCGCTTCGAAGCGTCCGTGCCTGTTGCATACCAGAAATGATTCGAAAGCGACACGATATACGACGAGCGGGGAAATCGAACTAAAGAAACGATCTTACGGTGTGCGAGCCGCGGCGGCCGAGTCATCGAATTAAAAGCAGCGCGCACAAGAGATCGTGGCGGCCGCTAGCCAATGGAATTCAGTCGCCGACAATCAGAGAACGTGGCGAATGGGACCGACGACGACCGTTACACACGGAGTGAGGTGTGCACGCGAGCGAGCTCGTCACTCGCCACTCGTCTGTCGGCTGCGGCCACATGTGACGAAAGGCAATGTCGAAGAAGTACGGTGTGCGAGTGAGTTTACACGAAGAGTGGCCGCTGTTGCACAGCACAAGATCATTTATGGCGACTGGATTCGTTCGAGTTGCGGGCGAGCGTGAACGATTTTAAATTCACTCGATGGTCGGACGGAACGAGTTTAGTCGCTCCGAGTTAATTTGCTAGCGGGTGCCGATTCGATTTTCTTTATGTAATATAGACTCTAAGGACTTGTAAAAGATTTGAAAACAAACACGTCATTTTTTTTCTGTTTAAAATGAAAACACGCACACAGATATTTTATATATACATACATACATATATATATATATATTATGTATGTATGCATGTATGTATATATAGGGATGTTTCAATTATTTCATCACTATATGATAGCCTAAACATATAAGATAGAGAAAATCAACAAACGAAGATGACTCTTCTGTGCTTACAGAATAATTAAAATATGAAATATTTATCTTTCACAATGGTGACATATACATACACAAATTGTGCGTGCACACACAGTAGTATTGCGAAACAATGACCAAACTGCTACACAGCGCAGAACACTAAAAGAAAAAAAATCCCATTATTCCGAATGTTAACTCACAAATTTATCAAATTTGATAAGATAAGAAACCGTTTGAATTTCATTTTATGCCTTCTCTGTAATGGGGACGTCGTTCATTTCATTAACAAACAACGATTTACTATTTAACAATATCACATTCTCCACCCAACGTCGGAACACCCTTCCCTTATTCTGAGCGAACAATGCTTTCAGCGCGCCTCACAATTCGAAAATTCGATGTCCGGAAATTTCTACAATATCATACACGACGAACGATTTATTATTCGGAGAGTAGCGAGAAATCATAACGGATATTTTCAGGGTAAACATTCATTGCAGGCCACTGTTTAGAGCGGCGTGTTTTTGACTGTGTGGGTCACTATATCCGGAGGTCATTGTTTCGCGAGCGTGCTGTGTGTGTGTGTGTGCGCGCGATGCGTCCGTACGGGCGAGGGGTGCACGGCCGTACACATTAGTGCGTTGTGTTTGCGTTAATAAACGGACCGAGCGGCGACCGAGCGGTGAGGGTCGCAAAGCCGAACGCCGGAAGGCACAGCACTGTTGCGCTGCACGTTCGGGCGGGCGAGCGCGGCCAATTTGGTGCGACCTCTCGATAATGCCGTGTTTATCGACAACGTTCGAATTAGACGGCGGCGCCCGTCGACAACGGTCCAATTAAATTCATATAACAATCATAAGCGCACGCCCGACGAACTCTCGACGCTGATTGACGTGCCAACAATAACCGTGACACGCGACCGCCATTGTTCGCTTTAATTGTTGATCGATGTCGCGTGGCCCGTGTAGCCGTGGCGCGGCGGGGGCACCCGCTCTACTCCGAACGGAATGTACATTTATTCGTCTGTTTGTTTGTCTATCCGTGACGACGGAAATCTTGTCGCCGCTATTAAGAATTTAATATACGTACAAGAACGGACACAGGCAGACAGGACAGACACACACACACACACACACACACATGTGCAATGTAAATATCGTACACGCGAGCTCGACAGTTTCGACGAGTTCCCTCCGCCGTTCGACGGAACCCCCGTGTTTGTGCACGCAATCGACGACTCTCATTATTAACGGCGGCAAACAATGCGCGCCATTCCACTGCGCGCATAATACTTGCGATATTCTTTCGTTCGCGCGAGTGCGCCGCCACAGAACGCGAGGTCCGCACATCTCGCTTAAATGCCGCCTCCCTTTATCGCCGCGCACGTAAAATGAAACGCGACCGAAGACATGTTTGTCGCACTGTTATTATAAACTGTTCTCTATAAACAGTGTCGCTCGATCTGCTGAAGCTGCACGCGCCCCCGTTCGCACGGGTCCGACGCGTCGTTGCGACTGATTGCGCAACGAGATCGGAACTGTTTTTAGGGTGCGACGTGACTTTAGAAGACACCGCGAGTGACTCCGCCGACCGCCCGCCCTCGGACGCCGTGCGTTCGACGGCGATCGTGAAAGGACGTCGACCGGCGAGGCTCGATCCGCACTGCCGGAACCGGCCGCGGTCGCCGAGGGACAATAATAAAAGACGTGCGCGCGCTCCTACCTTGTCGCGGGTACTGGTTCGACGTCGACCTGCCCAACGCGGACGGCGGCGGGACCGCCCCGTACTTCCCCTGGCCCGCTTGTGAATCGTCTCTCGCCTGCGACGAGTTCGGCGCGTAGTGGCTGGCGACAGAAAAAGATCCCGATTACGACTCTCGTGCCGCCGACCGCGCGACGGCAGACCGCTCGCCAGACACTCACAGTAACGTCCTGCGTCCGGACTCGCTCAGCGACGCGCGCTGCGTCGCCGGCACCATGCCGATCTGCGGACGCCACGCGCGCGACGCGGCGGCGCTCAGGTCGCCCGGTTTCAGCACGCGCGACGGCTCCTGCGCGCCTTTCAGCCGCTTCGCCGGGAAAACGAACCCGTCGGCGTACGTCGGGTCGCGGTACCTGATGCAGTAGACCGCGTTGTCGCGGATCGTCGGCAGCCCGATTATCGGCGACGGCAGACTGCTGCGAAAACGAAAACGGCACGTCGGACCTTCCTTCTCGTTCGACGGCTACCAAAAACAACGGCTCACCCTCCTTCGCGCACGCAATCGTCGGCCAACAGCACCGTGCCCTGCATTCCGTCGATGACGACGGCGTTCTCTTGCGACGGATCGACCTGGTTCTTGTACAGACCCCTGACGAACGCGAAGCCGGAATTCTGCCTGGACACGTACAGCCTATCGTCGCCGCGGACGTTCCGTTTCTCTGCGTGGGCGGCGGTAGAGAAAAAAGGCGCACCAGGTTAACATCGCGGCGCGCGTTCCGACTGAAAAACTTACTCTCTTCGGGCGTGAGCAGCTCGTAGTACGACTCGAGCGCGCCGAACAGCCGACTCTCGTCGACGAACGGCAAGAGCGCGACCCCCTGCCACGCGAACTTCTTCCCGTTCAGGTCGATCTTGAAATCGTCCGGATAGAAGTCTATGATCGGCGACGTCTGGAAACAGTTCAAAAGACGGCGTCGTTAGCGCGGAGCGACGCGCGTCCGAGCGGGCTCTACTCACGACGTCGCTCATCAACTTCGCCCACGGTTTCGGAACGTGAGAGCTGCTGGCCGCCGGAAACACGCCCATCAACTGCTCGAGCGGACGGAACTGAAACGAGAGAGCAGACGCGGCGTAACGAGCGATAAGCTTAGGGCGGCCGCCGAACGCGACATTACCGGTCGCGTGCCGCTCTCGAACTCCGTGCTCAGGCCGCCGATGTTGACGAAATCGGACGCGAACGGCGCGTAATGGTACGGGAAGTACCACTTCCACGAAGCGCAGCCCTGGTAATAGTAGCGCAGCACCCAGCACAGCCCGCGCACGTACTGCAGCGCGACCGAGTACCTGCAACGAACGCGTGTACGCACGTGTGTCTCGGGAGGGGCGTCGCGCGCGAGTCTACCTGAAATCCACGTTGTCGGGCGAGATGTCGAATTTCGACTCGTAGTATCTGTCTTTGAATCCGTCCTCCCACAGGCGGACTTCGTCGTGCGCCTGCTCGTCGTCGTCCTCGTCCATCTCGTCCGCTTTACGTTTCTGACCGCGCCTGTCCTCCGGCTCGCTCTGCGAATCGAAACGCGGCGTGTTCGAACGCGGGGTCGGATCGCGCCGCCGCCGCCGACCCGGACCTCCGCGTTCGGTCGAACGTACCTCCGGCCGCAGCATCGCCTCGAGTCCCTTGTTCGCCGGCACCGACTTCAAGTGCTGCTCCAGTGCGAAATGCATGCCCGCGCGGCGGATGTTGTACGCCTCCTCCCTCGCGTTCTGTATCGGCGCCACGCTCCTCCCCAACGCCTGTCGGATGAAACGCCCGTCAGGCCGGGCGGCCGCGCGACGGCGGCGCGCTCGGCCGACACGTGACTCACCGTCGGCGAGAACTGCGTATTCGCCGTCAGCCTCCAGTTCGGTCTGTTCTCGCTGAAGCCGCCGTGGTTCGTCATCCTGCGCTTCTTCGCCTTCTCGCGCGCCTTGAACGCCAGTTCGTTCTGCTGGCGCCGCTTGAATATCTCGTCCTCGGCCTCGCCGAGCTTCGACATTATCATCTGAACGCGGTTGAGCTTCACGTCGCCGCTGTCGGTCAGGAAGCCCTGCGCAGAAAACGGGGTCGGTCAGCGGCCGCCGCGCCCGCGCACGCCGCGCACCTCGAAACGTATACGTGCGTGCACGCGTACAAGTTCGAATTCGTTACGTATGCGCGTTGCATCGGTCGTCCCCCGACGCCGCGCGGAACGGTCGCGCGCTCCGCGCGGCGTCGAGGGACACGTCAAAGGTTCGTCTCTTACTCCGGTCTTATAAACACAGTCCTTATAAAGGTTAACGAGCCGATCGATCGCTCCCTCGCGGATTTCCAAGCTCGGTAAATGCGGTAAAAAATCATTACCGACGAAAAAGCACATAAACACCCAATCGTCGATCGCGCGCTCGAAATCGTACTCGAACGGCAGATTCGGCATCTGCAGCTCCCGTTCGAGGTACTCGCGGAGTACGCTCAGACGGACGAAGATGAAATCGCATTCCGAACCGAATTCCATTTTATCCTCGACGGCCTGCACGTCCGACAGTCCGGTGCAGTCTTTCATTTCGTGCCCTGGAAAAGAAAGCGGCCGGTCGTTAAGCACGCGCGCCCGCCCGCCCGAACACGACCGAGCCCCGAGCCGCGGCTCGGCAACACCGTCGCGGACAACGCACTCACCCAACTGACCGCAGACGTCGCACGGACGCGGCTTGTTCGGCTTGAACTCTTCTCTGATGATCGTGAAATTCGGTTCGTGCGTGGCCAAGCCCAACATTATCAGGTCCGCGTCGGCCCCGCACAAACAGTGCTGCGTGTTGGGATCGTGGTTCGGTTGCGCTGCGGAAGAGAAACAAAATACATAGCGCGCGCGGTGCGGGGAACGAGCGCGCGGGCGGCCGGCCGTCGACGAACCTCTCTGCTTCCTGATGTAGTCCATTATCTTGTGCTCGCCCTCGCCGGGCACGTTCGCGTCCGACAGCACGACTTTGATGCCCCTCCAGCCCGGATCGTTGTTCAAGCGATCGTGGACGTAATAATGCAAGCACGCCGACAGTCGCGCCATAAACGGTGTTCCGGGCGTGATGCAGTTCGAGTCGAAGTGCGTCTCCTTCGGCTTCTCGGGCGGCAGCTCCGCACCCCGCGCGATCAACTCGTCGCGGATACGCTGGATTTCGCGGATCTTCTCCGTCGTCTCCTTCGACGCTCGGAATCGGCGAGATCTTAAACGGACGGCGAGGTTCAGCGGACGATACGACGACTCGCGTCGGACGCGACACTCACCTCTGCTGATTCATCTTCGCGCGCGGGGCGACGCCGTCGATCGCCATGTACAAAAGTTTGCGCGGGCGTACTATCGAGAACAGCCTGTCGATGCACTCGAAAATCGCCACCATCATCTCGTCCTCGTTCTTCGGCGCCGGCTTGTCTTCCGGATGCGTGCACGGATGTATGATGCCGTTCATGTCGAGGTACAGGTTGTCGAACTCGACCCCGTTCGGGTTCGGCTCCGACGTGTCGACGGGCACTTTCGTTCCGTCGATGTTCTGCGACTGACGGGCGAACGGGAAAGAAGAAAAAAAACGATAATAAACGAATCGCGCGCCGAACAGCCGCACGCGAACTTCGACATAAATTCGATACGGCCGAACGTATAACGTTTAGATTTTAAAACGAGGAACACGAGTCGCCGAGAGCATCGGGGCTAGAAAAGCTCGACAAACGGGAACGGTTGCCGATGCGGCCAGCGAATTCGATCGCGGCGCACTTCTCGCCGGAAAAAGACTAGAAGGACGGATGGGCCGGAACCGTGACTGGGAAATAAAATTCACATACTTTTTTTTTTATTAAACGCACGACGCGAGCGAAACGAGAACCTGTAAAACATTTCATTCGCGCACGGTAGACGTTCCACGGTAAGCGACGAGCGAACGACTCGAGACGACAAACGTTCACGGACCGGCACGTGCGCGAAAGGCGCCGGACGAACACGCAGAGAACGAAATAAATTAAAAACGACCGCTCGTGTACGTACGGACTCCCCGTCGAATATTCCGAAAACACATCCTCTGCACGGACAGAACCTCGACTCGAAAACGTACGTATCCGAGAACACGCGACGAACGATACGGGTTTCGCGTACCGGACGAAGATCGAAGAATCGCCGTTCGGACGTTCGACGTCGGGTCGTTCGGAAAAGCGTCGTCGACGACCGGCGGGCGTGCTGTTTTTCGACGGCGTAGCGTCGTCGTCGTCCGAAGCGAACACGCGGACGCTTTCGTTCGATACGTCGCGGAACGTGACCGGGCGGTTTCGTCTGCTCGGACCGCGTAGCAGGAAAATAAGCTATCGTCTCGAAAGGATTTTTAGATTTCGTCGTGGCCGCTCGACGATGCTTTTCTGAACCGTGTCCGTGATTGCGTTCGTCGCACCGTAACACGAACACTCTTACGTACGACTATTTAAACGACAGACCGACGTCGGTGGCGAAAATTCACATCGAGAATTCTTAAGGCCGACTCGCCACAACACAGACCTTTCTTTATCCGGCGGGACGATCGGTTGCGACGAATTACTGTAAAGTCAAGTTTGATTTCAAAACAATGAGGTTATAAACGAAAAAGTACCTTCTGTTCGATGCAGTGTACGATGACCGAAGGATATTTTTTGCTGAGCCAACGGAAGAATGCCGGGACTCCCATTTTTAGACTTCGAACACTCTATTCTTGTTAAAAATTCTTGAAAAACTTTGCACGCTTAACTAAAACCGTACACACATCCGAGAATCCATTGTAAATATGTTCAGGACGGTGGCGTCATCTTACGGTGCGGTCGCTGACGACTATTCTACGGCATGACGTGTGACAAAATCGATATAACAGAATTCTCTTTATTTAAAAAAAAAGCAAACACGTTTGTAAACACAACGTCCCTATTTACTTTTGTTTTATGCTTTTCAAGGACAATACGCTGTCACTCTATTCTTATTTATCGAATCTAATAGGAAATTGGCTTGCTTCCTTCTCATAAATACACAAATACCTAAATGCATTCTAAACCACATTTCTTTCACGTACCCTCGTGTATGCATCTATATATATCTATATATATATACTTACACACAATACCCAAACACACTCGTATATACCAACTCACAGGCGACAAACGATCGAACCGACACAGAACAGATAAAGAGCGGGTAACCGATTCAGTCACGGTACCCGACGTACCGTTCTCGAAGGGCGTCGACGTCCGTCCGTCCGCGCCGTGCGTTCGACCGTCTGCAAAGGTTACCGCTCGTCACGGCATCGAATAAAACAACGAAACGATGTTTGTTATGAAAGTATCATGTATTGTTTTTCAATATGTACATGTAGTTTCATTACAGTAGCATACATAAATGAATGACTGGTCAGAGTACTCTCGATAAATCATATTTACAATTGAAAAACCGAAACGATAATAACAGAAAAACATACACGCGTGCGTGCGTATATATATGTATATATATATCGTGAAACATTCGAGCATCGAAGTCGATCGAAAACTTAAATCGAACGACGTCGGTAGAAAACGTATCGTTTCTCGACGGTATCGTCTCGACTCTCTCGTCGACCGACGTAAAAAGAACGTCCCCGTCACGACGACGCGGATCGCCCGCCGCCGCGATCGCCCGTCGGCGACTCGAACCCCGTCTCGCCGTCTTTCGATCCGATCGACCTCGTCGGATCCGAAAAGACGGCCGTCTCTCGACACGGACGTAAAGGCGAAAAACGCTCGGTCGGCATCGGCGCTCACCGTCCGTACGTATCGACGCCCGTCCGGCGGAACTCCGGATCTAGAAACGGAGAGCCGATCGACGACCGCGACGACGATTTCTCAGCGGTCACGTCCGGTACGTCCGACGTGCGGTTTACGCTCTCGACGACGCCGTACCCGTACGTACGTATCACGTACGTACGTACGTACGCACGCGTATAGTTTCGAATACTAGCGGTAGCGGTTCTCGTTCGGAAAAGAAAATCTCGACGTAAGTCTGACGACACGCGTCACGAGAAGCCGGCCGGTCCGTTATCTTCGCGATACGATCGCTCGAATTCGAAGCAGTTCGACGAGAGTACCGATCTTATCGTCCCGCCCGTTTCGACGTACGTTTCACGTAACGTTCACGTACGCCGTATCCGCGAGGTTGCGTCTCTCCCCCGCCCGCCGCCCCGTCTTCCCGAACGGAAAAAAAACCGCAAACGTTCGTACGGAACGTCGGGCGACGGAAACGGATAGAGACCCGTCGCTCGACCGACGAGACGTGCGAACCGAACCGAACGGTCCGGACGTGCGTCGCTCTCACGGAACCTCTCCCGGATCGGTTCTTCGCCGTTCGACCGAACACGAACCGGCGCGCGAAGAACGCCGACGGACGATCGATTCCGTAAATCCGGCCGCACGTCGAAACCGTCCGAGCGCCGAGTAAAAATTAAAACGACCGTTCGAACGAATCGATCGAACAATATTAATTTTCGAAATAAACGATTTCGTCCCCGCCGTGGGAACGAAAAAAAAAAAAACACCTAGCACTAAAATTAAAACAAGAATACAAATTTAAAACGACAAGTGGAAAACCCCCGTATCTCCTCCTCACCGATAACCCCTCTCCCCTTCGTCCCTCTCTCTCTCACGCTCTCGTATACGTATACGTGCGTACGTGCACGCACACACATATGTATACACGTGTGCACGCAACGTAAACGAAACACACAGAATCCGGCGTACGCGTGACGACGCGTCACGCTAACGTCACCGACGAAACACTTCTGCAGCGGCGCACGTCGAGTCTCTCGGCGAAGGCGAGCGGGAGACACGACCGCGGGAGAGTTTCGGCGCACTCCACGGACTAGCACTTGTTGACGTCGGGCGGCGTGCTCAAGAACTCGTCGGCGCGCTTGTGGTCGTTGAGCGCCCGCGTCGTGTAGCCGTCTTGCGGCAGGTCCGATTTGCGGCGCAGCAACGGTTTTCCTTTGTTCCGCATCTTGCGAGCCTGTCGACAAACGGAACACGGTTCAGTCGGAACGGACGCGACGCGTGCCTAGAGGGACAGAAAAACACGCGCGCGCAGAACCGCCGCACGGGCTCGCGGTCGGTCGAACGCGACGGACCGCCGTCCCCGCCTCATGCCTTTCGTTCGGATTTACGACGGACGCGCGCGCAACTCAAAAACAAGAGCGATCGACCGGTTCTATTAATTTCAAAGCGGCACGAAACGTATATTCGGCGTAAAAAAAGCATGCGGCCGCAAGAACGTAAAACGGCGTTTCCACTGCGAGTTTAAACGATCGTCCGAACCGGAGCGCGAACGACAGCACGGCGCGGCCCGGTATTCCTCCGTCGGACCGTTCGAAGCCGAAACGCCGTTCGACCGCACGCCGACGGCTGAAACCGCCCGTCCGACATCCGCCTCCGCACGCCGAGTCACCGACCCCGTCCGCACGAACCCGTCTCAACGTTCGACCCCCGTACGGTTCGCACGGACGATTTGTTTCCTCGTCTCTCGGACCGCAAAGAATTTTCCGATCGAAAGCGTTCGATAAACGTTCGTCGACGGATTTCGATCGGAACGTTCTTCGTTATTTCCGGCACGAAAAAAAAACAATTCGCTTCGCCGAGAGAAGAGAGGAAAACGTCGAGGTACTCGCCGCGGTCGGTCGGTCGGTCGCTCGCTCGCTCGCTCGATCGAACGAACGAACCGTTCGGCGAGAATTTAAATTCGTTTCGGAGTCGACGGGACGGAAGGGCGGCGATCCACGCGTAGAGACTCGCGTCTCGGACGATTAAAAAAAAAACGGACGAGCGAACCACACGGTTAGTAGCGGAAAAAACATTAGATCAGAGTTCCGATCGTATAAAAACGAAAACGTTATTCGATTAGCGTTCGAAGCGATACTAACCGATATCTAAGAGTTCACTACTTACTGCTGACTTCTAACATCGACTACGAGTTCGATAATTCCGGTGCCGCGCTCGGTGCCGTCGTCTGACAAACGAAACAAAATCGAATTTTCAACGGTTTCGGTCGCTCGCGGCGAAACCGGAACGAACGACGGACGGAAGAAGAGACGACGACGCTCGACCGATCCGAGCGCTTCCGGCCGCGTTCGAGAGACGTGCGTACGGCGTGTCTCGGAGCGACCGCCCGCTACTTCTCCCGTCGATCGTCGATCTCGGTCGATCCGGGCACTTTTTTCCGGGGCGTCGCGCGCGCGCGTCTCAGTCGACGCCGAACGGATCGCCCTCGGTCGTCGTACGCGTGGCGCGCGCGAGAACCCCGTACCCGTCGTCCCGACCGAACGACGCGCTCGCCCGGCGCCGACGCGAATCGAAAAGAATCACGGAGCGGGACGGCGCGTCGTCGCGCTACGTACCTCTCTCGCCTCCTCCTCGAGCTTCTCGTACGACAGCTCGTCGTCGAATCCGTCCGGCGGACCGTCCTCGAGGCCGGACCGCGTGGGCGACACCGAGCCGACGACGTCCGTCAGGGCCGACCGAACGTCGGGCACGTCGCCGCCGCCGCCGAACGCGCGGGCGGCCAACGACTCGACGCGCGTCCACTGCTCGTCGCGCTGCTGCTGCCGCTCCCTCTCCCTGTAACCGACGAGGACCGAGCGTGAAACGGCGGTCGTTCCGGGCGCGCCGTCCGCCGCCGGCTCGCACTCACTTCTGCTTCTCCTGCTTGTAGTGCTGCGTGCACTCCTCGAACAGCCGCTGGTTCATTTCCATGAACAGTTTCAGCGCGTTGTATATCAGGCCGTGGATCGTCTTGTTCCAGTGCGTCTTGCTGTTCCGGTACAGCGACGGGAACATTATCGGCAGGATGACCGCCGCGTTGTCCGACACCAACGACATGACGTACTCGTTGTTCCAGTAGTAGAGCGCGCGCTCGGCCACCTGGAAGTGCGGGCTGCTGACGCACTTCGCGAGCTGCCTGAACAGAGGCTCCATGACCTTTTGGAATTCCGCCGGCTCGATCACGTCGAGGATCTCCTCGAGCTCGTTGAGGAACATGACCTGCGGAAACGCGCGTCGTCGTGTCTCTCTCGTCGAACGGCCGCCGGCCGGCCGGCCGGCCGCCCGCCGCCGTCGAAACGCGAAGAGAGCGCGCGACGACGTACCTCTTTCGGACTGTGCGTCTTCGGCCAGTACTTGAGCAGCGACCGGATGACCGGCTGCGTGAGCGACGCGTCCTTCTCGAGGAACTGCACGACGCAGTAGGCGAGCTGCGGATGATACACGGACAGGGACTTCACCTTGTGCAGCGGCAACAGCACGCGCAACAGGAACATCTTGTGCTCGTCCTTGAGGGGCAACGCGAACCCGTTAATGATGCTGCCGAGAATCTCCAACAGTTCCGCTATACCGTTGTGATGCTCCGTCTCGTATATGAACCTGTCGAACGAACGGGCGCGCGCGGTAGACGGCGACCGCCGGACCGAGGCACCCGACCGTGCGGGAGAACTCGATTCGGGCGGAACGCGCGCCTCCGTCTCGCGCACGCGACTCACCTATAAAATACGTTATTGATCTGTTTTCTAATGTAGGCACGTAGTCCGAGAAACTTCCCGTAGATCCGGTGCAGCGTCGTCTTCAAGAAGTCTCTCTCCCTAGGATCCTCCGAATCGAATAAGTCTAACAACTGCGGCCGGGACAAACAAACAAAGTCATTTTACGCGTTCGCGTCCGAGGCGCGCACGCCGCCCTCGCTACTCACGTTGAGCACAAATTTATGGTCGATGTAGCGCTTCGCCACGTTCGGCTGGAAGTCGTCCGACTCGAGCAGTCGCAGGAACAGCTCGTAGACGAGCTGCAGGTGCGGCCAGGCGGCTTCCAGCGTCGGCTCGTCTTCTTCCGGATCGAACTCCGCGCCGTTCGGATTCGACGACGGCGGCAGCGTTCGGAACAAATTCACGGAGAACTGGAAACACAGTCGGCGACGGCGCGCGTGAACGGCGGCGCGGGGCGACCGCACCGCACCGCGCCGCACGCAACACACGCACCATATGCACGGCTTCCGGATAGATGGCGTCGGTGATGGCGCCGCGCTGCGACGACACGTACTCGACCATCTCGTGCAACGCTGCACGCTTCACCTCCTTCCATTTGAGGTCCGACAGCGGATCGGAGACGAAGTCGAACAGCACGCAGCACTGCTGCAGTTTCTGCACGAAGAGTGTTTCGCGTTCGCAGGCAGGCGCATCTTGAAAGGAAACAACAACGTGCGTCGATTCGACAAGCGCGACAAAGCCACAAGAATATATATGTATGTATGTGTTGTCTCGACGGAGTGACGAAAAACGCGCGTCAGAAATGCGACGACGACGACGAAGGCGATTAAAAAAATGAATATGTATCCGACGTGCGCGTTTTCGCATTTCGAATGCGAAACCTAACAGAAGGAAGGTAGACACTGCGCCAGTTACACGGGACGTGTGTCCTGTGCGAGCGCCATGCACTCGACGGCGCGTGCACGTCTCTGCCCTCGATCGAACGGACAAGTAAATGTGCGCGCGCGCGTGGTTTCGCGGCTGTTCTCCGAGTCGGACATTCGACAGACGGGAAAAACACAGCCGGTCCTCCGTCGCTGCTGAAGCCGCGTGTTATGATTGTCGATCGGCCGACGCGCCACGTTCGATCGCGGGCACGATCGTAAAGTTGCAGCCGGCTACGGAGCGGCACGCTGGGCGCGCGTAACGACGTCGTCGGTGTAGAATTTCGCCCGAAAATAAAGCGATCCTCCTCTCGTCGCGATCCGCACGAGATGACAACAAACAAGGCGCGTGTGAGAAACGTCGACGCTCCGAGCCACGTTTCGCCGGGTTACGACGACAACGAGAGTCGCCGGTTTGCCAGGAACAAAAAGGAAAAAAAATCGTCGAGCGTCATCGTGTCGCGCGGCGACTCGGCGCGAGACTGCGGTCGCCTGGGGATGACTGAACGGCGTCGCCGACCGCGCGTCGAAGAATCGCGCCTCGCATAAACGACGACATTCGAGCGAGTCGCCGGCGACGACGGCTTTCGGGAAAACGGTCGAAGACTTCTCCCCCCCCCCCCACCCACTCCCACACCGGGCCCCGCCGGAGTCCTTACCCAATATCATCGGCAGATGGTTCGGTATCGGGCCCGACGACGACGAATCGCCGTTCCCGCCGTTCGCCGCGACGATCCGGACGCCGTTGACGCCGGCGGCGTTCTTGTACGCGACGGCGTGCGCGCCGGCGCCTCCGTTCGCGCCGTTCTTCGGCGCGCCGCCGCCGTTCACGTTCGGCGACGTCGGAACGCCTCGGTTCGAGCCGGCGGCCGGCTTGGCGTGCGGCGCGCCGCCGCCACCGCCGTTCCTGCCGTTCGCGTCGGCCGCGGACGACGCGCCGCCGACCCTCGCGTCGTACAGCTGCGGCACGGCGTCGAATTTAAAGTCCGGGTGCGAGAACATCGGCGGCTTCTGCGCCGTCCTCGGCTGCTCGGCTCCGCTCGCCGCCTTCGGCGGCCTCGCGCTCGCCTGCTTCTGCCGCCCGCCGGCGGCCGCGGCGCTCGCCTGGTGGCGGTCCGCGCCGGGCGCGGCGTCGCCGCCGTCGCGCGCGGCGTTCATCGGAGCGTCGTCCTCGAACGGGTTCGTGCCGTACACGCTCGCGACGCTCGTCTCGCTCTGCTTGAGGTCCTCCTTCGACACGAACGGATTGAAGCCGAACGCCTTGATCCGCGACTCGAGCTGCGCGAGTTCCGACGACATCGAGTCCTTCGCGAACGGGTTGTTGTTCGAGAACAGCGACGCGATCGGGTTCGACGATTTCGCGGTTCGCGTCGCGTCTAGAACGGCGTCTAACGATTCGGCGCTCGCCGAGGCGACCAAGTCGAGTCCGCTATGAAACGACGGGGATTTCGGTATGCCTAAGGGTGACCCGTCTCGGCCGCTCATCGCGCTTCCTTGAGCGAATGTCGAGTGAACCATCGCCACTCGGCTGGTTCGGCCGCACTCACTCCGGCACCGCCGGTCTGTTCGCGCGCACCGAGCCCGCGTGCCTCATTGTCGCGGTCGCGATCAGGTTGCGGCGGAGACACGCGGCGGAGTCCGATCGAACGCGCAGCGACGGCGGACCTCCGTCGTCGCCGCAGTAACAACGGACGCACGCGCGCAACACGAGCGGGCGGACCGCAGTCAAGCGCCGATCCGTCCGCGAGCTGTCGGGGATGCGACGACGACTGCTATCGAGCGCGTCGTCACCGTCGGCGGCATGATCACTCGAAACGGTTTCGTAACTATAGTAAGAGTCGTATTCGACTGTCGTCGTGTCCCGGAGCCGACGACGTCGCGCACTCGGCGATCCTGTCGCTATTTAAAGAGGCACCGGTCGATCACACAGGTCGCCGACAACGCAACTCACGCTCGAGGAAACCGCTCTCGCGACGGCCGCTCGACGAATCTCACGAACTCGAACACGTGAGATCCGTCCGACGATTCAATGTACCGTCGGTTCGGCGCGGCGAGCCGATTCCGCTATCGGCCGAGGTTATCGTTTTTTTTTTTTTTTTTTTTAAAAAATAATATATATATATATGTATATATATATATATATATCGACCGGACGCACTGACGACGTGTCGCGCGGAGAGGGCACGGTGCGACCATGTCGGCGCATCATCGACTCGAGGAGCTAGGATCTCTGCTAGCGGGGGCTCGTGACATATCACGTGCGATTAGTTGACGCCCGCGACGTCAGCGAAAGCCTCCTACGGCTGAAAGATCACGGGGCGCGTTCTCCGGCCGTCGCGGCATTCGGAGACGACGGGCGAAAAAAAAAACAAACAGACAAGAACAGAAAGCGATTCGACACGATTCGCCCACGGATCGGCCGACAGGGAATAAAACAATAAGCGACGAGATAATACGGGACACGACCGGCGCCACTCCCGCGACGCGCACACGTCACAGTTAAAACAGACGGCCGAGCGTCGTCTCGTCAGGAATGAAACTGAAATGTTCACGACATTCGTAAGGGAGTTGCACACGCAGGACGGGCACGACGGCGTGCGTGCACAGGCGACTCGCTTCGCAAGCGAGCGAACAACTGACACAACACGGAATCGATCTTCTGTTTAATTCGATTAAATAAAGTATCCTCGTCGTTCGCTGCCGCAGCGCGTAAACAATTGCACGCATTCAAACACACATACAGACACGTATTATATATATATATATATATATGTACACACACATATATATATATACATATATATATATATATATACATATATATATATATATATATATATATATATATATATATATATATACGTGTGAAACTTCAAACGCCGAACGAAATGAATTCAGTCGCATCGATGAAAACAACAACAACAACGACGACGCCAAGACGACGGCGGCATGTGTTTTGAAAATCATTTCATCGTAAAAATACGATGAAATGTGATGTGCCAAGAGCGTAAAGTAAAAATACATTCAGTAAATACGAACGCACACACATTTTCGATAAATAGACCATGATACAAAAACATATACATACATACATACATATATATATGTACGTACGTATGCATAGTGATAAACACATGCGCGTGTGTGTGTGTGTGCAGCATGAAGATTCGTGACATCCAGCACGTACAGAATATTAATTCTATTTCGGTCCACCACGATTTAATTGCGAACATATCAAATTGTGCCGATCGAATAATGAATTCAGTGTCCCAAATATACAGTCGACGCTGCGACTAAATCCGCATCGACGCGCCCCGCATTTATTTCGCACAAAAGTATTCGATAAATCAGTATACCGGGACGATTTTCAAGAAGACAACGACGAAAAATGACCGGCAATCTATTCACTGGACATTTTCGATAAGAACAAAAATCGTCTGCGGTTCGTCGGAGCGGAGCGGAGCGCGTACGTCGAAACGAAATCGGCCGCCGTCCGCTCCGATGTCCGTAATGGGGCTCTCGCGTCGACGAAGACGGCGCCGCGCGCTCGCGTGTCGAGGCGCGGCGCCGCGCGCTCGCGTGTCGAGGCGCGGCGTCGACGGCCGCCGAGTCGTCGCCGCGAACACAGCGGCCGTGAATTCGGACGGACGAAGCTCCGTGACGATCGATCGGCGACGTCGGACACGCGACGGAAATACGAGGCACGGTCGACGGAGAGAACGGCCGATCGGTTACCGACTGAATATTTCCGCGCGACCAGTTATACCAGGCGTACAAATCAATGCCACGCCTTTAAACGCAAGCGACGACGACGCTGCTTTAAATTCGAACACTTTCTCGCCGTGTTAGGATTCCGAAGCGCCGACCTCGACGTTTAAAGACACCACGCGCCTCGACACAACATCACGAAACAGTGACGAGCGCGACGGTGTCGGAAGAGCAACATACCGGGCATCGTCGCACTCCGGCGGAAGGGAAACAAAGCGATGCCGAAGCGACGCGAACGACGATCCGTTCAGGTTCGGGGGAAGGTTATGTCGCGCGTAAAGCGGGCAAAAAAAAAATATGCTCGAACAGTGGCGGAAGTCCGAAACAATGAACTGCACTCGTGACCTCTTCTTCGACAATCGCGCCCCGACCCCGTCCGCTTTCCGGCGAGCGGAGAGCAAAGTTGTACAAAAAATGCGAGGCATCTCGACGGTCGAGACGTGTTCCGTTCCATCGCGAACGTTCGTTTCCAACAGAAACGGCGCCTGGTCGATTTGCGCCCCTGACATAAAATCGAGTACGGAACGACGACCGGCCCGTGTTTCAGTCGAAACAAACAGCCATCGACGATGGCGTGGCGTTGTTAGATTTTTAGACAAATAAATCCTACGGGCAGAATTGAAAGCCAGAAATGATATCGCCGAGAACGTCCACACTTCCCGGTGCTCAACCGAGAGACAGACGCGCGGACGCTCCGTTCGATTTGCGACGTACTTTCGGCAGCGCGTTTCGCACTTCGAGTCGAATCGCTCTTCGAGTCGAGCGTCGCGCGTATATAATGTGTGTGTGTGTGTGTGCGTGTGAGTGTGCGCGCGTGTGTATCGACAAGACGCGGCATCTCCTCCGCTCTTGTCACGGTGCCAACAGCTGCTGTGCGCTGTCTTATTGCGACGCCGCCGACTCGAATCCGGCGTTAAAATTAGACGCATCGAATTCATTTCGTATGACTTAACCGCCGTTACTGACGCTCGCGCGACGCTACCAGCAATTAAACAGGCGACCGTCGAAAGTGCGCCGCGACCTTCTCACCACAACAACAAAGTCGACGGGACGGCTCGTCTCGCTCTCTTGTCTCCGTGCTACCGCTATCGGAACGATGCCGGTGGCGCGATCGACTTTTTTTTCCGTTTCTCCTTCGTCTCGTTCACGGCGGATCTGTCGAGAAGTCGCACGTCGTACGCGCCGAACAGAGAGACGGCCGGTCTATCCGGAACGGACGGACGGATTCCATTTTCGAGCAAGGCAGCGAATTCGACCGGAGACGTGGTTTCGGCGACGAGACGAGAAATGAATTCTCGCCGAGTACGAACACGAGCGACGACGACGACTCTCGATTGCTTACGCACGCTGTTGCACGTCTTCGTGTGCGTGCGTGTGTGCGCGCGCGCGCTTGTGTCGACGACGTTTGAACATTCAGAATATCTTAGAACGAAACGCGAAGCCAAAAATACGCACGTATGAAACACGTTTAATTTTAGTACTCCCATCGAACGCAATTCATATTCTAATACGATGTTCATTACGAAGATGAATAGCATGCGAGAGAGTACGGGAGGAACGAAACAGGTTTTTTTTTTAAAAAAAAAAAAAATGCACCGACGCGAACGATCAACCGTCGATTATTTAATAACAGTTTTCGTTCATGACACTCGAAGATCGACATTTGGGGTTGACGAACGAGTCAAATTGAAACGCAGCGCCGAACGGGCGCCCGCGTCCGAGCCATACCTTATTCGAATCCGAACGAACTCCACGTCCAGTCGTCTAGACACAAACACTGCGACAGAGACACGTACGGAACGGAAGTGTTAAAAATATTATCGATCTTGATCGGAGAACGCATACAAATAGGAACACTGTGATCGTATATTATAAATTCGCAGATTCCGACATTTCGACGTTAAAATGAGGGCGAGCGCCGTAGTAGGTGGATCACGCCACACCGGATCGAGGTCAGTCGAGATCAGTTCGAGAGAAAAAGAATAATACATAAGGAATTGGGTCGGACTTACACACACACGCGCGCACGCACATTTCTTCCGGACACAACAAGTATGGAATTGTGAAAGGGATGAAATTCCATACACCGACGTGAAACGACCGTCAGCAAACGATAGAAGCAAGGGGATCATATATGCACGCGTCGAAACGGACGACGATGAAAAACATCGAACACACGGTCCAGAGACGGACGTTGTCGAGAAACGCGTTCGGCCGAGTGAATTTCTAGCGACGACACACCATACCGGCTGAGAAGAGCACGAAACATCGCGCGTGCGAGCGCGGGGTTCCCGCAGTCCTCGGCAACTGGATCGACGACGTGCCGGCAAACACCCGCGGCTCCTACTGCTCGACGAATCCCCGGCGCACCCCTCCCCCGCCCGCCGTGTCCTCGCCGGGGTATCGTGCGTTCGCGTGAAAATATCAATACCGTTCGATTCGACAACTCGGTCCGAGAGTATCGGACGGGGAAAGCGTGCGATCTCTCCGATCGACGACGATCATCGTAACACGGACGACAATACATGTCCGATACATCGATCCGTCTCGCGACATTCTCCGCAGCGGACAGCTATGAGCAACGGCCGGCCTTGGATTCATAGACGAGGCCGCCCGCCGAACGGCGTCCGTCCGACGTTTGCAATCGAATCGAACTCGATTCGCATATACTGCCCGGCACGCGGCGCTAACGACAATTATGACGACAGCCGTTGAAAACGAGGCCCCAACTCCTCGAATGCCCTCTTAACCGAAAACAGACCGTCTGAAATTTCAGACCTCGCCGAACAACTTCTTTCGCGGTAACACTAACAGTTTCATATTTATCGTTTCTATTATACAGGTCGATATACGTTCATCAACAGTTAAAAAGTGCATCTGACGAACGACGAGGACACAACAAGTATCGTATCTGAGTGAGCTGTTTCACGTACACACATACATTATATATATATATATACATGTATGTATGTAAACACACACACACACACTTGTATTATTATTAATCAGTTTAGGGCATGGCGGATCGGGTTCTTCGCCAATGAACAATTGTTTTACTTGACAGATATTTGTCCTGCATGATTTTTACTTCGCTGCCTGTCTCTAACATCTAAGTTATACATTAATTCTAATTCTAATTTAATTTCGTATCATTTTTTTGTTTTACTTTTTCAAATATTTGGCCTGTTCTAACTACGACATTATCTTTCTGTTATGATTATTATTTTATTGTGTGTCGTTGAGGATATTTCTGTTTTTCATGTGATTTATGACGAAATATAATAGATCGGACAGGTCTAGACAGTTTCTTCTATATATATATATATATATATATAACAAATCTTAGCACTTGTTATATGTTATTAAACTTTAATAAGTGAACTTAAAAACTGATGAACATCGAAGTTCAAAATTGATAAAAATTTCAATTCACATACATACATACGTACATATATATATATATATATATATATATATATATATATATATATATATATATACATACATACATATATATACACACACACCCGTTTATATATATATATATATATATATATATATATATATATGTATATATGTAAATTTATATCAGGAATATGCATTTAGAATACTCTCTGATAGATTAAACTTTCGAAGCTAATTAACAGATCAAATAATTAAAATCAACTTTTGCAATTTGATTTCATACACGCATGCCTCATAATTCACGCAGTGCGTGCGTGTGCGTTTATGTGATTATGCAATGTACGCGTGTGTCTGTATGCACATTTATATGTATACACACACACACACACACAATGCGTGAATTCGGTACGTGTGTACGTGTTCGAATAGCGAATTATCGTACGAGCCGATTCGGCGACCTGTGTGATAAACGACGACGGCAATGCTCCTTAAGCGAGCGCACTACACTTCACGCACGTCCTACTATTCGATTTACATATCGTCCTGCGGATAACGGCGTCGGAGCAACAACAACAACAACAACAACGCCGGATCACACAACGACGAGACAGATACTGGGGACGGCGGCGGCGAGCGTCCGCTACACAAAAATGACGCGCACTACGGAAAGTCGCACGGGTCGCCGGAAGCGCGGCCGACCACCGCTGCAACGGCGTCAACGCTGCACGCACTACTATCACGGCAGACGACGAAGACGGCGGGCGTCGGAGGCGGCCGCGGTTCGACGCGCGGCCATAACTCGCGACGGGAGCGTCGCCGTCACACGTTTCGTACTCGCGACTGCGAACACAGACGTCGGCGTCGTCGCCGAGCAGGACGGAAAAGCGTCGGCGAGGCGGGTCGCGTGCGAGGTGGTCGATGGCGCGGTCACGGGAACGGACTGCCACAATCGGGGGTCGCGTTGACTAAGGCTTCAGCTATTCACCGCTATCGAGCGCACACGTACACGCACGCGCGCGCGCGCACGCACGCACGCACACACACACGGACGGGGCATAACGGTACACGATACGATGGAGTCGTGCGGCGGCCGGGAGGCGAGGGCGCGCGCAGAGATAGGTGCCGGTGAGATATGGATTTGCGATGCGCGCGTGCGCAACGGCGGTCGTCGAAGCCGTCGCCGTCCGCCGCTGCGGCCGCCGCTGACGCTAGGGACGGGGGGCCGGCGAGAGCCGTAACGCTGGATACACGCGCACACCCTCACGCCGCACACACTCGACGACGCCGGCCGCCGTCACTAGCGAACGGCACTCGCGAACAACAGCTGTCGTTCCCGTTACGCGGGTGGTGGCCGATGACGTATTTCGGCCGAGCTGCACGTAAAGAGTCCACCCTGCAGGGTTACGCTGTCACAAGCATCGCGGGTCGCTCGCTACACGTCCCGTCACCTACACACATTTCGAACCCGAGCTCGTAACACGGACCGTCGACGATGTGGTCGGCAGCAAACGCATATCGACTGCACAATAAATGTTCCGCTCGAACGTTCGCTCGTCGTCGCAGTTGAAACCGCGTGCGCGCACGTTCGGCAAACACGCGCACGCACGCACGCACGCACACATACCGCGAAATGAATCAGAGAGGATCGAAGAGTGTCGTCCTCCCGAGCGACAAATAATTAGCTGTGTCATCTTGACGAGCCGTAGGTAGACGCGGGGCGTGCAGTTCGCCCGGACGAGTCGCGCCGTGGAATTTATTCATTTTTTTTAAAAAAAAAAACCCGGCCCCCCGACCCCGACAAACACATTTCAACATTTTCATCGGACGAACTGCGTTTCAGCCGGACGTACGCGCCCGAGAACAAACGGATTTAGAAAAAAAAATCCAATCGCAATCGCTAGACGAACAGCAAAGTATACTGTTGGCAAATATACAAGTCTCTCGATGAAAAAGAATCAGGCATACGAAACGAACACGACACGCCTGTGTATTCGGAACGGCGGGAGTGGAGACGGGTTTTTTTTTTTTGTTCTGTTAAAAACGTCCGCGAGGACGGGTCGGAATTCGTGTACTTCGAACCTCACCGGCTCGTGTCGAGTGCAACAAGACTCAGATAAAACTTAGTTCTTTTCACACACAGACATAACAGAAACTGAAGCTAAGAAACGAGTGCCGGAGACGTGAGCGTCTTTGAAAGACCCACGAGGTCGACGAGTCTATTCCAGGACGGAATCCAGAACCTAATCGATCGGATTACGTGCACGGCAGTTGGAAGACGAGCTGCATACAATAAAAGTGACCTATCCGAATGAAAACCCGGCACGTCGGATGAGTTTATTTTTTTTTTCGTTTACTCACTAAATATCCGAATGTCCGTTTACTTTTCGATTTGCGAGTGTTTTTTTTTTTTTTTACAACTCCTCGGCGAGTTGATCCCGTACGACAAGATACAACAATACCTTACTGATAAATGTGTGTGTGTGTGTGTGTGTAGATAACATTTAAAGAATTCGAAAAACGCGTGCCGCGTACGGACGTCGAACAATAGGGGTACGTTTCGCATCTCTTCGCTGTTTGCCTCGCACCCCCCTCCCGGCCCCGCCGCGAATCGCACGAACAAATCTCTGGAAATATACGAGCGAGCGCGTCAATTACTGTCGTGCCGTCACTGACAACCGACAATCGATTCCGATAGCGGCGCCGGCACACGTTCTGACGTCACTCTAACGAACGGATACCGGCCTTTTTTTACAACAGGAACGTCTCTCGCGCGTCCACTCTGCCGCTTCGCGCGAACACACTTCGACGAAATCGCATCGAAAACGACCGAACGAGAGACGAGACGAAACGACGACGCGATCTTCGAAACTACTCGACGTCCGGCGCGGCGGAACAACGAGCGAGGGCGGACGACGCCGGGCCCGTCGCAACGATCGACCCGCGGGCAAACGGCGAGGAGCGCCGGCACGCGAAACGTGCTGCCGCCGCCGCCGCCGCCACGGCTAAAGTGCAACGAAGACAAACCTTTGATCGTCGACAGCATCTCGAGCTCGCGGTTCTTGGTGATGTTGAAACGGGAACTCGACTGGCGCTTATCCTTCTTGACGATCGGCCCCTGCACCGTGCCAGCACTGAGTTTCGACGCTTTGTTGAGCGCTGTCGGAGGCGGAGCGGCCGGCGCCGATAAGGTGCCGCCGGTCGTCGATGACACCGTATTGTTTCCAGCAGTCATCGTGATCGTGCCGCTGACGGGGGCCGACGAATTCTTTACCTGCAACGAACGACACTGATCAACAGGCACGCGTAGCCACGGAGACGCTCGTGCGAGCGGACTTGCGTTCCCGTGCACTAGTAATCGCACGCGTGAACGCGTTCACACGTGACACGAGGGCGGCACGGTCAGTGTAAATCAGACGGAGAGGTGTCGGACTGAAGTCTGGTTCGGGATCGAGACGCGAGTCGTTCGGTGCAAGCTAAACACAAAGCGGCACGCTCGGCGTCGGTGCCGAAGCATCGCGACGTCTCGCCTGTTAATAAAAAGAAAAAAAAAACGCACAGAAAATGTCGAGGTTAGTGTTTGATATCTGCGATGAGAGCCACACACGCACACACACACACACACACAAATGAATAATTAGTGCGCGGGCACGCCCATCAGTCGAAATAAAAGAATACGAGCAGACAGAAAAGAAAGTGTTTCCGTAGAATGACGGAACGCGAGGCAGTCGGCCGGAAACGAACGCGGACTCCACTCGAATGATCGAGTGCGGTTTAATTAGCGCAATCCGTATAAATTACGTTAAATTCGGCGGCAGCACACGGCAAACGTTGCTCTTAATCACACGTTTCATTCACTGCAAAATTAATTCACGCCGTTCGAATGACACTCGTGCGGCACAGTCACGCGACAACGACGTCTCTACAAATCTACACCGAACGCGCGCGCATCTCCACGTGCGGCGCGGAAGTTTATCAAAACTCTACAAAAATCATATTAGCTTCCACATGCGTTCGATCTATTAAGGGGACCCGGTGGTCTAGAATTTTCGAAAAATCGATTTTTTTTTCGAAAGTATAGTATCTTAAAAATATACTGTTAAAATTTGATGACGAAATTCAGAGTATTTCAGGATCTACAGCCCATTAGAAGGTCAGGTAGGTAGAAGAATAAGTGGAGCAGTTGAAACTTTAAACGCGTTTATATCGAAACTACTTTTTTTCGTCTTGCGGGGGCCAGAAAAAAAAACTACTTGACCGATTTGTCTGAAATTTTAATATGTTATTCTGAATAGTTCTAGCTCTCGCTGGATGTAAAACTAATAGTTTCCTTAAAATATTTATATTTTTTTTATTAACAAAACATTCAAAAATACTGGTCGTTTTCAAACTTGTACTTTTGACTACGCGCGATTTTGTCAATTTTTTTTTTATTCTACTTCCTGCGATAGCTATACTTATACTAATTAAAAATTCGTCAATTGTTTTATTTCAGATCAGAGGGAGAGATAAATCATCATTCACCACGCAATTCCATTTTTTTAGAGAGGGAGACTTCAGCATCATTTTTCTAATTTAAAAAAAATTTTTTTTGTCTTTATTTTCATTTTTGTGTAGTTTATTAGTAATAAAATAAGTGTAAAAAAAATTTGAAAGCATTATTCATTACCCTCATATAGAAAAAAATTTTTAAAATAGCTTAAATTTTAGGCCGCTAGACCACCGGGTCCCCTTAATCATCGAGGCGACGCGCTCATAGAGTCGCGCCGGCCGTTTTCAGTAAAGAAGACCCTCGACCGCTCGCACGAACCCGTACAACCGGACGTGTCGAGAACCGATCGCGCCAAACTCTACGACGCAGCCATTTGAAAAATACCCGCGCGAAAGACGCCGAACCGGTAAGATGGCTAATCGTGATCGAACAACACTCGCAAACAGAACGAAAAGAGATGAAAGTTTTAGGACAATAATAATGCATTTCAGAAACACTGTGAGCCGCCGACACGACCCTGACAAAACGGCCTAAGTGATCCGGACACATATAATTAATACACATATAATATACATATAATATACATATATATACATATATATACATATATATACATATATATATATATATATATACGTATATACACACAATTGTGCTCATGAAGTGGCGACTTTAAGACAGTGCAGAGAAATACGTCGGGTATAACACGAAGAGATGAGAACGGGATGGATACGAAAGCAAACCGGTGTTACAGACATAATAAGAAAAGTGAAAAGTCTGAAACTCGAATGAACGGGAAATGTTAAAAAAAGAGAATCCAGTCGATAGAAAAGTGAAATTATCGAACTGAAAAAATTAAAGAAGGCCGAGAAAAAAATCAATGGGCTGCAGACCGGTTAAGTGCCAACAAGAAAATCGACCGGAAATTTATGAAAAAGAGCGGCACTGTACCGCCTGGACTGGATCGGTGTCCCTCATCCGGCGGCCGATCGAGAGAGACCGACGATGATATATATATATATATATATATATATACACATACGCGAACGGACATATGAGACGGTTCGCATGCGGTGCGACGGCGACTGAAATCATTCAGATTGTGTACGGGCGGCCGCCGATATACTCGTCCAGCGATGTTGTGACCGTTTATTAATAATTGGTCCGCACACACACACATTCGCGACACGAATATGTCCGAAACAATGCGTGTCGCTATTCGAACGAAACGGGCTTGTGTTCAGTTAATGAACGTACGTGATTACCTCGTACGGGCCCGGGAACGGTAATCGCTGCGCGGCCGTGTTCGCATTCCGAGCCGGCCTCGCATGCCTGTCGTCCCGTACACGTTTGTACTTGTTTCAATTGCGCCCCGGAATGTACGTGCGAGCGCACAGATACGCACTGCGCGCACTCGCCGTCACAATAACGGCCGAGACGCTTATTGCTTTCGACGAGTACTCGTCGGCGGGGATCGACGGTTCGACGTACGGAACGAGCGAGCGAGGGCCCGTTCACATCTCTGAACGGGCGTTTTCGGCGAGTCGAGCACGAGAAAGAAGAATCCGCGCGACGTGCGCACTTCGACGGAAACGCGCGCGCCCGCTAGAACGACGGACGAGATCCATCGGAGCGCGGCGGCTCGCCGGCGTCCGAGACCGTCGAACGCCGAGCCGCGCTCGCTTCGCGCGCGGAAGAGCGGAGCGACCGGACACGAAGGTGTAACGTTCGAAGGTGTCCGATCGGCGCGACGCCGCACAACATCCGTCGAACATTTGCGGGGAAGTCGCATCACGCTCCGCGCGGCCGCAACTAGGTCGACGGATTCTATGCCAATGTTTACGGTTCTATTTACGTTCACGGACGACTTTGAAACGAACGCTGGCACAATTATTTTCCTGCGACATTTATTGTCTATATTTGGATTAAACACGGCCGCCGAACGGATGACGACACGGCGCGCGCCGCTGCGACGTCGTCGCCATTACTATTCTTTTTTTTTACCGCTGCGCGGGGCGCGACGAACACCCTCGACCGGACGTGTTTCGAACGTTTCTTTCTTTTTTGTAAAAAAAAAAGGACAAATCAATCGACGACAATCCGGAGGACCGCGCACAGGCACGGTCTACTTGCGATCGTGCGAAGCGAACCGAACCGGAAGGATCGGATCGAGAGAAACGATCGCAGAAAACGTACGGCGCGAAGGACGCGCGGGACACGCACCGGCGCGGCGATCTTCAGCTCGTGGCGCGTTTCGAATCACGCGCGCCGAACGAAAGCGCCGTTCGCCGGACAAGCGCCACTCGCGTCGCGGAGCGAAGCGATAAACGGACGGGCGAGAGAAAACAAAAAAAAAATCAAACGGCCCGCCGTCGTCGATGCGCGCGGGTGCGGTTAGTCGAGCGTCAAAAGCATCGCAGCAACGAAGAAGCAACACGCCCTCGCCACGTACCGCAGACTGTCCAAAAGTCCAGGATTTCCGTCGTCGGAACATGTTGGTCAGCGCCATGGCCGCCGTCATCGCGACCGAGCCCCGTTCGCCGAACACCGTCCTCCCGTTCGTCGAGCGTTCGAACGTTCGCGACCGGACGACGATCTCTCACGCGCGAGCACAGAGCACACGGCGCATCCTTATCGCACGAGTCACGTCGACAGTCTCCGCCGTTCGGACAGTTGCATCGCCGTCGAACACTAGTACTGCGTCTCACGGCCGCTGACGCGACATCCGTGACGACGGGCAAAGATCGTTTGCCGATTCGAACGGGCACGTTCGAAACGACGGCGACGACGACGACAGAAGAACGGACGAAAAAAATACACAAAAAAGTTCTGAAAGATTAACAGCGGCCAAAGTTCAGATCGGAAGATATTAGGCGGACACGCTTGAGCGTGCGCACGCACGCACGCACACGCAACACACAGACGCACGCTCTGCAAAAATCGAAGAGTTCGGAGGTGCGCTTTCTGTATCTCTGACGATCGATTCACACGCACGCACGCACGTCTCGCGGACGCTGTCGTCCGACGATCACGGCGACGAGAGCCGAACTGCAGCGCACTCTAAACCGCCGCTCGACCGTTGGCGAAACGAACGACCGACCGGCCCCGGTGGGGCAGAAACGTCGTACGTTCTTTCTCGACACTTCGCGACGTATCGCGTTCGTTCCCGCCTGTCTCTGCCAGGACATGCCTCCCGCGACCCACCGTCCGTCGAGCGCGCGACTCCGCTGCACTCGGACACACGGGCCACCCCGGTCGGCCGACACGTTCCTCCGTGCGGCGGGCGGATCGAAGGCGCCGCGGCGACGGCCGTACCGTTTACTATTCATTAATTTCCGTGCGCGACGACACGCCGCGTGTCGACGCAACGTGCGGCGTTGAACGAAAACGAACGTCCGGTCGGCTGTCTCGTCGCCGACTATCCCCGTCGGCCGACGAGCGCACGCTTGTCGCGCGCGACCACGCAGGCAGCCCGCATAATCGCCAGAACATCTCTACGCGGGCCAAGAAATGCGCAACGTTAGCGAATCGACGATCGTAGTGTCGTGTGGCGCTCTATCGGGGCTGATCGCTGCGAGCGATGAAGTAACGCACTCCGTATCCGAATACAAAACGAACGCGCGCAGATACGGTGCGGCCATTCGGAACGAATGAACACATACGCATATATATATATATATATATATATATATATATATATATATATATATATATATATATATATGTCACGTATGGCTGGATTTTTCAGTGCGGCTATCACTAGCAATGTTGCGATGGAGTCAAATAATTTTTTATAATCTATTCAAGACATACTGGTGATTCGATATTCATTAGATTGACGCACATTGCTTCTCTCGCTGCTTGAATATTATCCAGAGTTCTAAAATCATATACATATATATATATATATATATATATATATATATATATATATATATATATATATGACAGTTACGATTAACTTGTAATATGTATAGAAACGCGACAGCGTCAGTCAAGTTACGCGAAGAAGGGAGAAAAATCAAAATCGATAAAGATGTAAGACAGTGAGATGCAATTTCTCGCAAGTTATTCGCAGCGGGCTTAAGAGAAGTGTTCGAATCGCTCGACTGGTAAGACGAAGACATAACAATAAGAGGCGGAAGGCTAAGTCTCTTCCGCTTCGCCGATGATGCAGTCACGTTTACGAGTACTGTTGAAGAAACAGAGAAAAGAGAACCGAGGGGTATAGACAGTCGAAAGATAGGACTCGACATTAATCACAGAAGAACACGAACGATCGATGCGTTCGTTGATCGGACAGGGGTCATAATGCAACCGACTCGAGATAGCCGACAGAGAAGTACAGGAAGCGGTGTGTCGGGAATAACAAGGAGAATACGAACGTAAACTCGAGCTGCACATCAGAGTGCAAATACCAAAAGGTAAATGAATAAACAATAACGACTGAAACATTCGAGGCGAATTCGAAAAGAAAAACGCCGTCAATCGCTCGTACCGTCGCAGGACTAAACCGTACTCTTTATCCGTGGAAGATGTCCAAGTTCGAATCGAGACACCTTCCCCCTTCGCGAAACTAAAAACACATGCATCGGATGTGGCGCATCGATCCGTGTGCGCGGTGTCGGAACGACAAACAATGACGGAAAAAGTAAACAGAGCGCTCTAATGAACGGACACACGCACACGGTACAAAGCCACTACACGACGATGGCATTGAAATCTACATTTTCCTCGCGCTCGATACGTTTATGTAAATATTAACCTTCAAATGTGAAACAATGACCCTGAAGTTGACCGAGTACATAAATTGAAATGCATGAATGCCGACACGGCGGACAACTGTGTTTTTAATAATAAATGCGGCGGAGGCGGAGCGCGCGCGCGCGCGTTTTTAGACAGACTCGCGTGCGTGCGTAGGTGTCCGTGTGTTTCTCTTTATACGTCGTGTACACAGAACATACCTTCCTCTCTGTACCGCACCGCGCGCGCGCGCAAATAATGTCCGTCGATTAATCGAGAGATATTTTTTTTTTTTTTAAATGCAACCTTTTCATTCGCACGCGCTCCGCTGCGAACACGCCGCCGTCCGATACCGCGCGGTTACGTAACGGCCGATGCAAATATACCGTTTACGCATTTACACTACGATCGAATCTTCACGTGTGATTATTCGTCTACCGATACCGTTCGATTTTATCGATCTGCGACGAACGAAAGGCGACGCCAGTTATCGCTGGACGACGGAAATTCATCGAGCGAACGCGCCGAACTAGCGGCGCTCGCCGACGACAGAACCGACTGCATCGATGACGAACGGTCGGACGAGAAGAGGGCAAAGGAAAAACGCACGACCTCGACGCCGGCGGCGACTCGATCGAAGCGCAAGGACGTGCGATATGTCGGCGCGCAGGCGGCCGGTCGCTCCGTTACATCGTCGCGACGAGTGCGGCGCTCTCCGACGAGCGAACCCCGATTCGATTCCCAAGTGTGCGTGCGTGCGTCCGTGTGCGTTTTACCGAGAAACTTATGCGAACGACGAGGATCGCGAGAACCACGAACGAAACACACTCGTGCTATTTTTGGAACGGCGGAGGCGCACGTCACTGGCACGCCAGTAATTCAAGTCAATGGAGTAAACAACAACAACAGCAACAACAGTGACGGCGACGGCGGCCGATCTGTCCGATGACAAATGTTCGCGGCGTCCGTCGTTCGTTCACCGTTCGAATTTCCAGAGGAGCGGACGAGCGACCGAAAGATCACACCGCGAGAATCGACGGACGACGACGCGTGCACCACAGAGGCGTCTCACTCCGGCGACTGATCGTAAAAAGCGGACTGCAAAGGCGGCGCTGCGCTCGGCGCTCCGAGCAAAAATTCGCAGAGTGTCGCCGCGGCGGCGACGGCCGCTGATTCTATTTAAAATCGGCGAAACATCACGACGAGAAATGAATTTGTTCGTGTGGCGCTCGCGTGCAGTCGCCCGTCGTCATCGGGCCGATTAAAGACACTTCCATCGCGACCGAAGGCGCCGCACGAATCGAGTCTAGTGCGATCGGCGTTGACGAGCATAAAATAAAAGTACGGCGCCCCGTTCGCACGCTCGCTGTCCGAACGCAAAAATGTCCGGGCGCCGAACTCTAAGATCGAGTACTCTGAAACACCGACACTTTCTCCCGCGGAGATTTAAAACGCAGGCATAGGAATGATCTGGCCTGGTAAAAAAAAAAAAAAAAAAAAAAACAAACAAAAACGCCCGATCTCGACCGGGCAACGCCTGCAAATCAAACGAAACGTGCCGAGAGCCTCGCACACGACAGGCACATTTTTAAAAGACGGTGACCCGACGCCAGTATCGGCAGATTTTTATTTTGTGGAGGAGCATTTCAGAGGAGACTCGACGTGTACAACGAAACAACGTGTCGAAACGTCACGATCAGAACGGCGAATCGAACTGAAGACGCCGGTCCGCTTTACGCGAGTCATAACGGCGATCGGCGGCGTCGAAGACGTCCACACCAGTTGTGCGGACACGTCCTCCGCCAAATCCAGACGACCCCTAACTCTCGCATCCGGTCAAAACGTGCGATACCGGCGAAGCCGTGCCACGTTCGTTTTTTTTTTTTTTGATAAAATTACACGCTAATTCGATGCCGCGTGCGGAGCGGACGGACACGAACGGAATCCTGAAGACCGTGCGTGACTCGTTACCGTTCACCGTCTCTCAACACTGCCGCCGAGCGACGGTGACGACACTGGCCCGACACGACCCCATCGTCGATGATCGAGAGAACCGCAACCCCCGCGTGCGTAATTTCATTCGTAACACGTTTGTCGGCGGCGACTAGAAACTATGTCACCACTATGTCACTATGACATCGGGTCTAATGGAAAAACAGGATCGCTTCGAAACGACTCTAAAGATCATTTTGAACGCGAGACCGTGCGCCTGTCATCACTCGTCCGACGCCCTCTTCGTCCCCGCCCCCTCTTCCAAACGTACGCTGTATGTTTGCAGCCGCCACTCCGGTACTTGAAAAAAGTTTTCCTCGCTGTGTCCGTGAAGGTAAAATCGCTCATATGCACGTGTGGAACGAAAGAGCGACGTATACGTTCGACCTTCACCGACTACTTGTTTGCTTGCAGGTCAGAGAACGAGTATCGAGCACAAACACTGCAAGTCGAGTGCGGATACGAATTTAAATACCGTACGTACGTGTGTGTGTGTGTATACGATTGCATGCAGGTGCCTCTACATATACATACGTACGTACGTATATATGTGTGTGCGTGTGTATATATACATATATGTATATATATGTGTATATATATATATATATATATATATATATATATATATATATATATATATATGTATATGTATATGTAAATTTGAATCGAAATCGCGGGACATCATCTCGCAAAACGTGTTGTAATTGTAAATACACGATACAGAGTTGAGAAAATCCTCTGCTCCGTGCGCAAATTCAATCGGATGAAAAACTCGAGAGCGCCGACCGATCAGCGGATGACACGTCGTGATTCGGATGCGGCCGCGACAGTGGTTCGAATGCGGCATTCGCCGAACAATAATCGATAGCGTGCGAGACTTTCGAGCCGAAATAGCGAGAACGCGCCGACGACAGCGCTTCTCAGCGCTGCGGCGGTAATAAATTCGAATCGGACCGCCGCGTCGCGCTCGTCTCGCGTGCGCACGGCCGCTCGGAGCACGTGGATCGAATTGAAATCGCATCGTCGAAATCGTACGGCGGCTACGGCGTCCGTCGTTCGACACGGCGCCGTATGACGACGACGGTGATTACGACGAACGCACGAGCGGGCAGCGATAACAAAACACGACGCGGGGGCGCCGTCGGTTTCCTTTCGTTCGAGTACTCGTCCGTCGTCGTTAATTAAACGCTAGCGGTGAATCGAACACGCGTGCCGCTGGCGGTGCGTCGCGGTTCATTTTCAACGGCGGCGGCGGCGTCTTCCGGATTCAGGGGCAACGCTCGCGGGCGAACGGAGAACGGGGCGCACCATTCGAGGTGGACTCTATATCTGCACGTCGACGTTCGTCCACGTTCGGTGGCCGAAATAAAATATAAACAGATATCGGAGAGCAAGGACGAACAGTGGCAGCGGTGCGAGAAATAAGCATCTACGTATATAAGCTCGTCTGCACGAGAAATAGACTGTGCACGCACACGCACACAAACGTTCATACGATGCATAAACAAAAAAATATTGCGAAGGTCGGTTCTATTTACCTACATCACCTGTTATTGTTTTGCACTGCGAATTTGGAGGCATCGATGGCGAAACATGCACGGCCTTAAAATTACTTCCAAGAATTATCTCGACAGCAATCGTCGAATTGAAACAGACAATTGACGACGACCTTCGTCCCTTTGGACCGGCTACACGTCTGTTCGCCATTCGACGAAGAACAGACGTTTAGCTGATCTCAGAGAGAGAGAGAGAGAGAAACTAGACGGGACACGGTGTCGGCGAAATCACTGGTGTAAAAGCGCACTAATATGATTACAAATTACAAGCACGACGAGTGCTTGAATAGTTTGACAGGTGGTTGAAAACACGGACTGCTGGTTAAATCGACGTACGTGTGTGTGTGTATATAAATATACATAAATAAATCGTACAACGAACGATTACAATGCTAGTGACAAATGTGTAGAATGAGAATGCATGGTGTTTATTGTGCGATAGCGGGCCGACTCCCTCTATCGTAACACCGCTCGACAAGCTAAGATGAACAAAAAGCAATCATGTTCCTTGCATTCACCACAAAACAAAAAGAATAGGAAACGAACATGTTCTGGCGACATTCATTTGTCTGCCTATAAATATTCGATACGATACAAACGATGAAATCGAAAGAATGATTATAATAACGGGCGTTCGTTTCTCATATCCTCGCGTCGACGTCGTGCATCGATCGAGCGTCTTTCTTAACAGGGGCGAACCGCATATACATATATGTATGTATATAATTTCCAGCGTTTGACCGTGGCGTTTTTTTCTTTCAATCGGACGCACTGTTGTAGCGCATAGGCGTAGAAACGCGTGCGTCGCGGCGCTTCTAGCGAGTGGACTGTTTTGGAGGGACACGACGTGCAAAACGCGAGGATTCCTTAGTCGTCGGGCGGTCGCGACTCCGCCCGCTCGCGTCCTTTCGTCAATCGCGGCGATAGGGAGTTTGCCACCGCTCGCGACACACGATGCGGGCTCGGGCACGTGAATTATTATTCGCGAGCGTCGTGGCCGCGTGATCGTCGAGGACGACCTCCCGTTCAACGCAACGCCGCACGCCTGTCGTCGCGCCCGACCCCCGCCTCACCCGATTAGATACGCGGCGCTAATTACATTTTCAAACACGTTGCGAAATCCGCACGCGGCACGGACTTTAATTGCCTGTGCAAGTATCACGCCGTCGCCCACTGTCGCGAGCGGACGTCAGACGGCGGCGCGTATTTTTAGATCGTGTAAACAAGACTTCGGCCGCGCAAGACTGACAGCGGGCGCACGAAAACGTTCAACTGTCACTCACCGTTTCCCGAACGTTCGACCGAGAAGCGGACGCACGCACGCCGAAACGGCGGACATGTCTCACTTACCTCGCTTTCGTTTTCACAGTTTTTCCCTTCGTCCGACTTCTTAGAGTCCTAAAAACGAAATTTCACTTATTAAACTGTGGCCGTGACTCGTGACAGCGACTGCGCACGATACACTAACCTAACAGACATTCCATTGATACCGACTGCCTGTCAATCGACACAACCTAGCCCAATGAGATAATAATGAAATACTAACCATTACAGACCTCCGTGGCGGAAGCAAACGTCTCAGTACAAATGCAAAACACGTCTATCGACAATCGAAAACGCTGAAAACATCGAAATCGGAATAGCGGCCACGGCGTCAAAAGTTACACCCCTTCATTAAAATACAAACTCGTACGCGACGAACGCAACGGAAACACAGGCGACGGAAGACGAGAATGTCGGAATCTACTAGTGTCGAGACTGTTTAGGGCGATAGCAATGTACCTTGCCTTTTTTCGGCATAACACTAATTAATACACAACACAAACTAGGGTTAAAACACACTAGACTTTTTTTTGTTGCACCGAAACAGTGGTCCGCGCCGATTGGGTTATACCGGTCACGTGACGGGTGTTCTTCTTCACTTCTTCTGTATATCGAACAAATAATTGTATTCGAATTGTAGCGCGCGGCTCGAACGCACGCACGTCCCGGCGTGCGAGTGCCAAGAAAGGCATACATGTATTTTATATATATGTATATAAATATATTCGTACACGCTCATGCATATATACACGTTTACATATGCACACACACACACATAAGCAGCCCACATGAATACACATTTGCATGCATGGTGAATATCTATGGCAACAGAAATAAATATTGATCTGAGAGTGAAAACACGTTGCGACGGTCGCATCAACAACAATCGATACGATCGGAAATGTCGAAACCGACGTCAATCAAAGAGGCTCTACAAAAGTGGCACGAAAAAACCGGCATTCCGCTCGCCGAAGCTAAGGAGGTCTGCCTACAGTTCCAATGGCCGCCGATCGAAAAAATGGACAACGCGTTATCCGCGCTCGTCGAATGCGAGTACGTTTCGTTTCTCCGTCGCTCGGGCGTACGCGGGACGATCGACCGACTCGTACCGGAACGAGCGTGTCTCTATCCGACCCGCACGTACGGTCCGGTACGCCTCGGAATCGAAGCCCGAAACGTTCTCGAAAGAGACGGTCGTCGACGATCGCCGTACGCCCGATCGAAACACACGAAAGAATTTACTCTCGCAGGAAACTGAGTCTTTCTACGAACATGATCGAAAAGATCTCCGGTCTCGGCAGCCTGAAGAACTTGAAGATCTTATCCGTCGGCAGGAACTACGTAAAGACTTTCGCCGGCCTCGTAAGTTGACGGACGATAAAATACGTTCGCGTTCGAAATCGTTTCAAATACTCTCGTGTTTCGGACGGCGGTCGCGAGGAACCGGTCGCGGACACGCTCCGGGAGCTGTGGATATCGTACAACCTGATAGAGAAACTCAAGGGGATCGGCGTACTGAAGAAGCTGAAAGTGCTGTACATGAGTAACAATCTAGTGAAAGATTGGTCCGAATTCAACAAACTCAACGAGCTGCCCGAACTCGAAGATCTGCTGTTCGTAGGTGAGATCGACGCGTGCCCGAGCGAACGCGCTCGCCGGTCACGACCGAACCGACGTTTCGTTACAGGCAACCCGTTGTTCGATAATCTCGAATTCGAAGCGTTCAGAGCGGAAGCGATCCGGAGGCTTCCGAATCTGAAAAAACTAGAAGGCGAGACGGTCGTACGAGACGAATGAGCCGACCGGGAACGGGAAAACGAAATCGACTCGCTACGGACGTCGTCGAGAAAAAAATGTAATAAAACGATTCTCATACATGGAAATAATTACAAAACATACAGAGATAAAAAATTAACTAAAGGCTTTGCACAGAAGATATGATTTATACGATTTCTCGATGTTGAAATTAATAAAATAAACTTTCGTACTAAAAAAAAACCGTTTTCTTATCGCTACTGGAATTTAAACAGATATCTATTCTTCTTTTTCCGGATCTAGATTTAACATCACGATTCCTCGTAGTTCTCCGTCTTCATGTCGTTCAGGCCGAGCTCTTCGTTCTGATCGAAGTCCCTCTCGTAACGCACGATCTTCAATCCCTCGTCGAGTTCGTCGTTTTCGAGCATACTCTACGTAACAGATAACGGACGATACGATAAGATTCTTCGCGGAGCGTCGCGTCGACGCGATCGTAAAAGCGCACGCGGCGTACTCACTTGCACGTAACTGTTTCCCGCGGGATCGTCGAGAACGAGAGTGACTTTTTCCCTGTTCGATAAGACGTCGTCGAGCCGCGATAGAAACCTGTCGAACGAGAAGAGTCGCGTCAATGAAACCGTAACGTACGTACCGGAGCGTCGGCGAATTTCACGGAGTCGCTCACCCGGCTAGCCTCTCCTTCGTTTCGAGATCCTGGCTGTCGGTGAACATACGGCTCTGTTCGACGAGCTGCTCCTTCATCGCGACGAGAATCCCTTCTACGGTCGTGAACCTTCCTCCCAACGCCATAGAGCCGACTTCCAACGACAGCTCCGGTATAGACAGACGGCACGTTTCGGACTGAAACGAAATTCGAAACGTCGACGTTTTGAAATCGAATCGACGTACGCGGACGGACGCGCACCTTGAGTAAATCTCTCGAGAAGTCCTCCTCGCACGCGACGGAAACTTCGATCCGTAAGCCTTTCTCTTCGATCCCGCCGCCGGATTTCACTTCGTTCGTGCGGTGTCCGCAGAAATCGCAGTTCGTCGCCATTATGACGACCTCCTTGAAATGCGGAATCTCTTTTCGAAAAAGTTAAGCGCATACGAGGTTTCGACGCACGTACGGAGACCGTCCGCGCTCGAGAATCGAAAGTCAAAGGATACCGGTTATCTTCATGTTCGTATCGCAAGGCGATCCGCAGCGAGTGCAGTCCGTCGCGAAACGGAGGATCTCGCCTTCCATCCGTTCGAGCGAGAACTCGCCTTCTCGTATCGGACGTAGGACGCTCTTATCGGCGGAAGCCTCGTCGACCTGACGGACAGACTTTCGTTCGACGACGAAAAAAACGGTCCGACGTAGAAACTCACCTCTCGCCGAGAATAGATCCCGAGCTCGTGATCTTGTTCCGCGGTCCTCTCGAAGCGACGTACCGTACAGTTCGCGTCTTCGGACGGCACGTTAGGATTTTCCACGTGGCTGTTACCGGACACGTCCTCCAGGATCTGTAAAGTCGTCACGGCGTATCGACGACGCGTCCGACTCGATGATTCAGAGACGGACGGCCTCGCCTACAGACCAGAGTGAACGGCGATTCGAGGTCTTTGAGTCCCTTCAGCCGCCGGACGAAACCGTCTATCTTCGCGGCGGCTTCCGCGTGTTCTTTTCTCCGAACCGCTTGGTCCTGCTCGAGAGCGTCGACGCTGCGATCGATTATGCTCTCGACCGTCGTCACCTCTGAAAACAGCGATTCGGTACGGCGATCGGTCGGGAATGCGCTCGTCGGACTCACCTCCTTTCTGGCTCCGTGCAGGTATTTCCAGATCGACCTCGGGTATTTTCACGCTCGTGTAATCGCTCTTGACGACCTGCCGATTTAGATCTCGCGGCGTTTCGACCGACAGACTTATACGGACGCCCTTCTCGGCGATCTGCCCGCCGGGTTGGATTTCGTTGTTCCTGTACCCGCACTCGTCGCACGAGAACGACATGATCACGACCTCTTTGTAGAAGGGAATTTTCGTCAGTAGCAGGCGAGTGATTCCCTTTAAAATACGAACGGCGAGAGCGGGTGGAATTTCAAAAAGAAACATAAATCGATACGAGTCGGTTCTTTCGAGGCGAACAGACTTCCGTACATAACCTTACATTTTTGTGGCAATTCACGCAAAACGACTCTATCTCCGTGGTCTCCGGCTCCGGATCATCGGCCGAGAGATCACGAAAGATCGGCTGTTTTATCGGATCGTCCTCTGCGCTAGACATTCTTCGCCGTACGCTCGACGTTAACGTACGACTCGAGTTTATACGCAGCACGTGTACCGTTGCACAAAAACACGCACGAAATCAGAGGTCCACAAACAAAGGTCGTCGTATTCGGTTCTTTGTTCTGACATCGTCGGGAGCGATACGATTTCCGTAAACGCAAATAACGGTCCGGATAACAGCTGAGGAGCACGGGGTCGCCCGCCGAGCACAGGGGGCGCCGCGCTCACGACTTGTGCAGCGCAAGAATCGCGATTATTGTTCGCGAAGCGATCGAGCAAGAATAGAAAATACGGACTGCGAAACGGGACGATCCCGGTCGAAAAGTCGAAGGATACCGAAAGGAAGCGGCTCCCCGAAGGTGTAGTGCTATCGTAACGGGTGCGCCGGAACACACGCCTGTAAATCGGACGTAAATAGTCTAATTCCGATAATAAAACACCTCTCGAATTGAACGGCTCCGGTCCTACGTCTGCTGGACCAACACTAAAAAGCGGGGCTTCGGAGCCGCCGGATTTTCTTCAAAATATAAAAAAAAACGGCAGCAAAAAAAATATATAACAAACGACAGAACGACAAAAGGAAACGAATACGATTTCAACCCTCGGTTCGTATAATTACGTTCGTGTTATAAAATCAAAATGCATTTCATTCATAATATACAATATATGCGTGTGTGTGTTATCGTCCGGATTCGTCGCGGCGCTCCTCTCACCTCCTCTGTCCGTTTCGGACGTGCGGGTTCTGCCGCGGGTCGTACGCCGGATCCGCGTCGTCTTGCGTGCGTCTGCCGATCACCGCGACTATCAGCAGGACGACGACGACGACCAGCACGACGGCGACCGTCGGACGCCAACGTCTACGCGCACGCCCCGGCGACCAGAGGCTCCTGAAAAACACGTCAGGCAGTGTCGGACCGAGCACGGTCCGCCGCTCGACTCACTTCCATCGCCGCGACACCCACTCGCCCGGCGACCTGCGTTTGTATTTGTCCTCGTCGTGGTCGAACGGGAGCCGCGCGCCGGCCGCGATCGGCCGCTGATCGTGCGATATCGCGCGCCTCGGCGCCGACCCGTGCGACGGATCGGACAGGCCGTACGCGACGTCCTGCACGTGCACGACCGAGTGGGGCGGCGGCCGCGGGGGCGGGCTCTCGGAGAGCGCGTTCCGATCGGCCTCGGTCGGTCCCGGGTCGTCCGGCCGGTCGGCTTCTTCGCTCAGCTGAAAAACAACCGTCCGTGATCGACCCGAACCTACCGTCGAGCGTTTCGCCGGAGCGACCGTCGCTCTCGACGGGACGTACGTACGAGCGGTAGTCCGAGCCCCGTGCGCGCCCAGTTGACGCCGGCGAGTTTTTCTTTCAGGACGTCGGCGACCGGGCTGACGAGATTCGACGACGGAAAGAGCGGACTCTGACAGGAGGGACACGTGTAACCGGCCGGCGCCGTGTTCGGCGGAAGGTTCCTGGCCCACGAGTCGAGACACCGCCAGTGGTACACGTCTGCAGTGCGACAACGACGCGGTCAGAAACGGACGCTCGTCGACGGGAGGGCGGCGCGTGAGGGTCTACTTACGGTAGCACGTCAGCCGTATGCAGTCTTCTGTCCCCAGCTCCTTAGAGCACAGCTCGCAGACCGGATTGTAGTCGCTGTCCTGCAACCATTGCAGGTACGACTGGACGATGCACTGTTACGAGAAACAAACATACCGATCGATTAGTGAACGGCGGACGCGACGTCGACGACGTGTACGCATTACCCTCGGATGATTCGTGACCATGCAATGTTCGCAAACGTTCACGCGGTGCTCGAAACAGAATTGATTCGTAACACGTCTTTTCGGACACTTGCACAACCCCATTTCGTGTAAACGGAACTAAATACGATCGCGCGCAACTAGCGCTCATTCACTGGCACTGTGACGGTCGGTGTGCGGGCGCGTGTGTTATCGATCTCGTTTTCATCACAGGCAGCATAATTTCGGGCCTGCGGATCGACGCCGACGAAAATTAGATGACGTATCCGTCAAATTGATTCACAGAACGGCACACAGGCTGCCGACAGTGTTGCCAATCTCGGAGAGGTTATTATCTCGCACGTCGTGTACAGCGCGGTTCACGTCACGCGTGCATCGCATGCGCTCGCACGTAGCAGATGCGCTCTCGCGGATCGATTCTTCGCACGTGCCGCCGATACTTATGATACGACGGCGGTCGCTACTGCCTGTCGTGAAACGTTCACGTATTTATCGGGAATCGGTTCATGACCGGCGTACGTTTACCGCCGTCCGTCTGTATGTCTGTTCTTCTTCGCGATAATAAATTTACCGCGAACCGATCGGTGAGTTCGATCGCAAACCGCCTGCACAACTGCTCGTTCAATGCCGTTTATAGAAAGTGAACGATTGGCCTAGAAAACAATCAAAACGTAGAACGGTGCGGAGCAGTCGCCCGTCTCTCGAAACGCATAAACCGAACGACTTCTAGACGTTCGTGTCGGAATCAGAACACGATACGTCGTCGGGCTACACCTATTTTCGCTCGGCCGAATGCAGCGTACGAATTTAATGTCGCTACCTGTTGCTCGTCAACATTTCGCAATCACAAAATACAGGATATTCAAGGTTATGAAATAGTGGTCACATTCTCCTACCGCACTTTAGCGTTTATTCTGACAGATACGTTCTTCGAACGATACATGTACACGACACTTTGCGTATAGAACGAGTGTGTTTAGTTTGTGTTCTTTTCGTGTCCGTCTGTTGTCCGTCGATCGTTTCCTCGTTTATTTACGGTCTCTATTTTTCCGTAGTGTCTGACATGTTCTGATTAGAGGGGATCGTCCGTTTCTGAAGATGTCCGTAAACGATAGGCGTGATCCAGAAGTACATTTTAAATGTGTGTCGAAACCGCATATCGACCGAATTAAGAAGCAGGTACACCCGATCGTTTCTCAAAGTCTGTTTTCTGATTTGGTAATGGTTCAGAAAGAGGTCTTTTGTGAAAACGGACTTTAAAAATTCAAATTTCTTGCTAAATTGATTAATTATCATGTAAAACGTGATTTAAAGTCGGCAAAGTAACACTTTTTCAATAAATAATATGAAAAAAATGTAAAAAAAGTGTCTCACTGACAGATTGTACAAACTGCAAAATACGTCTTTTTATCGCAAAAAACGCCTTTTTTAACTCAAAAAACGCTGCTCCATTCAACAATTACCGGTAAACCCAGTAAATAACCACGTGCACAATACATTTTGTTACATTTTAAAACAAAAAAAATTTGCGTACAAAACTACGAAAGTAGACATTGGCGTGACTCGCGATGTTGTCATTCTGCGCGGCGCAGGCAAATGCATACGCGTCCGTTATGGCATGTTTATATGTATGTAAACAAGTTACGTTTTTATAAATATCAATTTTGATTTTATTTCATTTGATCAAATATTACAATATTTATAACATATATATATATATGTATTTATATATATATATATATATATATTTATAACATATATATATATATATGTATTTATATATATATATATATATATATTTATATATATATATATATAAATATATATATAAATATATATATATATATATAAATATATATATATATAAACATATATATATATATAAATATATATATATATATATAATATATGATCTCTGATTTTATTCGTTTACTGTTTATTTTTTGCTATAAAAACGTAACTCGAATTACAAAAGATCATAAATTCGATAAACGTACGCACGCTCGTAAATATCATCTGTTTTCGTATAAAGGAAGACGAAGAGCAATGGATATCGGGCGAAGAACTCTGTACGGAAGGAAGCAGCGACGACGAACCGAACTCTTCGTCGTCGCCGTCGTCGAAGAAGGCGGCGGCCGGGCGGCGAAAGATGAAGAAACACCGGACGCCGTGCGGTCCGCAGCGGTCTCCGAACCGATCGTCGCCGTCGGTTCGATCGGCGTCGGCGTCTTCGTCGGCCGTCTCGAGACCGGTCGACCCGGACGACGGATCTCCGAACGCCGGACGAGATTCCGAAGAGATACAGTGGAGGCCGAAACGAGGTAGTATCAAGCTCGCTTCGCTCGTGCACGGCGTCGTCGTCGAGCCGTCGAACTCGCATTCGTAACGTCGCGCGGACGATCGATCGATCCCGTAGACCGAAACGTAACTTCGACTCGACTCGTGAGACGAGATCGACCGTCGCCGCGACGTCACGCGTATCGACGAGCGAGAGAACCGCACGGCGCCGTGCGGTTCTCTCGACCGTCGTTCGTCGTCGAGACCGGGAACCCTCGACGTTCGTACGGAGCGTTCCGCCGTCGAAAAAACCGACCGGCGCTTCGGCCACGTCTCCCGCGAGAGAGCGCTCGAACGTTCGACCGTAGCGATACGAAACGATCTACGGAAATTCTAAAGGAGCAGAGTATAAAATCATTTAATATATTTACAAAATAACACGAGTTTTATAACACGATTATATTTTAGATACGAATATACAAATGTTTGTTCTATTTAACACACGAGTATTACTAAGAAAAATAATATATATATATATAAATAGATATTTTTACAGTAATTCTCGTTTTGTCGTATTCCTTGCGATCCTCCCTTCTTTCCTTTATTTATTATTACGTGTATATATATATATCGTCGATCGTACTTTTCGTGCGGAGGGGCGGCGTAATAGTTCAGACGTGTTTCTCGGGAAATCGGCCGAACACGAATCACTAGACGCATTCACGACCGAATCAGCACCGAAACGTTTCCCTGAACCGAAATGTTCGTCGGTGTCTCATCGTTTATCCTGGTACTCGGGTTTCGATGACGTCGGCGCATCGTCGCCGAAATGCGCGCCGAGATTTACGGGGGGGGGATGGAGGGGGCGAATAGCGGAAATAGCGAATTTCACACTTTTTGCAATGCTAATTCGTCGCGTTTACTACACGAATCTGTATTACGTCGAAACATTATAACTAAATCGACGAAGACGTCTAGACATCTATTGGAAATTTTTATTCAGGATTTTTCTCATTGTTCGTACGGGGCTAAGAAAAGAATCGAATTGCGAAGGTGAATCGAGCGACAGTGTCGTCGGAACTGTATTGCGAATCGCCTGTCGATCGTGACGTTCGTGCGCACGAATCGGCACGGAAGAGCGGTCCTCGAATCGAGGAAGCCGTCGCACAGTAGCAAAACACGAATAGAGCTACTCATTCGATCGATCGATCGTTCGTTCGGTTAACGCGAGATGTCGGGGCGTGGGGGGTGTCGAGTAGAGGCGCGTTTTTTTTTTTTTTTTATTCTTATCGAAGCGATTTTCCGAGCGCCGGCACCGTCCGGCCGACGGTACGCATCCGTCGAAGTACGACGGACGCGTGTACGAAACACGTCGCCGCTCGTACTCGATTTGAATATTGGAAAAAGAGCACGCGGCCGCTAGAGGGGGGAGAGAGAGAGAGAGAGTGAGAATCTATCGCGTGCGTACGTATCGATCATCTTTCCGTCCTCTCGCGAATTCATACGGCTCGCGTCGACATCATAAATCACGGTTTACGGGCCGTCGCGCTGAGGAGCGCTCCCGATTTCGCAAATTGCGAAGAGCGTTGCCAAAAACGGCGTTCGGCCGCTAAACGAGAACGGTCGGTCGGGCTCGTCCCGCGTCTTCGTCGGGCCCGCGCGGCGACCGACGCTCGTTCCCCGTCGCACGACCCGACGCGCGCCATCATTGTCGCGACAGTTTCGACGCGCACGGAATTCGCGCACTATTTTCATACATTTTCATAGAGTGGAAATTCAGTATGCACACGAAAATAAATTCCTTTGATCCAGTGGCGAGGTTTCCGGTCGGGCGTGTCTGCTCCGGACACTCTGTTTCTGCGCTAAAAAAAAATGCCCGGCGATCGGCAGAAAGTTGTTTGAAACGTGCACGAAATCTTCCTGGAAGAGATCCGTAAGTAGTGTATACGAATATCTTGTTTCCACAGTGATTCTCAGTCGATATCGTCTGCTTTTAACGCTCCTCTACTGATTTTCGTTAAGTTTTAATGACTGCATCAAGACATATCGTCCGTACGATTGACTTATTATCATTTTTAACTCGTTTCGCAGCAGAGTTTGTTTTCTTGTTTAACTATTTTATTTTTTTCCAGTTGTTTTTTTGTTCAATTACGAATCTGTCCATCTCGCTATTTACCTACATTTATATATATATATATATATATATATATGCACGCCGTTCTTCAACAATTCTAATTTGTTTATTCCGCTTATTAATTTTTCATTTAGATTTTTATCTGAAAACTATTCATTTTTCGATACTGTTAGCCTACATTTACCCTGGTGTGTGTGTTTTTCTTTATTATCCATATTTTTCAGCCGTAGTAATTTTATAGAGAATTGATTTCTGTTGTTAATTATTTCGTAAAACATCGGATATGCTTTTATATTATTTATAGTATTTTTTTTTTGTATCGATCCAAATGCAATTGTGTTCAGTGAGTACTGCGAGAGAACTTTTCTGAATTAAAAGAAAAACCTCGACTCTCTTTATTCGCGAACCAGAATGAAATGTTTTCATTTAAAAATGAAAACAATAACCGACATGAAATGACGGTGGTGTTCTGAAACAAACAATTTCTCATTATTTCGATAATGTTTCGCGTCTGACCTCTTTGAACATACATCGATATTAAGGTAATTTTCTTAACGCCCGTGTACCTTTTAAACGACGCGATTTATGTGCAACTTTGTTTAAAAAAAAATTCTATATAATCGCATGTCTGACTTCGCCCCGTTTCCAAGAGACATCGTTCTGCAAGCCCGAGTAAAGTATGGATCGTTAAACAAACTCTCGTCAAAGGGACGAACGGATTATACTTTTCTAAAACATTGTGCCCGTTTGCATTTTTTTTTTTTTTTACACAGATGACTTCAGTTTACTGACGATCGTGCAAGAGCTCGAGAATTCATACGCGGACATGTTCGAGAAAGTCAAGAGTTTACGGGTGGTGTTCGACAGCGACGACGATGACGAGAACGAACAATTTGAAAAACTAGAAATTTGCGAAAGAAACATCGAAAAAGATTCACGGCTGAAGGAAGCATTCGATCAGATGTTCGAGTTGGACGGGCAGTTGCGGGATACTGAGATCAGACGAAAAGTAAATGCGTTACTCTTTTCAAAGATGCAATTTAACTCCGATGTGTGTGTGTGTGTGTGTGTGTGTGTGTATATATATATATATATACACACACACACACAAGTATTGTGTCGAAATACGCTGTAAATCAGACTGACTTGTCCGCAAACCTCCCCACACCCTCAAATGTAAGCTGCCATAGTTACGTTTGATGCTCTATTGATAAAATATAGTCATTAGTTGGACGGGTATTTTATCGAACGTCAAGAAAATAATAAATGATTCAATTTGAATATATAAGCTGAATCTTATACATACATACATACACACATACATATATATATATATATATATATATATATATATATATATATATATATATATCTGTTAATAAAAACGTGCGCATCTGTGTGTGTGTGTGTGTGTGCGCGCGTACAATATTTTTAGGAGGAGCGTCGTCAGCGTTTAGAAGAGCAGCTGTCGATATGTGACCGTCTCACAGAACTGGATAAAACCAACAGACATAGAAAGAACACTAAATCGTTTCTAGAACTGTACAAAAGAGAGAACGAGATATACAAGTTCAAGAAAGGTACACACATTGTTGTTTTTAACTCGCGCCCGATTCCGAATTATTTCCTGTTCTAATTAACGTTTGCGACTAGAAAAATCGATGGGTAAGAACTGTAGGAAGAGCGGTGCTCAGAGCTCGCTGACCGACGTGAGATCGGAAGGAAAATGTTTGAAGAAACACAAATCCGAGTCGTGCATAAATAAGCCGAAATACAAGAAGAACTTCATCGCGAAGAATGTCAAGGTGAGCGCTTCCCTTCTCGCTCCGCACGTTATCGGCGAACCCGTTCTGTCCGTTTGTGTCCGTTTGGACAATCTTCATCCCTTCCAGCCAACGGACGTTTCTTCGTTTTTGATTGTCGCCCGCGCGCGTTTAGACGGCGACGATTATCGAAATTTGTGTAACAATCCAAAAATTGAACGTTTTCCGATCTTGTCGACGGAAGGGATGAAAAAGAGGAAAAAAAAACTGATTTTCGAATGTAAATCGAACCGGAGCGGCAGAACTGTACGGCGATAAATTAATTTGTGTTCGTGTGGTCTTTGTGCGGCCAGCAAAACTAAAGCTTTGTTGGCGTCGTCACGTTTTTTTTTTTTTTAAAAAAAAAACAAATATTTCTATGTAAATTTCACTGCACGTTTTATTTCTTTCAGTTTGCAAGTATTTATGGGATATATCACCTTTCATTATCGGACGAGGATAAAGAAAAGTTACTGGCTCTGTTGGAGGACATCGGTAGTGCATTTGTATTTAAGAATCGCGTTTTCTTATATATCGAAGAGTTGTTGTTTTTTTTTTTTTTTGGATCGCCACACTCGATTAAATGTCTTTATTCGTGGTTCATTTTCAAACATTTCGATAGATAAGAAATCGTTTCGCACTCTTTCTATTAAAATCATTCGATCGACCGTCTATTTTGTAGACATCGAAGAGAATGACGACGACGAGGCGGACGGAGATGAGGCTGTTTCGAAATCTGACACTGCACTATCAGAGAAACACAATACTAAAAAGCAGAAAATCAAGTCGGGCGGAATGAATCCGTTCAGTTTCTTACAGAACGCCGAATCCAATTTAAGCGATATAAACAGGAAACTAGATGTAATTCCTCCCCCTACTATTCCTGTATTAGAATACACTGTTTATTTGTTCGTTTCTATAACACTGCAAGACCAAATTAAGATTTCAAAATTACTTGCTCGCGGGGGGAGAAAAAAAACAGTGTCCCTATATACTCTCTGTAATCAGAAACTTTTTCCCCTGCTCCGAATTAATGTGCGCTTTTTGAAGGTCATAGGTAGCGAGAATTGGAGAGAAACTAAACGTTTACGAGATTCGAACGGCGAGAGAGGAGAAGATACTTTTGCGAATAAGAATTATTTCATTGAAAAGAGGGAGAATCGCAAACGACTGAAGGACGTCGATAAGAAGCTATCGTGCTACACGGACGGCGAAATTTCCAAGGTATCGTGCGGTTGTTTTGTTTTTTTTTTTTTTTATTGCGACAATGTCTATATTCTTAAATTTGTGCCGTATCGATGCCGTCGAAGAGCAACGTTTACATAAAATTGTGCAGTGTTAAACGTGGACGCAGTTCTGTTACCCCGGTTCTGTTTCGGTACGAGATACCGATGAAAACTGTTTAGCGTACTGTTCAGTAATTTTTTTCCGGTCTTCTCGTTGCAATTCCGGCGAGTTCCGATCTTGTTCTCGTGAATCGCACCGAGTAAACGATACTCGGCTGCGCGGAGTACGTTCGGTTGCATAGCGTCAACAGCATCGGATATTTAAAAATTATGCGACTGTCAACGACCCGCACGCCGATATTTTATGAAATGAATATTTAACGTGGTAGCGGACGAGGTTAACATTGCACATATATTCAGATAAGAGATCGGCGAAATGAATAAGTTAATGTTTAGAGTAAATCGTTCGAAAATTTTCTTGCAAATCTTCTTGAAACTTCAAATGGCTCGAGGAGAGAGAAAGTTTTTGAACTTACAAAACCTCTTATCGTCCTTACATTAACACGAGAAGGGATTGAAGGGAGAATCGGCGCGAAATGAAGCGCGTGTTCCACCATAAAGCCCTTTCACCGTCCTATGCATGCCGACTTGCATTCGTTTACGACAGTTCGGACGATAATCGAATTTCTTGTTTCGTCGAGTGCACAGAATAGTAACCGACGCTTTCTTAAAATCTGTTTAGAACGTGTATCCGCCGACGAATGAACAATTATCGAAGTTGATAGAAAACTGCGTGACCGAGCTGAATCTCGAAACGCGGCTCGACGACGAGAACGGGAACGAGGCTCGCCAAGGCGGAGAGACCCGCGCACAGGTGCTCTTGCCGAAAATAAGCACGCCGAGAAATGTTATCGACAGTTTGCTAGTGACGGTGAGGAGCCAAATGCCAAATTTCAAGTACCGTTACGCCCCCATCGAAGAAGATGCGAATGAAAGTAAATAGCGCTACAAATCAACTCCGGGACAGACGACGGGCGCGCTCCGGCTTTTAGGAAGCGGCACAGCTCCGAGCACCCTCCGCGCTTGTTACACCGTCACGCGCCGGACAACGTTTCGGAATATCTCGGCGCGCACGAAAATCGCGCGCGACATAAAAATTGTTACGTCCGATTATAAATAAAGTTCGGAAAGTACACACGGCGCTGTTTTATTTAAATTTCGAACGAGTAGCGTCCGTACGATTCTCTGCAACGTGCCGCGCTCCTCTCAATTGCCGATCGAAGTCTCCGTTTTTCGGTCGCACGGCGCACGGACGACGTCGACGATTTAGATTTCATTCTAAGAGACCTGAAGATCGTTTTACAGGGGAGCGCACGTAAGGAACGCGAGGACGTTTCATACCGGAGCACGAGTACCGAACGATCTGTCCCTTCGTTAAATGCCTCGCCGAGACGGTTTCGTCCGAACACGAGAAATATTTTGACGACCGGCTCGTCTGTGTTTTCCCCGTAAAAACACACACACACACACACACACACATTCATTGTCGAAAATAAATGAAAGCGAATCACGACCAACCTTGGTGTAATTATTGTGAACGTAGTGTCGGATGTCGTTTATCCCCCTTCTATCATCATCATCATCCGCTCTCTAACAGTTTCAAAATCATCATGATCATGATCACCGTCATCGTCGCTGTCGTCCCGCGCGAGGATCGACGATTCGCTTATTTGTTTGCACGCGGATGGGTGTAAGGCACACCGCACCTTAAACAATAATCATAATAACACAATTGTTTTCGATAAAAGGGCAACGGCGACAATAGTAGATACGCGCGATGGAATCTAAATAAATTTAATATAAAACAGACATTTGATTGACTGTTCTTTTTTCGAATTCTTCCGTTTCGTATATACGTATATATATATATATATATATATATATATATATATATATATATATATATATATATATATATATACATATTACTAAACACTTCAATGCCACGAAAGACGTTCGTGGCTAAATTGTCTCTTTATTGAACGCTACATTCGTACAACTCACGACGGACTACTTATTACATTTCCACCGAAGCTGCGCATTCTGCAGGTAAGTTTCGTAAAAAAAATGTAATCTCTTTTAAACAAAAACCTGCTGCTAAAATATAATCTAGTGGATCGATCTCAAAACGATACAAACATATGCCAGACGGATTTGCACGTTTCGATTTGAGCTAGTGCAGGTTCGATGCGGGCGAGGAACACGACTTTTGTTCAGAAAAATACGGGCGGCGAGAAAAAATTAACTTGCGAAAATGACATTGTAGGTCGATTGTATTCGAGGAGATCGATGGCGTGTTCCTCGATCGAATCCGAAGGACAATTACAAAAAGAGAATCGGCGGCGCGAAAGAATTCGGCGACGGCGTGGACGCGGCCCGTCTGTTGCGCGTTCCACATCGATTGGTGACCCGATCGTACGTCGAGTCTATTATTTTCCATCGCGGGGCCTCGGCACGAGAAAAGACGGGGTTATTTTTGAGATTCACACGCACGCACACACACGTACGTGCGCCGAGGTGTTTTACAGGCGCGTTCATCGTGTCCGCTGTTAAATAATACACGAAAAATAATTCAGATATATTGTTCTGTCCCACGAATTATGCAAATATGAACGAACAACACCCACATCGATGCGGTTGCCTTGAGTGCTATACGGAACACGTTCCTTCTTTACACGTTTAAAATACACTGTGAACGATTTGTATCTAACGGTTATTGTTCGAGTTGCACACCGCCGCGATGGTATTTTTAATTGCGGCATTCAATAAAATGCTATTCTCGATTCGAAACATTCACCTACATTCCGTCGTTTATGTGTTTGCGCGGAGAGAAAAACGAACGGGGACAGAGAACAACGACGCCGTTCGACAATCGTACGTACAATTAATATGAAATCACCGAAGGATTACACGCGTGGAAGTGTATTTACGATTCGTTTATCATTCGTTGCGGCGTTACTCTTACTCTTTATTTAAAACAATAATTACGGACTCGGAATGTTGTCGAGTGAAGCATCGCGATCGAATTTAGATGCGAATGTAATATATATATGTATAATGTTGCGATTGCAGTTGATTAAATTAATCGTTTCTTTCGCATGTCATTCATGCTTTCGACGAGAACGACATTCGCTGCGAAACACAAATTCGAGCCGGAAGTCGAACGCGGTAGCCGTTCATCTAAAGCCACTACTTTTTGAAACTAACGATCGGAGATTGAAATATACGAGTTCGTTTCTTCATAAAAAGTTGACATTTTTTTACGCAAGATCGATACACTTTATCGGGATCCTAAGATCCTGAATTCCGTCGGACGTGTATAAACATCGAACGACTCGTATCGGAATTTCACACCCAGTGCGGTCGCGCTCGTTTGAAAATTTTGTCAACGAGCGAAGCGAACATAAATTTCACACGGAATGCACATAAAACGTGGAATGTGTGAGCCGCAGTCGACTAGAAGTGCGTTGGAAATTTCCGAAACGGGCACATTTTATTGAAATTATCCGCATTTATATTTTGATAGTTTTATGCATTCGTGTGATTTACGTCGCGCGCGCGTCCGTGCGCGGTATCGAATAAAGCGGAATGCATTCGGGATGCACGCGTTTCAGGTTATTCGTGTCCCTCGTGTACGTCCGATCGCCGTTCGCGGATGAAACGACAGTGCGACGATGATCGGAACATACGTTTTATTATCGGATCTCTCTAATGAAAAAAAAAAGAAAGAAAAACACTCGCCGACATGATTCACACTCTACAGATGTTCAAGAGTAGTCGATGTCTACGTTTCGATAATAGTTTTAGATTGATTTATCAATTTTATCTAAACAAAACCTTTATATATATACACACGTGCGCGTGTGTTTACTTGGTTCTCGACTCGATATATTCGTACGAGCCGTTGTTAAGCTATTCAAATTTGTAATCGAACACCAGAAATACTTCGGAGAATTTTGAACAGGTCGGAATGCAGTAACTGTTTTTTTCTGACAGCGACGACGATAATATTATGTTGTTTATGCACGTTTTGTGTACATAATGGAGGCTCCCTCCGGTGCAGGAATTTTTATTAATAATTCTTATTACGGGACATGCGTCTTCAAACATTTCGTATATTTCGAAACGAGCCGCTATCGAGAGGATGTGACGTCGCATCGATGCACGCGATGCACAGCGAAGAGATTTAATTATTTCTTTTATATATATGTGTATATATATATATATATATATATACATACGAATACAAGTAGTTCGAAAAACGCATAAAGGAACTGCGTTCCGAGTAGATGTGATAACAGAAGCGGCCTAAAAACATTTCCATTTATTTATACCGGCGTGCTGGTTTTTTTCGTCCTCTTGTATCTACTCGGCGCGGTTAACTTCGAACTTCGATCGAAGTCGGCTGGCTGGAGATCGACCGGCGAGCTCGATTAAATAACGTACGAGCTGAAATCGAGATGCCGACCGACAACGAAAAAAACCCGCCAATAGACGATCCGATGACGGTACGATCCGGTGTACGTCTTACCGAGTTTCGCCGATCGATGAAACCGTACGAGTCAGGGGGACGGCGAGATAGTAAGACGGTTCCGGATTTGAACACGGCCGTTTCGAGTCGCTATACGATTGAATTTTCCTTTTCGGAATTAATGCGACAAGATCGCACCGCGCGTACCGGTTCGGAAGTCCGAAAGTTTTTCTTGTTATTTTTCCATTTCCGCGATCCGTTCGGTTTTCGAAGCGGCCGACACAGATGTCCGACCGAAGAACTGTTCTCCGTTGCGCAACGATCGACCACTACCAATTTATACGTAGGCTGATCGGCAATGCACGCAGTATAATCGGGGAGCAGTTTCGTCGGAAGGTGCGCGGATCGATTCGGCAGAAGAAAAATGCAGATTTACAATCGTTGTTGTTGTTTTTTTTTTTATGGAAAAAAAACGAATGTTTACGTTCCACTATTATTTACACGCGCCTCAAGTACACTGACACCGTTTACGGGGACAATACGATTCCGAGAAGGAAAAGAAAGAAACACACACACACAGAGAGACGGTCGTAAATCCATCATAAACGACATAAGGTCGAATTCATATATCGAATCGGTAATTGCAGCGGCCACAATCGGATAAATTCTAATTAATATTTAAACGTAATGTCGGTCCTCTCATCTCAATGACGAATACGAATCGAAATCGGACGGCGGACGGACGGACCGAGCTCGCGTTCCCGTGCGAAGAAGACGCGAACGATCGAATCCGACACAGTTGCATCAGTGACGGCCGCAATGGAGAGGTTTACGTAAGAGTTATGGTCCGACGACTCGATTCGATTCACAGATATTCCATTGAAATGCTCCCACGAAATTAGTGAATGTTATTTTGATGATGATGGTGATGTCGTCGTCGTTTATTGCCGACCGTAATAAATTTACTTTCAATATCGGCTGCACACGAACGTCTCCTCTCCATTGTGAATTGATCTGAACGACAGATCGGATCGGCAGGCACGGGCGGGGTGTGCACACGCGCGTGCATTCTCTCTTATTAAAGAGATAGCGGATACACTGGCGGACGAGAGATGGAAAGAATGAAAAATAAACATACCTCCGCAGCCTCCAAAAAACAAACACATTACTCAATTAGAATACCTGGCAGTCTGGCTGCTGTTCGGGACATTCCCTCTTCTGGCCGAAAAAGAAAAGAAAATCACAAGAAGACGAAATCGAAAAAAAAACAAAGTTTCTCATTTCTTAAACGGATATGTTTAGAAAGAAGTCGGCAAATTGCCGCGCGTTCTATTTTTAAGCTCGGGTTTCAATTGAAAAAAAAAATAACCCGAACACATTCGAACGAGGAACACTGTCCGGAAACGCTGCACATTTTAGAAAATCAAATCGTAACATTGTAAGAGAATGAAACAGAATCAACAGTCCGATCGGCTCCAGCGAGTGTACTCATTTTTTAAACTTTATGTTTGTATAATTCAATGTGACGATTTTAAGACATCTTCGGGTACCTTCGACGGTTCTGCACCAACTGTTCTAGTTTTTCTCTATTCTGTCCGAGTCGTACATCTTCTAATAACACGAAAACATTCTGGTCACGGATCCACAAATTCCGATCGTTCAATACTATCAATGATTATGTTAATGTTTTCATTGTATTATTTTGGAAGGAATAGAGATATCTATTGGTACAGATTATGTTGCGGCAGAACTAGAGACAGTGAGACACTCTTGTACGACGAACTCATTGTCGTTCGTGAGTTTGGCATTCGAAGGTGTCGTGGTTCATAACCATGCCTCTCTTATTTACTTGATTTGTCACGTTGTGACTATATATATATATATATATATATATATATATATATATATACATATATATATGATACTGAACATTTTTATGATGTTACGATCGACTTCTTCGAAATTATCCCTAAGAAGTACATTTAACGACGGTTCGCAAAGTTTTACGATCATTTTAATGACTGAACTGGTGAAGATTGAATCGATTTCGAATCATATATATATATATATATATATATATATATATATATATATATATATAATAAACTTATTCGAAGTGTGTGTATGTTTCTTTTTTTTTTAAAAAAAAAAACATGAAAAAACTTCGAACGGGCTACTGTATGCACTTTGTTCGGAATGTCTTTATAATGATCGCATTTTCGAATCGACTCGAGTCGAATAGAGAGGAACACAACTGAACCAATACAAAAAGAACCCCGTCGTCGAAACAGAAACATCTCCGTCTTCGATTTCTGTCGATGCGCTCGATCCCTAAACGGACACCTGCCGGACAGTCGACGCCGACAAACAGCGTCGAGGAGGGCACGTCCGTCTTGTAGCTAGTCGTTCGACCCGCAATTAATTGCGAGTGCCGTCTCGCGGCGACACCGCGAATCGGCCCGTCGAGACCGACCGTCGTCCGCGCGGACGCCGATCGACCGAGTCGAACGGAACGCACAGGACGGGCGGCCGACTGCGCAGCCGATCGCACGACGACACAACGAACGCCGAGCCGCGCGCGACCTCGGAACGAATGAAACTTTTACTCGACGCGGCGGTCCCGTCTATTTTCAATATCGTCAGAGCCGATCGATCTCCATACTTATATTGTCATAGTGACGGCGAACAGAAACAGAAATGTCAATCAGCGATCGAACAATTTAATTGATTAATTGTCATGTTACAATGCTTTCGATAGGTAATGATTTTGATCACGAGAGCCGCTGCAACGTACCGGCCGAGAACGGACGTCTGTGAAACGATCGTACAATGGGTGCCGGTTGATTTATTGTACTCTTATATGTATATTAAATATTATATATAGAAATGTAAATAATATACGAAGGTCGAAGCACACAATGGAGCGAAACGCGGATATTTTCGAGTAGACATACATGTCGGAGAAGAATAATGAATCCTCTGCTCGAATGAAACGAGAAAACAGTCGGAACGATCGCTGATCGAAATCGACCCGTTCACGAAGTGAAGAAATGAAGATTACGAACGCTTGATTGTTAAGGGCGCCGCTTGTTCAACTTACATACAGTACGAATTTGTTTCGTATTCACATTCGAGCGATTAATTATGTCCGGTCGGTTAAGGGAAAGAAACGAGGCTTAATCGATTCGTTCGCATTGAAACTATAGAGTGCCGATTATAAGGTGATTTTAAATTGCTGAACTGCCGTACGTGCAAGAATAATCGGTCGTTCGGCAAAAATCCACCGACTAATTATGTTCGGCTGTCTACGATACAAAATACCGCACACAACTGCAGATCACGAAAGACGCTCGAGGTACGTTCACAATCGGTCGACAATCGAATATAGGAAAGAAACGTCGTTACCGACTGGGACAGTTTTAGAATTTCAAAATTAGTTTTTAACGATATCGAGACGTTCCTGCGCCGAGTGGCGGGCATTTTTTCTTTTTTTAAAAAAAAACGTTGCGCTGAAGCCATTTATGATGATTTTCTTCGACTGATGCACGCACACGATCATCTTTATGAATATATATATATATATATATATATATATATATATATATATATATATATATATATATATCTGTTTCTCTGCGTCGATGTATAAAAATAATTCATTGCGAATTCATCGATGCATCTGTACGGAATAAAAAATTTCCATGACGTCGGTTTTAGTGCGATAAATCTACGAAGAAAAAAACTATAATAAATAATAGACTAATAGTTGTAGGTCACGATTCACACTTCGTGCCTGCAGATGTATATTTAAAGATTGCATATATATATATATATATATATATATATATATATATATATATATGTATATGTATATGTATATGTATATGTATATATATATATAACAGTTAAAAGAATCAAGAACCTCGCAGAGCGTTCCGGCCGAACGTTAAACAAACACATCACGTTCGATTAAATATGAAGTTGTAATGGAGACACAAGCTTTCGAGCATGAAATCTTGTATAAATAGGAAACGACGATGCAATTAATGATCTGCTTGTCATGTTAACAGGCATAAATCTGTTAGATTCGCATGTCATCCTTTATCACGCGGGTATTTGTCCAGGTGTGTGTGTGTGTGTATATATATATATATATATACATATATACATTTATACGAGCAATGTCGACAAAAATAATTTATTCCTATTACTAATTAATGAAACTGAGTAGATGCGATGTTATTTTATATTAGTTGAGAATTTATAGTTTCAACAGCACAAGAGAAAATTGTATTTATCGACGCTGAACAACCTCGCAGATTACTGGAAAAAAAATAAAATAAAAACAGCACATTAAAAGTCGAAGATTTTTTTTACGCACTTGCAATCCTGTTTTAGCCATAATTTTTTATTTTTTTTTATTTTCGCGTTTATGATTATTCCCTCCGAGAGCTCTGACACGAACATTACCTTCAGGTAATCTTAAGACTATTATTTCGATGGTAAATCGTTTTTTTCCCCTAACTACAAGCGTTACGAAATTGCAGACAACAGTATACACACTTTTAACATTTCAAATCGTACATGTAAAGACACGATGTGGACGACTTCTTTTTGATTGAAAATCACTGTTCTCTCTCTGTGCTCTAAGTGTCTATTTCTCATTCCGCACGATGAACAAAATCGGACACAATTACCGATTTAACTGAGTCAGCTGCGAGAGAGGGACTCGTCGTGCGTTCTCCTTCGGACAATTTCCTTCGGTGTATAATAAACGTTAATCACAAATGAAATATAAGGTCACATTTGATTAAAATCCATTAAAACACATCGTCGACCGGATTAAAATAATCATTCGACGATTATTTTCTCTGCGCGCGTGTGTGTGCGTGCGTATGTACATATATGCACGCGCGCATGTGTGTGCGCAGTGTTTCGTGTATGAACTTTCGCCTTGGGCTTCACGGACCTTTGGCCCTGTGATGTCTGCCGATGATTTCGTATAATTAGGATGATATTTGCATTATCGTATAGTTTTTAGTACGTAATTGTCGGTTTAGAGAACTTTTGTCGAGAAAACTCGTTCTAGTTACTCGTTTCAGTTCTCAAGTGTGTGTGCGTCAAGGTCCCACATTTACATTTAACATTTTGTGATCGTTACAGCGTACTTCCATTTATTTGTATTGCACTTTTATAACGTATCTGTTTTATTGTAATCGCGCTCATAAAGAATACAACAGCGGCTCGGGTCGATCGGGATTTACAGATTCTCTTTCGAGGGCGCTTATGCACTCGGTTTATCGTACGAACACTTTTGCTATTCCGCGACAAACTTTCATTGCTGACGATCGCTGCTATACCGTTCCTAATATCAGCGACACGACATAACACTGTTTCAACTTTTTTCGTTGAGATTTTGTGTCTTGCACTCTGTTGACAAAAGCACGTAACAAAAAAACGATTCGAGTACGGAATCAAGAAAATATACCCTACCGATAGATTCGATATAATGGACAACGAGGCACGTTCCAAATGTGTGGAGCTTTCGAAAGAAGCACTCACGTTTAACACGTGCGATCGTCAACACATTTAAAATTATCATATAATATTATACAACGAATCGATACTACATATTTTCCTATCCTGCATGTCAAGTAATTGACTATTATCGATTCTATGTATTAATTCATACTTGGATGGTAATTATCTACAGAAGATAGAAATGGAGAGAAACGATTTTTTACGTCTGTGTAATAATTCGCCTGTGAAAATTGTTCAATTAAATTGTCAGTCTGAACATTACTGGTATTTAAATGAGATTTATATATATATATATACAGAGGTATATGAATTATAAACTTTAATTCGGAGATAACGAGTGACTCAACACATTCGGTACAACCTATAAACTGTCAGCCTCATTGAAGGTGCACGAAATTTTAATTAACCGCAGCTTCTGTTCTCGTCGATCGTTACGAAATCGATTAATACGTTTAATTAGTCTGACATGACTGTCAGAGCCGAACGTAATTAATTACAAGCGAATTAGCAAATTTTCAGAACACTCTGATGTTAATCTTCGACCGAGTGAAAAATGGTCCGGGTTTACTGTTTCGTAGACTTGTTTGATTTTTAACATATTTAATATCCTGCTATACTGTAGAACGGGTCGGTGCGAACAGATCGATCGAATAATCATTTCCATATCTGGCTTTTAGTATTGAGTTCGACGAAACAGGCCCGTGAGAAAATATCGGTTTTCCAAAACAGATCCGGCGTTTATTGAAAAAAAACCTATCGGTTCAAATCAACATCCCTTATTTGTGTATTAGAATAGAAAGCTTACTTTTCTATACGAATTTCCGACGCCTACATTAATCGGATGCATTTACAATTATTATTAACACTAGATATAACTGTTTGGTGTTTTGTACGATTTATCAACGGTCGTGCTAGTGTTCGAGAGATAATAAACGTTAGGACTGTTTCGTACACCCACGCAAACAAATAACATTTATATAGGATCGAGATTCGAAATGTCATTTAGATTCGCTCGTTTTCTCAGAGAAATAATTCGTACAGAGTACAGAAATTTATGGACATTTCAAAAGTTGCTTTCGAGTGGATAATACTTACGGTCAGGTGGAATTTTAAATTGTTCGATTTGTGGGATGAATTCAACGGGAATTATCCACACAATCAATTGTTTTCGCGATCGAAAATGTACAATAAATTATTACTGAACAATTTTATTATCATTATTAGTGCGGGTTTGGGCGACGGTGGCGTTCGCAGGACATTTTATGTAAGCGGAAATTAAAAACGATCGTTAATCGATCCTTGAACGTTTTAATCGGGCGCCTTTTTATCGTCTGTCGGATGAAAATGGAATTTAGCCGCAGTGCTAGAACCGTACCGCGATTAACTAAATCAATAACAATTTGAACAGTTCAGGTTCCTGACGCGTTTCAATCATTGTATTTATGCTGAGGCGATCGAGCGCGGCGCTCGTTTAGGTTCGAACGAGCGCCACGACGTACATCTATTCCATGCGAACGTCCGAATTACAAAACATACTGCCAATAAAGCCTAATGGTACGAAATGTCATCATAATCGAATTGCAATTATTTCATTACCTATTAAACGATAATAAATCAAAGACGAGCTACCTTAACGAACCGAAAAAAATCTAATTCAAATTTAAATAATGATTTATTCATCTGTATACATCTATTCACAATTGTGATTTCCTTATTGAACGAATTAATATCGAAATATACGATCGTTTATTATATATATATATATATATGTGTGTGTGTATACATGCACAAATACAGTCGATAGATATTGATGAAGTAACCTTGTGATTGGCATTAAAGCAATCTGGCATTGAACTACGTTCGAATTCTGTACACAGGATCACATCTTGAAAATATTGGCAAAAAATTCATAGAAATTTAATGAAACATGTCAGATTGACATACGATTACATTTTAACTATTACACCTTTTGTTACCATTGTTTTTGTACGATTTCTGACTTACACACACACATCTGGTAGATATGAAAGCCTACGGGGTCGATCGAAGGGTCAAGTGATGTTACATGCATTGATCGGTTACACACCAGCTGAAGATTCGTTTCATTGCTCATGCAAAAACGCAGTGGTCACACTCTACGTTCCGTAGAGATAACTTTAATGTATGCACATGTATTCAGTTACGAGATAGTTTATTATATATATATATATATATATATATATATATATATATATATATATATATATATACTGCCCGTATGTGATGTTAAAAGAAGAAGAATGTGTGTGATTTAAAATTGTTTCGTATTTTTATTACCTGCATTGTCTTGTTTATATCGATAACGTATCACTAGATGACCGGTTTTAGGAGAATGTATGTTTTATATTTTTTTTAAAATAAACTGAATAGTTTATCGCACAGTTTAAGCGCTAGTAAAATAGGTAACAGTGGAAACGTTCCATTGAAAACGTAATGGGATTATCCATAAGTCAACATCTCTATTTTCAAATGTGACAAATTCGTTTTTTTCATTCATTCGCAAATGAATTGTTTTTTCTCCCCACGAACAACTCAAAAAATATCGATTATTACTTTGGCGCAGGTCCGTGGCGATGTTGTAATCTTCAGAGATGTCGAATTTACACATTTGTATCTTCATTGCTTCTTACTTTGATCGTTTCATCCGCTTCGTAAGTGAAAAAGTAGGTGACTGAAACTGCAGATATTTCGATTTCATCTCTCCGAATCATCCGAGTATCGATTATCCATTACTGGTCTGAGATTTGTCATTCTCAGGCAGATATTACAGTAACTAATGGAAGATGACACACGTGCCGAAATCAGTAGTAGGAAACAGACACTTAGATGCGCCGAAAGGAAGAAGACTATCGAGATGAAACGTCGACGGCGGCCACAGCCATAAAAACGTACGACAATAATCTTAAAATTTAACTTTTGACCAAAAGGATAAAACATACGAATCTTAATCGGAATGAAAACCGCAGGACCTAACGAGCAAATAACAGTAACGCGGTGATATTAAAATCGACAGAGACGACCATCATCGTCTATATGAGAAATAAAAGAATAGCGAGCTAGTGAACGATTGTCGAATTTCAATTAAGAATCACCGGCTCGTAATTACGATTTTAAATTATCGATCGCGCGGAGATAATCACTGAAGATGATTCCGAGAGAAAGGTCGAGAGAAGAAAAATCGACCGTCTCTCCGATCGAACGTCGCCTCGCTCGAACGGCCTTCGAAGCACCTACGCCTGATTAATTGTATTTCTGTACACAAAAAAAGTGAATCAGAACGAAGATTGCACAACAGAGCCCCGACGTTTACACGATCTGAAGGACACGACAATGTTCGTTTATGTACACTATTTGTTATGTCGAAGAGACGGCAGTTCAATGAAGGATCCAATCATTCCGAAATGGAGATATTTTAATTATGTAATAAATCTTTTTAACAACCGACCGTTCTACATTCATGTAATTGGTGATAAATAAATAACCGCATGCGTACATACATATACATACATATACATACATATACATACATATACATACATATACATGTATATATATACATATACATATATATATATATATATATATATATATATATATATATGTATATGTACACACACGTGTGTGCACACGTGCGTCTGATATTTGTTGTTATTCGTTTCACTTATTCCCGACGAATGCAATGTGGACACGGACGGATCCTAAATACGTTTCTCACACGACGACGACGACGACGTTGTTGATAATAGCATCGACTTCACCTTGAAACGTTCAAGTTGTGTCTCGAAATATTTTCGACGGGTGTCATGTAGTATTGTCAGGTCAAAGGTGTCGAATAATAGTAAATATTTCAGTGAAGTGTTAGTACAGCGTCGCCGAATAAGGAAATCGGTACGTTTCACACACAGTATCGGTACAATGGATGGATGCGTACGATTCTATTTTTCTGAAAGTCACGCGTGCGTTGTTGCGTCACGCCCGTCGACGACAATGCACTCTCGACACCGAACAAGAAGGGCACAATGCACCGACTGTTTAAGGTCCGACGACGGGCTCGAGCTAGACTGAATATGGTTCCTTTCATAACATATTAACGACGTTTTAATTGCACAAAGGCGCCGATGCAAGATGGGATCTTTCAAACGGATAGATTTGAAGCTCCGGAATGCACCGCACTCGCTTTCATTCTTCGACGCGAGTTCATTAATCTTCTAAGACGATCGTTTCTTTTTTTTTAAACAGAATATATATACATATATATATATATATATATATAATTTATAAAAAAATCGCGGATTTTGAAAAGCGTCAACTAATACGTAAACTTTCGTCTTTTCACCTTTATTTATTTCTGTTCCGAACGCGTTAAATCTGAAAGTAATCGAAGAGCTTCTTTGAATCTCTGTTCATCCGTTGTCTTGACATACTAGCGTCCATCTTCGAAGAGATTTCAACTTTCTTAAAACACGGCGACTTCTTTCCCGCCAATCTTCGTCGTAGTTTTCTCTAAGCATATTGTCTTTATTAATTTTCAGATTACGTTCCTCATATTATCGTCAATTCTCTCGGATAATGTTTTTTTTCTTTTCCAATATGTTTATATATATATATATATATATATATATATATACAGCGACTTTTACTTGCACAGAGCGGAGTCGTGTCGCTTTTCAGCGCGAATCCCGTGTGTCCGGTGCCAGGGAATGCGCACGCAATAAGATCATAGATCACACCGAGCGATCCAGCTACAACTATTACCGGTCACTTGAAAATAATCGACATGTGGAACGACGATGAACGCGGAAACAAATTTACGTAAGCACTGGCCAGGCAACGTTCGTCGGAGCGACTGGATTTTTTCCAAAAAAACGATCACGGCGCAATAATTAAAAAAGTCACATTCCGCACTGACATCTACATCCGATTTCACTATGCGGACGCGATGTTTCCGAGCTGATTTGTTTCCCATACACATATACATACATATACATACATATATATGTATATATATATATACACACACACACACACACGTATGTATACAAACGTGTACGTGTGCGTGGGTGGATTCTGCTGGCCGCGGCGATCGCTTGTGCAACCGCGCGCACAACAAATAACTAATGACATTTTAATGGACGAGATCTCTTACGACACGAAACGTGCGTTTTCATATTCGAATTCGGAATCGCGCATTCCACTCGTCGTTCCGAACCGCGTGATCGTATCAGGAAAACACATTTCAAGAATTGTTCTCGTCGTGTACGAATGATGCGAATCACATCTCGTGTCCTTGATATTTTGTTGTTCGATTTCGAACGACGGCCGTTCGGTGTGTGTGTGTTTCACGAACAGTGATACAGAGGAATGTTAACGCAGATCGATCGAGCGTGTGTGTGCGTTTTTATCCGATCGAGATTTTTTTGCGCCGTCTCATTTTTTTTTGGCCGGTTTTCGTTATGTGTTTCGACATGTACGTGCGCGCGATACGAGCGAATCGGGTAAAAAGAGCACGTTACGTGCAGAACATAAATTAAAGAGCGATTATTTTCATTACGGAGAGAAGCGCGCGTCTGTGTGTTCAGAGGAAGTGATTCGAGTCTGTTGTAATGAAACGGTGATCGAGGACGCGATCACGTTCTCGCACGATTTAGAATAGAGATCGATGCCTCGTCGAATCGAAAAAAAAAACACAACCGGCACACACTACCGAGTGATAAATATTTTATCGATTTTACAAGACAACCGACACACTCTCGAGACAGAGGACCACGTCTACAGTTTCATCGAGCGGGCTGTCGTGTGTTAGCTGTGTGAAAACGTTGTGAGCGCAGGTTCGCGTCCAGTACTCCGCAACCGTTCGACCGATTCACGTCGGAACAAAAGTGTTCGACACCTAAACGACTTCGGAACCATATGACGTCACGTCGCCGCCTCCATCGTTCGGACGCACCGCCAATGTCGCATTCCATTTGGCCGGATTTTCACGGCGCTGTCCTGTCCGTTCGCCTATTACGACGACCCCGCGCCCCTCATTAACAGATTATCATCACGATAAATTATCCGAACCATATACTTCACGACTATATACACATACATGTTGTTTCGGGACAGACAAGTGCTATTAATAAGAGAAGACGGTTCGCGTGCGAGACGACCTAAACATATTTTCGAAGAGTGCACACGGCTTCGCCGCTGTTATCGACACAGACTCATCGCTATGTGCAGCGCGGATGTTCGTTCGGCGCGATATCGGACGGCGCGATCGCCAGCTCTTAATGCTTTGTTTGCGATGCGCTCGCTACGAATCCGACCGCATCGTGATTTATTGAACAAGCGACTTGTGAACTTTAGCAAGTTTACATTTCACACGAGACACATGTGCATCGCGAGGCGATACGCACGTTACGTAACGTGGACGTGCTAAAGAAACAAAGTCCAGTTTGTAGGTCGATCGGATAGCGTCCGCAGCGAAGAGAAGAAGAACGCGTGATTCCTGAGCGGCACGTTACGAAAATCCCGAAACAATGATACGCCGACGCCCCGTTCTCCTCGTCGTCGTCGTCGTCGTCGCTTCGCACTCGGATGAATAAGCGGTGCGGGCCGCTCTGCGCGCCGGCCCGCGATCCTCGTACGCCGTTACGTGTTTTTCATGCTCGACCGAGCGAGAAAAGTATTATTTCCCACTGTTAGTGGATCTGTATCGCACATCTGAATCGCGTACACAGTACGCCGGCTGCACTCTGCTATTGTTCCGTTCGCGCAACACACACACACACACGCACGCACGGCCGTCCGTCGGGGCTCCGCCGTTACTGGGTCATTGTACATTTTCGTCGATGTTGTTCGAAGTAGAAATAATAATAATAAAAAATAACGTTCTCTAACGCGCAATCCGAAGGTGAGTCGATTGAGCAAAATTGGTTTTTTATTCGTTATTGTTGAAATTTCTGTTTTTTTGTTGTTTCTGCGGCGGCGAGGAAGCGTGAATTTTATCTTCGAGAACAATTACACGTTTGTTTACGGCCGTTCATTGTGTGCGGTCGCCGCCGCCGCCGTCGTTTTTAACACATCCTCGCCGTATCTAAACCGTTTTCTAACGGGTCATTAAAGCGAGACGCGGGTGGAAGCGGCGAGCCGATATCAGAGCCGATAACGATGCGAGACAGAACGAACGTAGCGGATTCGTAGAACGCGGCACGGCTGTAGATGAAATGAACGATAAACGAACGCGTTATCAGTGCCACTGAAACGGAAGACGAACGTACGGACGTTCGTCGACGCGTCGCATCCGTGGAAAATGTTCGAGATCGAGCGACGCGACGTTGCGAAATGAGATTTTCATTGCAATAATTGTTTCTGTGTGGATTCGCAACAAAGTTATTTATTACACGGCCGACAGTGTTCCGTGGCGAGTTCCCGGTAAAATAAACATGAGGAGCGACCGTTTTATTCAGTTCAATATATGCACTTTTTTGCCGGAATAAAGAGATTTCAATGCGGGAGAAGAGACAGTAAAAAAATAAATTTTACTTAACGCGAGACATCACCGATCTTTGATATAAAGATTGATGTAAAAATATTACACGTTTCTATTCCCGACAGGCTCTGTCTTTTCGTATCGTCTGTGCAGGTGTTATCCACTACTGATATCGACAAATGTATAATTCCTAGTTAGATATTGTGAACAGTGTTCGCAGTATCGACTCGACAACGGCACATGTACTGAAATTAAGAAGAGAAGACAGATGCGCAGACGGTCCGAAAGCGCCCGAAGACCACAAAGATAATACTACAACTAGTAAAACAATGACTAATGACTATAATTAATGAACGTCGAGTCCTATATCATGGACTCCACCTCGTGCACGTCTCCGTGCGAACACCGACGAGCGAAGTTCGATTTAATCTAAATACTATCTAGACAGCTACTCGTAACTGACGGCGAGCGCCACTTTTTCCGGACACGGCCGTCGTGTCGCTCTCCAATTACGAAATCTATCGAGTGTAAAATTCGCATTTCCGATTCCGAACGCCGATTGAACGTACGGCTTACGATTGAGAACGTAATCAAAAATGTTTTCGAGGTATTTTTTTTTTGTTCGCGGAGCTCCGCTGCTCGAGTGGCGATTTCGTTTCCTCGTTTCCCTTCTGCCCCGTCTGAAATTCTCGAATTCCGTCCAAATGCCACGAGTCAATCGTAAATACCGCAAGGAACGAGACGGACGTCTATTTAAATTCCTAATTTTATATCGGAGCCGAAATCTAAAAGTAAATGTTATTTTTTCAGTGATCTGATATCAGAGATTCACGATAACACGTCGTCTCGTTGTTCCTCTCCCTTCCCGAATCCGGCGGGCGGGCGGGCGAGCGAACGAATATGCCGCTCGAGATTGATTCGGCTTCCTCCCTTCGGATTTCCAAACAATGTCGTCGCGTTCCAGTTCGTTACTACGGCGATCCGCGCACATTAACATCTGTCGTTACGGTTTTCGAGACGCCTCCGGCGAAACGTCGACCCGCTCTGTTACATTTTATGCAAAATACGTTTACTTTTTATTACTCCGAACATTATCATCGAGCCGCCTTGACTTTTGCGCCGCAACATTTTATAACGTGTCTATACAAAAAAACGAAGCAGACTACACATCCATTATGCTGGAAACGTGATGATAATCGTATCGATCGCGGAGATTTTCAACATCGCGCAAATGCACATAAATCGGTCACAGCCTTGTAACCGGCAACAGTGATCTGAAACCGAAATGACAAGCTTTCTTTAAGACACTGCATATTTGTTTCTTTCATTTCAGCACACGTTAAGTTCAATAACATTACAATAAATCGTTGGCATCTATTTTTAGTGTATGAATCAACGCAGTAATTCGAATTTAATATATATATATATATACACGCATTCTTCGAGTCGATAAATCACACGTGCGAGAGGGAGACGTCCGTGTGTGTGTGTGTGTGTGTTTGCGTTCGAGTGAAACGAAATTAATAAAGATGATCTAACTGCCTTTAATGACCACATTAACACAATTCCGTTCGTTTATTATTTATTTGCATACCGTCGGCAACGGTGAACACGTACGGACAGACACAGCTGTACGAGGAGAGTCGGACGTCCTTGACGTAAAATTATTTCACATCGAAAATCATAATGGCGCGTGATTAAGCCGTTAAATCGTTCCGAACGAAAATGTGCGCAATCGGAGTTTTTTTTTCCATCGTCCGCGTCAGACGAGATGTCGAGGGTGCGCGTAGCGATTCGACCGGAACGACGCGCGCCGCGCGCTCATTTCTCTTTCTCTCGCGGCTGTCGAACGCCCGCGCCCTTAACGTCGCGACGATCCGCACGGTCGAGGAGAGTCGTCCCCCGATCGTCGCCGCCGCAAACGCATCGGAACGGCAATTATGCTGTCGATTAGATTCGAATCGCAGCGGAGTTCTCGTGCGCGTTTCGTCGACTCAAATGTCGACACGAATTTTAATCAGAACAAGAATTTTCAATCTGCGCGGTGTCTCGTCGTTCCGCGCGATCTGTCAATTCGAGAGTAATCATAACTGAAGAGTGAAGACGCGAAAAGGTTCCGAAGGTGCTCCGCGCAGAGCGCCGGTCTCAGTCTCTCAATCAGTCAGTTTCGGAAACCGCGAACCGAACGTAACTTTTATTTAACTCGTTAGTTCGTCTCTTTGTAACAACGGCTAGCGAATGTGAGAATATATATATATGTATATATATATATAACACTTATCTTACATCACGACGAATAAAAAGCGTTCACCGTTTTATGGCGAGCGTACAGAGCGGAGACAATGGCGGGCGTGGCGATTACGTGTCATCGAAGGACGTTGCCGTAAAACAGTCATCGTGCACTGATGACAATGATTACAGGCCGACGCGTGTTCTTGCTCCACTTTGTCGGGCCGGCCTCCCGCCGATGTGACATCAGCGTCGAACAAGATCGCACGGATAGGACGGCGCGACATACGATGAAACGCTGCTGTTAATTTTAATACGAGGGAATGTCATTTCAAACGAGAAACGTACGATTTACGATTGATCTATTATCGGTCTTACGCCGTCGATCATCTTGTATATACAAAAAGAAAACAACACTTAAAATTAACATCGACGGATCGATTCCGAACAGGACCGAATGCAACAGACGAATCGAGTTGCAGCTTTAAAAGTGTCCCGGTGCGACAGTGGCGGCGCCGCCACGTTCACAGCGACGCGATCCGTGGTTCGGATTCAGAGCGTCTGTGCGAATTAACTTAAATGCGAGAACATGATTTCGGGACGGATCGTCCCGACATTCCGGTCGTGAGAAATTCCGAATCGGATTAGAGTGTTCGTTCACGACGAATGCGTCTCGTATCACTGCCGGTTATTTTCCGTTAGGCGCGCGCGATAAGTCGCTGTCGAAAATGCGAAAAGGAAAAAACAAAGAACCGAGAGCACTCGACGAGAATTGACCGCGACGTTCCGAAACAGAAATCTATCGGACAACGACAATGCTGCGGAACGGCACCACCGTGAAAATCTTTCGAGGAATATCCGTTCGTCGGTCGGTCGATCAAATCGTACTACCACCACTAAACGAATTACTACGACGATTCGACGTGGACATCTGTCCGCCGGCCAAATTAAACGGACGACGATTTACACGACTCGTGCTCTCGTGACCGGCGCGGCGGACACCGGCCACGACACGGCACGGGTTCACACCCGGCGCGATTCTTTTCGGTCGACGCGCACGTAACGCGCGCGTCCTTGCATCCGATTTTCGTACGGTTTCGTTTTCGTCGACCTTGATCGCACGATCGAAAACTCGTGGGAGGCGTGTGTGTGTGTGTGTACGAAGGCGATTTGCTCGAATAGCGGACCGCGATCGCGCCCGTAACGCAATCTTCTTCGCGCCGCAATACAGAATTATCTCAGACTGTGTGCGCGCGATGTGCAATCGTTATATCGGAATATTTTCACTGCAACATCATCGCGGCATGTGAATTATTCATGAAGGGCCGCGGGCTGTTGGTTTGTAGAACATTAAGCTCGCCGTAAATAATAGGATGAGGCAATAATGAAATTATTAATATTAAAGAGTGTGTGATGTGGAGAGAGGCTCTGTCTAGAATTAGTACAACGAAGTGCGAGGCGTCAGAAATCTCTCTCTCTCTCTCTATATATATATACATACACACCACGTCAGTCGATAGATCCGTGCGTATTTTCGAAAAATTTCAAAACGAGGCAAATAAAACAATTTATTCTTTTAACCAGCAATGCGCATTCCTTCATTGTCGACGACTACTACATGTCATCTCACTAGAATTTTTTTCATTCTATTTGTGTACGGCTTCGGTTCTCATCTGCGCCGTGTAATTTTTATCCTGATGAGAAAAATTCTAAGGGCTCGGGAATAAATTAAATGGCGGTCACTTGAGACAATATCTGACGAGTAATGAGGAGAACGAGACGGAAGCTTCCGATTAATGTCTTTATTCTTTTGTAACGTTGTCCGTGCGCGTGCGGCTTAGCATTATTTCGACGGAACGAGATAATTTTAATGTTCGCTGATCGCGGATGTTTTTTTTTAATCTTCGTTTATCGTTCGATGATCATGATTTTCATGTTCGATGATTCTGATATATCGTGCCGTGCCCACTTTCCGAGCTCGGATACTTTTTCTATATCGTTTAGGTGACAAAATACGATTTTTTTCCGTACAAAAAAAAACCTATTCGAATCGAATGTATGATTATTGAAAAGTATACATTCTCGACTCGCTCTCGTATTTTTATAATAGAATTTAATTTTATCGCATTCTTTCAAAACGACGCATTCGGTTTATTTGACAAAAATAAATACTTTTTCTATCGTGTTTCGTCGCAGAATGAAATCGAAATTTTTTATTTAACAATTATAATTTTGTGCTGGAAACGAATTTGCTGTCAAGTCTCTTTTATTATTATTGAAGCGCAGACAGTGGTCAAATCGTATTTCCTACTAATCAGCGAATACCGCAATGGAATTTAGAACGGCGACAATAAAATTAAATAATAGAAATTTTTAATTCGTACAAATACGTTCGTTACACAACCCGTCACCTCTCAGTCTTCTCGAATCTATTTCACCGTACGCACGCAGAAAACAAGCAGTGAAAGAAGATCGATATATACATATATATATATACATATATGCATATATACAAAAAAAAAAACAAACAAAACGTATACAAAAGTTTCTCTTGTCATTACAACGCCTGTTTCCTCCGCCGCAATGGTCAGCGTGTCTCGCCCGCAAGTATAAACTGTTGAAATTAAATTCAATTAAAAAGTCTTTGCGTGGTAGTTAATAGAGAGATACGTTCGTATGCCGCGCACTGACGCGGGCGAATCGGTTCTGTCTTCACGAGAGCGAATAAATCGTTTCTTTTTTCTCTTTTCTGTCTAATCTTATTGTTATGTAACAAAAGAGGTTGTTAACACATTGTTTTCTTATAAATTGAGACGCTCACTTTCGTCATAGACGAGCGGTCCTCACGCTTGATCGTTTCCTGTTGGTCTTGAAATCGATTCCACTCATACACATGTTCACACACACACGCGCGTGTTGTATATATATATATATATATACATATAAATTGTTTGCGTGTGGTGTTTTCTCCGACAGATAAACATTTAAAAGTGACCCGATGATGGAGGCTGATAGTAAAAGGATGCTCGATCATAATTAAGTATTAATTAAAGCTCTTAAACAAATAAAATATGCCAAGGAGAACTTGAACATCTCGTCGACGTAGGTTGAGTATTGTTTCAACACGAGTCGATCGTCGTTGTTGTGGCTCTAAATCGGTGATTTTTTTTGTTGTTCGTTCGTTCGTTTTGTCGGTGGTTAAGAACGCACCGCTTTCTAAAGATGTAAAAAAAAAACGATCGTTTCGATTTCGGTCCGTAATTATTATTTACCGAACTGTTTATGGTCCTAGTGGCTGGAAACATGACAGAAGGAAAATCATGTACCGACACTGCCAATCGATTGCAGACGCAGGTGCGTTTTTTAAATAAATTAAACGTGCTTAGATTTAGTGGCGCAGTGAGAATTTCGAAAACGTGCAGTGCTGTCCGCAGTCCTTGTAGCAAGAGTATACATAGTTTTATATGAAAAAGTAGGGACGAACAATCCGGAGAAACGACGATTAAAACGAATGTGTCCACAGTCTGTCGAGTACATGTTTCTGTAGTAGAAGGAATGCTATCGAGGGAGCACTTACGAACGATTCTTTGTATTGCTGACACTGAAGTGTTGTCCGTACCGTGACGCTCTAAACAATGCGGCGTTTCCGTCGATACGCTAATGAAGTGACTACGAAAAATGTTCAGCGAGTCTCTGCTGGACGTTTTCGACCGCAGACATTTATTTTTTTTTGTTTTGTAGAGTGAACGAGAATCTATTCGGGAAAACATTAAGTCAATAAGTAAAAAATACAAGCGTAACTATTTAAGAGCGAGACACGAAGAGGCGCTGTATCGGATGTCGACTCGTTTTTTAATTATTCAGAGAGAATTCGATTGATTTAAAAAAAAAACGAATCCGGCACTCCGAGACGTATCAGTGAAAGAATAAAACCTGCATGATTGGACGTCATCTCGTGACATATCGAATTATAAAACGATTCGTGTTAGCATTAATCAATTAACATATAGACATGCCGGCGCGTAATTGTATCGCCGGATGAATCGTCCGGCCGACTGTCACATTCTCTACACACACGAAGACGAGAAGTTTTCGAGCATTCACAATACACCATTAGTTAACCGTAAAAATAGCGAGTGGCCGTGTAAACCGACACCGTGCACCGTGCGAATTCGTTTCTGATATAAAACGCGTTTCGATTATAAAACGTCGATTTCGCAACGTCGACGCCGACCGAAGAAATATTTATTGTATCAATTAACGAGAATAATTAATCCGATGCCGTAAAAGTGTTTTGCAAACGCTCCTCTACGTGCGGTTTTGTAACGTCTACACGGTGGGATCGGTCCACATTGTGGGATCCGTGCCAGATATCGCACACGATCATCACACACTCAAACGTTTAACGGTGTTTTTTTTCCCCAATGTTTGATCGAGTGCGATCGGACTCGACACAAGTTACGACTCTTACAGAAATGACGTTCGACATTTTCTGCGGCTTCCTCCCCCGCCTCCCTCCCGCTCCCCTCGAACTCGTCCGTCTGTCGGCGGCGGCGGCGGCGGCGGCTTAGGGGGAAAAAACGCAGAGATCTAAATGTCATATCTACGGATTGATATTATTCGCGTGCGAGGTGATTCGCTGCAATCGCAGACGTACGCCTCTACGGGGAACTGTTCCGTTCTATCGGATCCACCGCAGAATCCAATCCGAACACTCGCACGCAGAAGCTTTGAACTATTGCGCGAAAGTGAATTTATAACAAGATTGATCCATCGTCAAATGCCTTTATCGTGATCGAATCTTTTACAACTGTGCCGATAAAATATCGCCACGGATACAATTAAGGTAATCGCTCGTCGTGGAAAATCGATAATTTACACGCATAATCGAAGATACACGACGTGTTAATCTTTATATCTATGTGTGTATGTATTGCTACTTGATTTATGCACATATAAGAAATTAAATAAATATCGATTTCAGATAACATCTTGTACCCGTTTATAAAAAGACTGACTGTCATGTCGAGCTATTAAAAGTAAATGTGTTTTTTTTCTCGATATGCTAATCGTTTTTTTTGCGATTAGAAAATGTAAATTGAAACGTCAGAGTATCGATCGAATTTCAACAATTATTTGTGAGCAGTAAATAACAGATTTGAAAACTATTAAAGGAATATGATTTAATAGAGAGCTCTCGCAGAATCTGCGAACCGGTTCAGATTAATTTCGTCCTGTCGTCGTTGTTTTTCCAAATAAATAGCCGGTCCGTGAACCGTTCATCTGGAACGTGAAGTTATTTTCTTTTCTTCGGTATCCTACGGGTGTGTGTGTTTTTCAATTATCGGTTTCATCTTTCGGCATGGTCAGGCCGGTGCCGATCGAATCGCAATCCACACACAGTCAATCGGTATCGATCCGAAGATGTAGAGAAACGGAACTCGCAATGAAGAAACAAAAACAAGGAGTAGTGATCGCAGGGAAGAGAAAACGACTTCGAAGAAAAACGACGAGTCCGCGTCGGTCTTGTGACAGTACGAGAGAACACTGAATTTAGTTAGAGTTTTCCTTCTTCGTTTATTAATATTTTATTTATACGTTTTCGTGCGTCGCCCTGCGATTCCGACTCCACCTCACCACGTGTACGACTCGTGTGTTCGGATTGTTTTATAAGAATTACAAATCGTATTTTCACTCATTGATTCCTGAACATTCTCCTCGCACATCGACACGTTTCTCGATTGAAATGTAAAAGATACGCCGTAAGAATCGGCCTGTACGCGTGTATTTATCGACGAATCACAACATGTTCAGTCAGAACATGACATCGATGGAGGAACGATTAATAATTATTATCGACACGTTGGAGCGTAACTGCGGATGTCACGCCACTGTGTACAGCAGCGACGTTTGTTATATATATATATACATTTATCGTTCCCGACAGAATGATTTACTCAAAGCCGTGTCTGACGTTCATACCTTAACGTTTTCTCGAAATTCGTTATCTGCGAGACGACCGCAGAATGTCACAAACAGGATACGAACGACAGAGCACAGACATAAATAATAAAATCGTATGGAACGTACATTCACGTTTCGCACACTCGTCCGGACCGCAAGCGAACGCTTAAAGAAACCTCGACGAGACGGACATTTTTCACTAGAAACAATTCACATGCGTCTCTCGGTACGTCGTCGTCGTCGTCGTCGTTCCGGGGCGACGCAAAAAAACATCACATTCGTCGTACGAAACAGATTAATGGTGCGTTTCGTCATTGAAATATTTTCGTGTTCTTCTACATTCAAGAACCGTACGATTAAACGAGCACGTGCGGGTCAGGTCGTCCGTCGGTGCTTCCGTGCAAATCAAAACGATTGATTTCATCGACATGCAATCGAAGATAACGTTATTAGTTTTGCACGGAAAAAAAACCCTGTACGAACACTGTGCGGGCGCTTTGTTCGCGTCAGCGTCGATGGATTGCATTTGTCGGCCGGTCGATTCGAACGTTCGAATCGATGTATCGGAGCTCGCCGCAATCGAGAATGCCAATTAGACGGATTCGATCGTCGCGTCGATGACGTAACAAGTAGCGAATTGACCCGAAGTTCAAATCGCTCGGCGGCACTCACAATAATTGATTCGTTTTGTAGTTTACCTTATGCACTGAACGAGCGATCCCACATGAAAAATTAGCTTCTCGAAGAGCGATATGTCTATTTACTTTGCTAGCAGACAGTAGGAACGGAGCGCAGCGAACACTAGCGAGATAATAAAAAATATGTTTCGATTTGTTTTCGAAAGTCGGCGCGAGGTGAGCAATTAACTGTTATGTTTTCATCGATTTTATATTACTAAATACATATATTCATATATATCAAATGAATCATTATTAATGAGGAGTGGCCGAAGTTCCCTTGAAATCCTGAACTGATTATTAATAATAATGTATAATGACGGCACGTTTATGCGAATCGATTAATAAGAAAACGGATAATGTAAATTACAAATGCTCGATAGTGTCCATTTTTCATAAACACTTTTACAGTATATCAGCTTCTGGTGAGGAACGTAAAAACGAAAAAGTGTCGTTCTCTGTAAAGGGAAACGAGTCGTGTTTTTAAATTTGAACGAATGGAATCAATTTAATTTAAAGATTATGTATATAAATATAAATAACGGCCGAGGTATGTATAGAAAATAATTTCCGCACATCGTTGGCAATAAATAAACGATTTAATTATATATTGAAAGTCAAAGCGCACAAACACACACACACGCGCGGCTCACGCTAATAAAAATCCCTCGTCCAGTGTCCGCGCTATCGAACGAAACGAATCGAAAATCGTATTTTGCACAATGCCGGACGGAACATTTACAAATATATCAATGTATTGTTACGCCTCTGCGGACAACCTTTCAGAAACTATGATGAAACGTAGAAAAAAAGAAGTGAATTATGATTCATTCCGATCACGAGATTAGAGTTGAATTCGTACTTTGTATTTATTCCGGCGTTTTATCTTCATGTTGTTGTTGTTGTTGTTGGTCGCGGCGGCGGCGGCGGCGGTGTTGTGTCGGTGAACATTTCAGCAGTCGGTGTCATTGTACCTGTAATGGACGGTAGGGTTTTTTTTTGCTGGATCTCATTCAAACGTCCGTTTGTTGCGATACGAAGACGTCGACACGCCGATACCATCTCCTCTGCGGTATTAAATTAGACGCCACCGCGTTTCGACAGCACGATGAATTTGTCAAAACGCTACAGATAAGATCGAGTTCGCATTATATACATATATATATATATATATATATATATATATATATATGTATACGTGCACTTGTTAAAAGTGAAATTGTTGTTTTCGGATTCTTCGGTAAAGATTTGCTTTTGTCTCGGCGGGTTTCGTCCTTTGAGATTCATCTATCCGTGTGTCTATTCTCCAGTATTTTATCTTCGACACGTGCGCTATTCTGAGATTGAGATGTCGAAGAGTATATTGGGAGTTTCAATGTGTACGTGTGAACGAATACGTTGGAAGGAATCGAGAGAAATCCGAATGCTTTTTTCAGAAATACGGTTGAAATAACGGTGCATTTATATCACTGGTTATTTGTTTTTAAATGTAGGAAAATGACTGATTTCTCTAGAGAAGAGAAATTCGAGAATTATCGAATAAATTAAAAAAGTATTCATTGTTATGTCGGCTACTTCGATCCCGGCGACTTGTTAGTGTGGTTATTTTTCACAATCAGTCTAATCTACAATAGTCTATTAATAAGATATCGGCGGACCGTTCAAGAGCTGAAAGCGTCGTGGCAAACGGACCCGCATCATTCATCAGGAATAAAGATCACCGAGACACTGTTTGCGGGTCTTAAGACGGACAATTGTTCTTGGTACATCTGCAGAGAACGTAGCTCGGAATGAGCGTGGCACGATCTAATCAGACACGTACGAAATAACTAATGTAGTCGTGTAAGATATTCGAAAAATGCTTCTACGTTTCCACACCGCACTACAATTCTTCATTTAACAAATGATACACGATGAATATTTATACGAGTTAATTCGAAGACAGAGACACTCGTAACGGTCGTGCGTTTTTCCTTTCGGATTAAAAATTCTCTTTTAATTGGAGTTCTTTTTACTATTTTCTTTAATACACACTTATCATACAAATTCAATGTAAATAAGTATGTGCGAACATACGTACAATGTCTAAGTAGTCATTAAATTTAAATTCTTGAAATTTAAATCCGAAATGGAACCGTATATATATACATACATACAATGTTAAAAAAGTGTATGCACTGTTGAGGTAACAAATTGATGAATCGTCCGAGAGAGAAATTTAAAATTTAAATCTCGCAACGATAGTTTGATGATCTGTTAAATAATAAATTATTCATAGAGATTCAGAATCGCAGAGCGAGAAACTGAATCATTTACAGCGCGCTTATATATATATATATATATATATATATATATGTATTTATGTATACACACACACACACACACACTCACGGCGTGCTTCCGAAAATACGTACTTAATTTCACATTTACCTGATAATAAGATGGTTTTATGTCTTCATTTCGTATGCTAAAATCAGTAATGGATACATTAGCATGTTTAATTAGTATACAGTTTCTGTATACATAATTTCACGTTCCTTCAATTCAAGACCATGTATCAATATTAATATTATAATTGGTTTATCCATTGCCTCGTCGAATATATTTACACAGTCACGCACAATGCTCTTTCTCTCTCTTTATATATATAAATATGAAAATTGCATTATATACTCATCTTTTAAGTTTACATATTTGATTTTAATTTCTTAAATAATTTAAAATAAAAAAGTAAATTGAACGCTGTATGGATATATATGTATATATATGTATGTATATATATATATATATATATATATATATATATATATATATATGAATCAGATAAAAAGTTGTCAGCTTTAATTGACTAACATGTTTTAAATTAATGCGAATGTGACATCGGAACAGGTATTTAATAAATACGTTCCAATTGGAATCTAACACTTGTGTTTTTTTTTTCAATGCACAATCAATTCGCTTCATTTATCACTATTTGTTGACTAAACATTTCGAAATTCCGTATTAATTTTTTTTATTCGATTTATTATCATTAATTTCACGGATTCTCGTTTATTAGCGGCGGAATTATAGTTTAGATTCTGCGGTTTCCGAGTTTTGTATTTGAATTGCTTTTTATGGTGAAGTATCGGTAGTTTAATTGCGTCAGTAATATCCAATCACATTCGTATATCTCTAATAATTATATATATATATATATATATATATATATATATATTGTTTCAAATGGACAGAAATGTTTGTAAATTTATTCAAGTAAAATTTCTATAATCTTCATCAGCACGAATGATTGTTAGAATGAATTGGTTGTGTCGGAGCGTTTTAGAATTTTCTCTTTTATCACTTTATCGACCGGCCGCTTTTACAGTGCACTTATTACCGGGGATATTTTCAGAAAATGGAAGAAAATTCGACCGTTCTCGTCAAAGTGCCGTATCTTTGAAATTAACTGCGATATCGACTCGAAAATTCGCGTATACATTAAGGATGTTTCGATTATAATTTCTGCATTATTCGAATTACATACTATTTGAAATATGTGTGTTTCTAAGTTGTTTTTTTTCCAAGACTATCTAGACAGGACGGCCATTTGCGCCTCCGGTCGTTCAAGTGTCAAGATTTAAATATAGCAAGTAAATATTTAATAATTGTGATACGGAGTCGGTGTGATAAAACGATTTCAACGATGATCCAATTCAATTCTAGAAATCTAATTACCATATTGACAAAAATCGATTAAAAATGAAGCGCCACAAAGCCGAAAAACGAGCGATTCCATTAAAAAAGTATGAATTAATTTTATTCCCTCCGTTTGTGCTTTTTAAAAAAAATAAAAATTACGTATTACATTTCAGTAGGGTAATCGACTGAGTGTCTTGTCTTCAATCGTATTAGTTCTCTTTTATAATTCCGGAGTACAAGAAATATACGTTAATTAAATGACACGTCGGTGAGATCGACGAAATGAGTCCAAGGACAGCACAACTGAAAGTTAAGAGCATAATTATTAAATTACCGTTTCGATTCGAGCAAAGGTAAAATGTAATAACGAACCGCATCTGAAAATCAATTATTTGCGAGCTTGGAATTCTAATAAAAAAATATAATATGTATTATCATGTTCGGCGCTCGTATTCGATTGCTTTCAGATAACACTTAATGGTTCTCGTCGAGAAAAAAATTAATGTACTCGTTTAATTGACTGTATGTACAAATACAGATTCCAAAAAAACTGCGCTTCGTTAATTGCCGGCGACCCCGCCGCGGGGCATCTCCTCGTTTAACAAACAACGAAATCAAGTTTAAATCAGTTTACGTTTCGTGCGAGCAGAAATTATATCTGTCGATTCTCGGTGCCGCGCGCGTATCGTTTCGCGCCCTTTAAACGATCGATACACTCGGATCCATCTTCGATAATCGCTCGTCGGTGCGCGTACAGAAGCCCATCCGGCCTCGCTTCTCGTCGCACGACGGTTTCGTCCACACGCCGATCCGATCGAGCGCGCTCCGGATGTGACGATTATTATTCTGCGAAAACGGTGGCACAGATCAATATATACGGCCGTGCATCGAACGGTGTCACAGCGAAGGTCGTAAGAAATCGACAAGACCGTGTTTCGAATCCGTATTGTCGGTACGAACTTAAATCCCGCACGTCGATGTATAACGCCGTGTCCGTCAATCGAACGGAATCGTCTAGGCGAGGAGAGGCGGTCGCGATCGAGTGATTAGCACACATCAGATTGATGACCGACGGATCGAAAGTTCAAATATCGTTCTGAATCGGTTTACTATGTGTGTGTGTGTGTGTGTAAAAAAAATCCGTTCGTATGTTTGCAGAAGGCGATTCGTCTTCAGGTTAATGGATCGATGTAATTCTTGAAAATGTTATATAAGGTCGATTGAAATCGAAAATTAAACGCGCGCGCACACACACACAGACACAGATATGTTTACGAGGCACTCTATGAATTTTGGTGTTTACGTTTTCTTGTTTTTTTTCTTTGCTAAATTGTACGATCACGTTTCAAAATGTCAATATCGAAAATATTTACTAAGGTCCCTTTAAAACAAATAGTAAATTAATTTGTTTTATAAAAACTCATTTATCTACTTATGTGTGGGTACACACTATTATGAAATGTTCAAGTGTGTTTTTTTTTAAAAAAATAGTATTTTTTTACAAACATTCAATATTTTCGTGAATAACACTAATCGGTGTGCTGCCCATTGCATTCATCCGAGTTTCGCTAAAATGATTTGATAAACTTCGGACTAGACAGTAATCCGATAGGACGACTCTAATATACCCGACGTAATTTTCCAGCCTCTTCATCTCCATTGTTTCGCGACTGAACTGTCATAAAGACACAAATCGAATATTTTCTCTGGTCGATTTCATTTTGAAGTGAAAGAAAAATATAAAATATTTCAAAGATTTCGACAGTATCTGCACCGATGTTTGTTTCAAATGAATTTATATACAAAAAATTGCTCGTACAAAAGAGCAGATCCCCTTTTTATAAACAGAGATGTCATCGATCGATTTATTGAAACATTGAGCGATATGTCGTAAGTTCGAATCGACGTTCAGGTGATGAGACCGCGTTCCACCGAGATCACTTTAAATACCGAACGAACGTTTATCTCGAAAAATATTCTAGAGATGTTCTATATTTAAGAATACCGTTAGCGGTTCTTAAATCGTCTCGATCGCATTACGGGATGAAGCAAGTACGAGCTAATTAATTAAGGAGTGTATCTGATTAAAGGAATAACCGTTAGAGAATCGTTGTCATACAGGCGAAAATAATGATTGTATAACGTCTGCGAGCGTGGATTTTTCTTCGAACAACAAGAATCGTCGTTCGAAATATAAAAATGTATTTTTATGGAACAACGATACACTGATTCCATTAAATAACGATGTATTTTTTTTAAAAAAAAGAAACGAAATACGAGTCTGTTCATAAAGTATACTACACGTGCATGCACTCTCGAACGAACCGAAATGACTCTATTAAAAATCTAATTAAGTCTAATTCCGTCGAGGAATAATTTGTGAGACTCGACGATCGCTCACGACACGCTCTGCTCTTGTGATCTTTTCGGGCAGGGTTACTTTTATACGAAAAGAAAGAAACACATTTTTTTCTTCCACAATACACTCGAAGACCGGTGAAAGCGATGTCATGCATTCGAACTGACAAGCTCATCACTAATACATTTTCGTTCTCTTATTAAGCAATCGTAATTACGACGAGTGCATGAAAAAATATCTCAAATTATCCTTTATTACAGCACTAGTCTCGTTTCTTTACCGAAGTACCAATTATTACAAGTTCGGATCCATTAAACGATTCGGGCCGCTCGTCTGTTGGGGTCTTATTCACTGACGAACGCTTTCATTTCAGTACGTGTGTCGTAATATTTAATGATATGACCACCGGATGATATAAAAGAAGTACGTTTTATTTCTGTGACTGAAATGTCGAGAGATCTGTGTACTTTTTATATATGTGTGTATAATCAGAATGTAAGTCGAATCGACTGAATATAAATTGAACGGACAATTTGATCGATACGATATCTGAACGATACAGTTAAATTTTCGTTGAAAACTACGATATTTTCGTGGATGCAGTCTCTAGTGTTTTATAAAAATGAGAAAAAAAATAGTACTTCTGTCGATAACACGATTAAAGTACACGGCACGATTGTATTTACTAATCGATTAAATCGGTAGATCACTGAAGAGTATTTAATCATATTTGATAAAAAGTAAAACCTTTTAAGATAGACTTTTAACCGAATTCAGAAACGTGTATTGAGATTCGAGCGCCCCGAACGTTCGATAGTCCTGCTCATAAAATTGTATGCTATGTGTAAATGAGACAAGAACAGATTTTAATTAATATTATTTTACGACATTAGATAATATATTTGTTTGATAATAGATTAGAGAACAATGGCCGTTTTCAATTTATTCATTTTAATATACGAATTCAGAAAAAAAAACTCTAATTGCTATGTTTGAGAGAATGTTAAGGTGCTGAGATCAGAAAAACCTATCGAGATCAAGCTTGAATTTCGTCCGAAATGAGTGTATGTGATGTCAAATATTTTATATTTCTTACGAAAGAAACCAAATAACATTTAGTAGTACACGCCATATGTTTTTTTAAATAACAAACGACACGTCTTTCAAGATGAATTTAGGCTCTTCTTAACTCAATCGTTTATCTCGCGCAACATTTTTCATACATGCAACCAGAGATACAATTTGTATTTTTTGTAATTGATCTCCTTATCGACTTCTCATTGGCTGCTGTTCTCGTCGATTACGGATAGATTTCGACGCATGATTGCGTGATGGAACTTTTAGTTGAAAAATGTAAATTTCACTTTCAGCACTTATACGAACAGTCACCCTTAAATGAAAAAAAAATATCAAGCGAAATTAAAACGAATCAATTATTAAATCAGTTTCAATTATTAAATCATCACGTTTATGACATTTTCGAAGTTGATCGTAACAGCAATCGACGAAAACAGAGGTTCCGAGGAGCACAATTAGAAGAGACTTGTGATAGTCTTGTAGCGAAAGGATGCAAAATTAGCGTTTCAAATGACAGGCATGAGAATAAACAATTCTTCTCGTTCTCTAATATTCAAACGTTCAAATTTATATTGAACGCTATTAAGGTTTATCTGTCCGTTTGCATGTTTCGTCGCATGCATCGGTGGCATTAATTCAAAGAGCAATGTTTCCAAAAAGAAAAGAATTAGCAAGAAAGTGCTCGAGAACACCTTCAGGGTAGTCTGATGCCCACTGGAGATTAAATCTTGGGTGAGGCAATGACGTGTCGTTCGTTCTTCAATGCGAGATTGACGTTGTTTAATACAATGTTTGTGTAATAGCGTATATATACACACAGATAAAGTCAAACAGTCGCCTCGTGTCAATTCGGGACAGCGGATCAAACGTGGATGTGATAAAGTACGAACACGATTCTCGCCGGTCGGCATGTGCGAACCGTTTATTGAATTCCTCAAACTGCAGGCGAACGACAACAATAAAGAAGCGAATTTACGATCCTCGCCGCGTTATTATGTTTTGCACAACTGCTCTATGCAACGTTCGTCCGCCCGTCCGACGGTGGCTGAACGTTGAACTTTAAAGTGTACTGTTTGGAGGTCGGCCGCACAATCGATCCATAAAAGATCTGTATTACAACGTGAACGTGAAAAGTGTACCGCTCAGAGGTCACATATTTTGATAAAATATTCGGCGGTAATCTATTACTTTTACCGTATCGTCCCTAATACCGTCGACCGAGCGAACGGGACGGCGTCTGACGCACACGACTCCGACGATATGCCAACAAAAGGTGAACCGTGTGCACCATGGGAATTGTTCGCACTATCTGTACGATCGTCGTTGATATTTGGAAACATGCGGCCGAACTGTAGCTCGCAAAACACATTAAATCGATCTCGGCACTAATCCGTCTTAATGATAGCGTTGTTGTTTCCACCGTTCGTCTCGTTTTCATCTGCACACAAATTAATCTCGGGCGAGTGCGGTGTGTGGGCACTCTTGAAGCAGCGCAACACGATGAAGAAGAATAATAATAATAATGTCAAGATTACGTTGTTAGTCACGGTCTCGTGTTATGCAAATAAAACACAAATACACACACACACGTGAGTGTGTACATTTATCCCATATGTTACGCGACTTTCGGTTCAGGACTATAAACGCGATGTGTGTGTGTGTGTGTGTGTTTTACATTTCTATGCGACTGGACTGATTTATTACGAGAGATTCTCGTACCGATATGGAGATGCTACGTTTTGTAATATATTAGAATTTCAAACATAATTTTTAATCGCACGGCCTCTGCCGGCCCTTTGTTTTCCTATTCATGAATATGTGTAAAGAAAATAAATACATTTAATCGCCCCGGTGGTCTTAATCTTTAGATCAGACGAGTGTTGATCTGCTCCACACAACTAGTTTCGCTAACAGAGTCGAGAACGGACGCTCGATCTGATCCAAAACACAGGAGGATGTCAGGACCGACGTTCTAACGATGAAGCGATTGCAATCGAAACGTGTATAACCGACAATCGGCAGTGTTCGGCATCGACTTACGAATCAGGACATTTTATCGTGTTCTGCGGGGCTAGAGAATAATCAATTTGTGAAAGTGAATGCGACCGCAGTCCGAGAAGATGGAAATTACGTCTCTCGATCTATGCGATATAGAACGCTGCGAATGGATTTAAGAACATTCTTCGGATCGATACGCTTTTTTCCAGAGTCGCAGTCTAGCGCAGCGGCCGAATTCTCTTTTACAGATGAACTCGAAATTTCCTCCACAGAAATCACCAGTAATCGATTGTGATTTATTTTAACACTCGGAGCACGCATCCGCACGTACCGATCGTCCGTCTTCGCACGGCAAACACGCAGAGCACAAGAAACAACGAAACAGCGAAACAGAAAACAGTAATTTAAACTTAATGTCAGTTCGCATATTTTCTGAAATAATTTATCGTCATTATTTTTGTAGAACGAACGCAAATGTCTGCATGACTGAATTATCTCGATCTGAACTTAACCTCAGTAAATTATGTCCCGTGGCAGCGTTTGCCCTCTGTAATTTTTTTCACGATTTAGATGCAGTTTCGCATTTTCAAGGATTCGTTATATAAATAGAAATTAGAAAGTGAAGTCACTTTTTCGCAGAACTTAAGGATAATCGAGATGCGTGGAGACGAGCCGTCTTTAAGATTCGTGGTTTTTGTTAGAAGAGCGGATACTATTTACTTATTGTGTTTTTCGCAAAGAAATGTTTGACGCGTCAACGCTGGTACGCGCCTTAGAATGTGTAGAAATTAAAAAAAAATAAATACTATTTGCGATCGAATTCATATGTTGATAACGTTCCCTTCAATAACAAGTCGATCGTTTAAAGATCATTGCGAGTGTGTATTTCTTCAACAGAGTCTGTTCTAAGCTAACCGAGTCATTAATGTTGGTCGTGTCGCTTTTCTTCCTAGTCATTTAGCAACGTTCGTGTCGTAAATCGATATTAAACGTCCGGAAAAAACATTTTCGTAATAAAAGTCGATTTTGATCTCGAGACATATACACAAACAGGCCAGAATACAGTTCTAACACTATCGCTACACTCACATTTACAAATTATTGTCCCGCCCCATAAACCACAATACATTTTCTCGATTCGAAACATTCAATAACTCGCTACTGCTCATTTTTGATTGTCGTTTATGTACATTTCGATGACGATCGTCATCATCATCTTAAGAGTATAGAGACAAAGGAAAATCATTTCTACATAGTTATTTAATATGTATGAACACTTTGTGTATAGAAGAGACGATCAATACGTTTGGATATTTAAATGTTTTTGTAATACTATCATCGATTAGTTTTTAATTAGTGATCGACAACTGTACTCCTTTTCGAAATTCCGAACGGTCGTACGTTTTTTTTTCTTTCAAGAAAGTCTTCGCACATTGGACCCGGCCCGAGCACACCGAAATCCTCGATCAACAATCTACTACACTAATCGAGTTGGCAATTAAGCGATTTTCAGCATTTCCTGCAACATTATTTACGCCGCATTCTTTTTGTACACATGCATGTAATTAATATGTCCGATATATCTATATCATATCTATGTATTATTATTATTCACTGGCGATTATGCCAAAATATCTTCAAGGGGTGAAAGTAGTATATCGTACGATGGAAATATGCGAGACGATCGACCGATAACAAACGTGTTAGATATGTTAATAAACATTTTGATGGATTCGGATACGAATTATTACAATTATCGTTAGAATTCGTGGAATGCTCATTACGGTCGACGGTAGGTAGCGTCGCAGTTGATGCGCGACTTGTTCGAATTACGAAGACGCTACACTCGTATTTACTGTTTACATCTGTAAATGTCATTAATTTGAATCGCTAGAGTTCGGTGCGTTTTGTACAGGACGTTCTGCACCGCAAATTACCGTGTGATTTTCCATTAACGTACAAGATAAAACGCGGAACACGAGTGAATGAAGTAAACGCGTGTAAATATTTTAAAATTACTAGGACTTCGACATCAGAATACGGGGATATCTGATCGGTAATAATTTCGATCACTGGCAACGAACACGTTCACGAACTTATTGAGGGTTTTGTCGATGGCTGGAGTTCAATAACTAGGCTTTTGAATCTCCACCTTTTTAATTACCGGTTAGAAATTAATTTCATTACTGTAATGAACGAAAGATGTTCAATGTTCTCCGTTGAAGAATTTCGATCGACGATTAAGCGTGAAAATATTCTAAAGAGGACCGATTGCAATTACAACAAATGCCGAAGAGATTTTAAGCGAAGATAGTTTTTTTTTATTTTTTTATAAATAAACAACTGACTCGCACACCGTCGACTTTTCATCGGCGAACCATTCAATAAGTGGTCATTGTGTGTTCTGAAGGAAAAACAAACGACACAGATCAATCGAAAAGGGAAACATCGAAGGTAGTCAAATAAAACGTAACTAGTACAATAGAATCATTTGCATGAAAACATTGTGCGCGTTGAACGTAAACGACGAAAGAGAAGGCCAAAGCGAAAATGGAGAGGAAAAAATGGACGTTCCAAGAACGATTGTGGGTGGAGCTAGAAACGAAACACACACACACACACACACATTTCGATACGTACGTCTGTATCTGTTACGTGCAAATGTTTTGTTTGAATAATTATTTAAAATTATTAAACATATGTTATTTTATGCACTGCCGAGACATTAGCTGAATTATTTTCATCGAATATATTGTTAACATATTTTAATATACATTTTATGTTAATGGATTCGCGAAACGAACGTCTAGATTGTCTTGGTGTGCAGCTAGGTAATATTTTTGACGGCGGCGACGGCGACGACGATTGCAAAAGCCTGTGTAATTTATGAAACATATGAGGCGACCTCGTCGACCCGATCTGAATTAATGCATTAGCATTCGTTATAAATAAATCATAAGGAGGAGGAGGAGAAGAAGAAAAAACAAACACGGCACAATCGTCTATAATTACATGTAATCTGCGAATTATGACACCGCACGCTGCAGTGAGACGACGTAAGTCTGTTTGCATTGTATCGGCGATAAATGCTCTAAATGTCTCCCGTTGACATTTGCACAAGAAGTAATTGTAAAATGATTGAAGACGCCCGTGAGTTGAAAACGATCCGTCGACGTGAACAAACTCGAACGATTACGATCGCACAGAGAATCGGCGCGGCGAGAATTCGGACTTTTCATCGATATTCGATATTTGTACAATTGATGAGTTTTTTTCTTTGTGTCGGCGGAGTGTTCCCATGGACGGATGAGACCGTCTCTCAAAAAGGTTATTTTAGAAAGGAATTCAGTTGCACGGCCGTCGTGCTTTTTCAACTTTTAAATACGATTCAATGAAATATCAGAACGAGATGTTTTTTTTTTTTATCTAAAATGTTTTCATATAGACGAAGTGCCGAAAATGTACATTAAGTGAAATAATTATTATTGTAAATCGGCCTGAGATTCAAGATAATTAAATCATTTAAAATGCTTTTATATATACGGATGATTGTATTGTGCTGATGTAAACCTTACATTTTGTATGTATATATATATATGCAAATTTGACATCAGTTCTTTTAATTCTTTTTCTTTAATTTGATTTTTCAATTCTTGACTTGCATGAGTATAACATAATGTTAAGGCATTCTTAAATCATAAAATGTTCAACGGTTCTAAAATAATTGCTCGATTCTTCACGTTGAAGTCACTCTTTTTTATTTCTTTTCCGCATAGGAACGGAAAGAAAAAGCAATTCTAATGCAAGGACACTGATAATAAACAAATTACAAACACAACATTTCTGAAATATATCATAAGCACATATTTAAACTAATGATTACGCGTTTAGAGTAAAAAAAAAGAGTTTTCTTAATATGATTCACTTGATAATAATTAATAGATAACGCGAAATGAATTGCTTTTCTGTATGTTAATGCTGGCATTAATAATCAAATCGCACGTGGATTTATAAACGAGCTTTTTTATATAACTTAATGTTTTTTTTTTTAGAGAGAAGTTATGAAAAAGTCGTTGGAAATTATATTCATTTCCATACTCGTGTCTTATTTATCTTCCCTATATGTATTTACATTTGATATTGTTTTCGTGTCGTCCATTTCATTTCAAATAACAAACATATATATATATATATATATATATATATAAAATTAAACAAATTTCATACTGTCCACCTAAGACTATCTATCAGTATTTTCGTGCCTAGTTCGTTAGAAACACTTTTACATAACTTCTTCTAATGCTGTTTCTGTTTTCAATCGATTACTGTTCGACGTATTAAGTAATGTGCGTGTAAAAAATCAATCAACAATATTTAATCGCGCTTCATTAAATATTATGTGGTCAGATATTAAAAGAATCAATATGCATATACATATAGTATAAATGAACGTATACATAAGAAGATATCAACACCATTAACACCTTAACATTTTACTTTACGACCGGGGACTTGTTAAAACAGAATTAAAAAAATTGACATCAATAGGAACGAACGAATATTATAAATTTTGCGGTTTCGCGCGTTCGATTTCCGCGTTCGTTATCAGCACGGAGGAGAGAATTCCATTAATTCGAACGATTTAAATTAGTTCCTCGACGCGCGGCGGGTCGGTCCGCGAAAGAGAAATTCGTGCCCCTCGATTCGTATTCGAATTCATTTTGATAATTGTTCAGCGGTTTGGCGTTCATTACACGTCGACGTGTAATACGAAACATATTCGACGAGAAATAAAACAAAATGACGATTATTTATATCGTATCAAATTCCATCTCCACACACGTACCTCTGCAACTAACTACCTATTTGTCTGTCTCTGTGTGTATATATCTTGTTTATATGTAAATAAACAAATCATAAATTATCAAATGACAAATTTAAATTTTCTTATAATTTATATATATATATATATATATATATATATATATATATATATATATATATACACACACACATATAAATGCACATGTGAAAAAATATGTGTAGATGTTTGAAACTTTCTCCATACGAAAAACAACAAACTCTATTAAGATATTAAAACTAAATATTTATCGACGACGTTTCCTCGAAACGTTTTTTTTCTTTCTTTCGTTTAATTATCATTCAGTCTCATGACACGTATTGTAGAGCCGAAACAACAGGAACATTCATTGTAATTAACGGGCAGAGTTCTGCTAATTTAAATCGTAATACATTTCATATGTTCCACAGCATGCAGAAGCAGCAGCATCGATGTCGTATCACTTTTCGTTTTATTTGAAAAGAAACCGTTTTAAAAATTAAAAAGAAAAACAACACAAAAACTGAATAATGAATCAAGGGTGGTTTTAGATTCTCCAGTTTTTACTCATCTGTGTTTATTTTTTTTGTTTTGATAATAGGTTATTCGCGATTTTCTCGACCGATTGTTTGGATAAGTTGGAATCGTATTCTTCTTTGACAAATGAATTATTTTCGAACGACATTTTTCAAGTTTAAAAATGTTCAACGAATCATTCTCGATTACTGCTTATGGTTATTTTCATAGCGATTCCATCATTTTAAGAGAGCCGAAGGTACAGAAATATCTGTACAGTAGAAATTGAAAAAAAAAACCATTGCGGTTCGTAGGGTCGGAGAATGATTTAATTATGAAGGCGAATTTAGATAAAGTACAGAACTGTATTATTATAACTGAATGTGTTTACATTTCTAATTTAATTAATGCACAATCATACAGTCTCTTTCCTAAAGAGGCAGTACAGACAGTAGTTCAAACACATTTTATAAAAGTGCTATTATCCTATTTATTTTCCTTTCTGTTGTTCATATCTTTACTACTTTTAATAACTTCGGTACTACAGTCACAACATTAATAAGCATTTCTGTTTGTGTAATTATATTTTTTAACCTCTACATTAAAACAATGGTTTCTTTCATTACATATGTATTGTACATACACACACATAATGTTCAAGCCATTTTATATTTATATATACTGTTTATATTTCCATATTTACATTATCTTATATTTATTTTGATTAATTAGAAGATATTTTTATTCAATAGAAATGTAAATAAATGCACATAGTCTGTTACTACCGATTTCATTATCAGCATTTCGTAGAATCTAGCTCGAAGCTTCTTCCGCATGAATGTTCTAACCGATTTTAGTTCTAAGGATTTTTCGTAAGAAGTGTGACGTATTTTAAAGTGTTCAGCTATTTAAACATTTAAGAATAAAATAAAAGCTACCACAATTAACGTCAGGTCCAACGATAAGATGATATCACCAGTGATGGTCTTTTTTTTTAATGAAAATGACGAATGAAATCCTTTAACTGTTAATTCAGAGTGTTTTATTGACACAATTGTAAATAAAAATTATAAACACAATTATAAAAAGTGCGGCAGTCGAAAAATTTAGCATTATATATATATATATATATATATATATATATATATATATATATAGACGTATAATTACTGATATTCTGTCCAATTAAACATATACAAAATAAAATATAACGTAACTACGAATGGTATTTAAAAAGTGATTAATGAATGATAAAATGCCAAATGTAATATAATTTTTTGATGATGTTTTTATATTTCTGATATTAAATGAGTGTGTTTTTAAAATTAAATCTGTGAATAATAGGCATTTTCTACAATTCGTAAGTGTATGGAGGCAGAGAGAGAGAGAGAGATGAATGTTGTAAATTTCAAAGATTCTGTAACTGTTTGGAACATCAGTCGATTAACAATTTAAAATTCAAATGAAGTTTATGTCTATTCGTAATATAGTATGCAGTACTCATGATTTATTCTAATATTTCTCATTATCCTGTACGGAATTATATTCCGGTAGATTGTCGTTAAATCCTTGATTGTAAATCGTATAATCACTGACCAATTATATATATATATATATATATATATATATATATATATATATAATTGTGTATGCATCTATGACTCAATTATGATTTGTGTGTCGATGCATAGAAGTGATTTTAACACGTATTCGAAAATAATCAATTATAAATGATTGTTTATACGCAATATATCATCGTTTTCAATGTACGCAAAAGCAATTATTATTATTAATGCTATTTACTTCCTTGCTAATATTTTTTTTTTTTTAAAAAATATGCGATAGTCCTCATAGTTGTAGAATGCTTGTTTACTGACATTTAATACGCGTTCTTAACTACTGACGATTTTCAAATATTGTAAATAACATAAATAACACGAACGATACACAAGAAGGTTGAGCATCTGTGGTTTTTATTCTATGCGCTCTGCAGATATTTTTGTATGTTTTGTGTTGATTTCAGTTAAATTCAAAATACAGTTTGCAAGGCTAACAGACATAAATCTCGGTTTTATTGAAACGTTCGCGTCTTCAGGTTGAATGGGAATTTAAATAAGTGATCGTTACATATATATATATATATATATATATATATATATATATATATATATATATTAAAGAGATCAATCAATCAGACAGTTCTCCATATTATAATAAATAAATAAAGGAAAAGAATATACAAAATTCATCATTCTAAAGTACAATGGCGTGACACTGCACGTCCTCGTTTCTTTACAACATTCCTTTGTTCTCTTTATTTTAATCGTCCGTTATTTAAAAGGCATCTATGGTTGTATCTTATGTTCGCTTTCATTTTTTTTTCTATTTCTTTAACGTTTTACATACTGGCGGAATTTTCGAGCATCGTAAATAGAAACTGATATTAAATAATCAATGATTCGTCATCGATCTCGACAAAGAGAAGTCGTACACCGTCCGTTTCCTGCATTTTAATCAGTTCGGTAAACAAAAGGTTCAACCGATACTGTGCTATTCTTAAACGAACAGTGTAATTAAATTAATTAGTCTTTCTTTTCGTTTTATGTAACCGACATCGGTATCGAGTGAAATGCGATCGAAACAGACGCTTCGAATGCCCACATAGAGTTATATAATCTTCGGATTCGTTTCGAAAAACGTTCGAATTACCGCAACAGTCGCATAAAAATGTATATCGGGCCGATTTCCACACGCCGTGACCACATTTTCACGATCGATCGATCGATCGCCTTTCGACGGTAACCATCGAACGTGCGTACTCCTAGAGCACACACCGTCTCCGAAGTACTCGCGGACCGACGTCAGCGCAGAGATCGACTTCGCGTATGAACCGTAACGAGACGTTCGTTCGATCCGGCGAGAAGGCCTCTATGTCTTCCCGCACGGCGGTACCGTCCGTGCACGTTTCCGACGCGGGCGCTCCGTTTGCGGCCGCGTCGGATCGCCGTCGGTCCGCCGTCGACCCGCGTGCGCGGTCGCCGTCCCGCGGCTGGCGTGCGCGCCCGTTTCAATGCGGCGCGCGACCGGCACAAGATTCACTTTCGACGGAGCGCAGTGCAATTACTGAAAAGAAAAAGGTTGCAAGCAGAGCATATGGCAAATGATGGAAGGACTCCCTTCCTACATGTTTAGTGTTCATCATAGACTGGCGGAACTCAGCTAGTATATAAACACATCCCGCCTGCTTTGATCGCGATCAGTAAACACTCACTTGTTCACACATTTATTTATCATCGGAACATTTCTGATTTCGTGGTCCGCTGGTAGGAATTTTTTTTTCTACATACAAATAAATCACTCTCTTACAGCACAGCGACGTAATCGCACTTATATTTATTATATATATTGTAGTTGTGTTGACAGTGAAGTGTGATTTGCCGAAAAGTGACTGCCGTTTCGTTTTGCTCGTGTCGCTTCGATCAGTGTCGATATGGAGCTTTTGAAGGTGAGCTTTTTTTTTCAATTACGCACGTTGTTCTGTGGCGAGTGAGAGGGATGTTTGAGATTTCGATTTCGGTGTTCGTTTCGCATCCTTGGAGATTTTATTTTTTTAAATATTTTCATCCGGTTTCTTAATTGAAATTAATTTATTTTTGCGTTAAACGAATCTTAACATTTGTGTTTCTTCCATTTTATTTTTTTTCCGACTAGAAGATATACTTTTTTTATAGCTTGCTAGAAGATGAATAAAAATATACTTTAATATTCATCTAGCATCGATAGAAAGAAGAACATTTTTGCAAACAATTAAATGTTGAAAGAGACTGAACGCAATGGAAAACAATTATTTGAAAAAACCCGTTTTAAAATGAGAAAAAAATTCTTGAACGAATGAATGTTTTTTGAATATAATAGAGTGTGAGATTGCTATCAATACGATTAAAATAAGAATGTACTATATAATAAATTGAGTACGTGTATATGTTAAATTAGTGTCTAGGAATATATATATTTTAATAATGAAAAAAATAAGATAAAACCTATTACTAAAATCGACATTCGAAAAAATATACCTAAATTATTTACTCGTTTGTATGAAAAATATTTCATGAAAGATTCATTTCATGAAATAATTTATTTTATCTATTGATATAACGCGACCGAATACAAAAAAAAATAACTACAATTGTTTCATAATATAATTATATTGATTGATGCATAAAACTGTATGTAAAAAAAGTATATAAAAAAAACAAATATTCAACTTTAAGAAAAGAAGTACGTACCAAAAAAAAAATAATTCAGAATAACGAGCTACGAGTGAAAACCAATACCAATTAACCTTAGATCAGAAGAACACCTTCTAGACTATTGGTTTAATTTTTTATGGTAACACGATGACCTATACTCTAGTGAATTGTTGTACATTCATTTCAAGTTAAAAGTATATAATTGGATTTTTTATCGGCGACGATTTATACATATACATACATATACATATATATATATATATATATATATATATATATATATATATATATATATATATATATATACATTATTTGAGAGAACTTGGAAACATCTTAGAGCGTCGAGTGTTTATACATTCGATTATACTAATGTTAGTTTAAGATCTCCGCTATTCAACAGTGTAACAGTTGCTTCTTATTTGATGTCTCATTATTTTTTTTACCGTCAGCGGTTGGTTTTTGTTATTGTTATTATATGGAGAATAAAATATTTGTCAGAGTTATACGGTGTTTAGAATTTCGATCATCCACTTACAGAAGTGCATTCTCACTCGGAAACTTTTCTGAATCTTCGAATACGATAGTGTTGTCATCGAAGTACACATTAGTAATTGTCAAATTCTTCAATGAACAATCATTGAATATTATTTCGGCTATGGGGATGAGAAATCATTTATGAAAATGCAATACTCGGTTTCGAAGAATCGACTATACGATTTTACTAATAAGGCATCGAAGTCTCCACTTAACAAAATGACATCGAGCGTTGATTTTTTTCCTCTGATTTTTTTTATCGATTCATTGATTAACCAAATAAGCAGTTACAATTAAATATCGATTGTTTACCTTTTCAGACGATACTTTTTTTTAGCCTGATTCGTTTCAATCTAAATTACGTTTGATCTGTGTTTTCGCAAATGATTTCTTACTTCGTCTTACAAACTACAGACATTTTTCTGATCAAACGTGTCCAATGAAATATTAACGAACGTTTATACTTTTTCTCGTGTACATTTCGATGTCAACGGTTTCATCCTTACAGAAAAATGGTTAGAAAATTTACAAGAATCAGAAATTAAAGAGAAAAATTAGAAAAATTTTAAATAATCTGTGTGCTGGACCAAAATCGTGAAAGATATTTCATATAAACAAATAGAATAGCAAACAGTTCTGACTTATTTTAATTCTTATTTTACTTATTTTTATTACTTATTACTTATTTTATTACTTATTTTAATTTTATTCTTATTTTAAGATTTTATTTCGGGTTTCTTTTCCAAATTATCGTAAATTTAATTTCGACACCCGTCAATTATCACCAGTCATTAATAACTAAAATTAATGAGTGAGAATTCAACAAACTGAAAGTATAAATGTTGTTACGTTATGACAATAAATGTATCATGTAATTAATAAACATTCCCGTATTTTATTTATAACACATTTTCGATTAATAGAACTTTATTTAATCCGATATTGCAGGCGGGTGGACTTTTGCCACTGACTTTCATTTGAATTTTATCCACCCAGTTTGTAAATTCTCCAGATATTGATTTTCTTAATGAAAATCTGACCTATTTAATACGACGCTTTAAGAAATCATGCAACGGATATTTCTTTCTCGATATTCTAAATATTGAATACAACTGAGATCGGAATAGCAGACATCCATCATTATATACAATATGACTAATTTCTATTTAGTTCTCTTTGTGCGATTCTAAATCATATCAGCTTGAGATATATCACATATATATATTTTATAATAGTCAAATATCGAAGTACAAATACACCTTTTTGATCGAACATGAATCTACTTGAAATGTAGGCGTAGGCGAATTTCGAAAAACATCATTCTCTTAAATACACGATTTTGTAAAAAAAGAGAATATGTATTCACACATAGACAAGATAAAAAAAAAACGTAAAATACAACATCTCGTTGCATAGAGAATTGCTTTTTTTTTAATCTCCAGTCCGTGTACGACATTTATATGCATATAAAATATGAATGAAAGAAAATTTACCTCGGCGAACTGAGCACACGGAAAAATAAAAGTTATATCCGTTCATAGTCACCAATAAAATGCATCCAGTGGATAATAGAGTTTGATATACGGTCGTAATGAAAAACAGTACACCTGTACAATAATTTCTTTATAGACGTCAACGTTTGACATAAACTGCTAATAAACTTGTGAAAACATAATGAAATTATCATAAGTTACAAGCGAACTCTCGACGTACGGACAATGTCCGCACAATTATTTTATTGGGATCGTAAAATGTTCGTTTGGAATTATGTTAATGTTGTACATCGTTATAATCAGTTAACACGGTTCAATGAGGCGACGGTGATTTTTCAAATTCTGTCAACTCTGCGCGATTCACTTTATACATACATACATGTGTACATATGTACATATGAATATATATACATATATATAATATGGATGCGAATGCATCTTCCTAGTTTATTTTCAAAATTGTGACTTATGTCTAATAGGACTTCCTTATTTGTTAGCTAAAACAGAAAGTAAGATTTTCGTTCTCTAGATTTTTCTCTATTATAAATTCACACGCAACTAAGCATCGAATCACCTTTTAAAACGAAACACGTTATTTTTTTTAAGAGTGCCATTTTTCAATCGAATAAAACGAATAAACAGACACAAAAGGTCGAAATGCATACTGACTGTTTATATGAAGAGATCGAGCTCTGAAAATCTATCTGTTTAATTAATTGCACAGCTGTTTGTAATCGAAACAACCTTACAGTTTTCAATGCGGCGCGAATAATGTATCTTTTGTGCATAATTAACGATTCGAGATCTGCAGATACTGTTCATGACGAATGTTCATGGATTCGTTAGTAAGACGTGTGTAAGCGGTGTTAAGTGTGCACGGACAACGCACGACCGCCGAAAATCCTTACGGTCGCTGTCATGTTACGACATCGAATCGTAGAAGAAGAAGAAGAAGAAGGAGGAGAGAGCAAAAAAACGATAAATTATTTATGGAATCAACGCAGCGTTAAATTTAGCACACAGGAAGAATAACAATGATTCACCGACCACAAAAAAGCAGTGGAGTTCTTATCTACGTTCTCGGCGAACGTGTGTGCATGCATGTGTCGATGGATTTCTCGTACGTTCGCCGTTCGATGTCCGTTTGTGTTCTCGACGGACGGCCGACACGGTTTTCCTTCGCACGTTCGTACGATTTGCATATGAACGTACGCGAAGCGAAACGAAACGAAACGAACGAAGCACTAAATGCGATAATAACGATTTTCAAGTACATCGCCTCGAGAGAAATACATAACTCGTGATATCACGTTTAATAATTAATTTTACGTTGCGAAGCGAAAGTCAATGATTCGGATTAAGGCATCGCATGACAACAACAACAACAACGACGGCCGAACACGAACGTGTGTGTGCGTTTGTCTCGACGTGCGATGAGTGCGTTTCGAACGTACGGAGCGGCGGATCGGTCCCGTTTCTAAATTGAACTGCGAGGGCTCCCGGATCCACGCTCCTAACATCGCTTGCACGTTCCTCTATTGACGTTCTATACTCGTTGCACGAAAATCAAAGTCATACGTTAGTACCTCGCTCTCTCTCTCTCTCTCTTTATATATATATAACTAGGAGTTTCTATAAATAAATCTTAGGCACACACAAACGTGAATATTGAGAAAAACTCAAGGTGATGTTAAAAACAATCACAAAAGAATTATTTAATAGATGGGATCTCACTAGAAATGTACTCAAAACGCACACACACACTTACATACATATAATACTACTAACAATAATGATAATACTTGAAAAATAACAAATAAAATCAATCAAATTCAGACCGAAAACTGCACCCCAAAAAGTAATCTCTATTCTAAAGTTTACTTGTCGAGCCTCGTTTCACATCGACTTCAATAATAAATTGGAAAAAAAAACAATCAATAGTATAGAAGAAATAACCTTAAGCGATATAATTGTGTGTGATTGTAGTATTAGAAAAATTATTGTAGTGTCTTATAAAAAAAAGGACCAACGAATCTTCATCATCTTATGAATAGCATGTAATCCGATTATACAAATAGCAGCTGATGCGCGTACATCGACAACAATGATCTTCGTAGATATATTTGTAGAGCCAATGTACACTCTTACAGAGCATCTAATCACACCTATTCAATTTTCGAGACGTGCCTCATAATAGGTGCACATTTTTTTTCTTCTTAAATTCACTATCATTAATTCGTGCTACTAACGAGTTCCAATAATAAATCAACGATTAAATAATCGTAACTTGTTTCTAATATAGACATTATACTTTTAAGGGTCCCAATTCAACATTTAATTATATACATTTGATACCGAGTCGTTTATTGAATTATAGCCCTGTGATTAATCGATTTAATAGATTGGTTTTCGAGCATCGTACGATTAGATAGCCTCTTCCTTTATAATTACATATATATATATATATATATATATATATATATATATAAAATTTAGATATTCAAATAAAGTGAATATCGTTTCATGATTAGATAAAATATGAATTGCTTAAAACTGCAAGTGTCTATCGACTGATCACTATCTTAGTAATTATTTAAATAATTAACGTCCAGTGTTTAGTAATCGGCGTACGAGCACGTTAAAATAGAGAACACTTGAGGATGTTAGTAAATAAAATGTTTTATTGCATCCTCCTGGACTATACATAAATGCACGAACGGTCGTAAACAGAAGACGTTTATATATTTTATGAAGGTAATTACAGAATGTAAGACATACTGTATTCGTTTCATCATTTCATCCATAACAAGCATAATGATGATAACGACGAAGAGAAACACGATTCGATTATTCACGTATTCGGAGTGAAATTGGCGAATTTCAATGCGCGGCAATGATTTTATTGCGGATGCGATCGAAACGAACCCCCGGCCGCGCGCACGTCTTTTCATCCATTTCGGTCTATGGGAATTTAAGATTCAGCGTTACGCGCGCTTTAATCGAATTACCGTAATGTCCGCCGCAGTGAAAGTAATCACCACCGACACGAATGTTGTAGATTCGAAGTTTGAGACATTTATTGTTCGAACTTGTTCACACAGTCGACTGAAATTGCTAAACATCAATGCGGGACTTGTGCGCTATTAGTGCGAAGAGAAAATAATCGAAATCCGAGTAATATTGTCCGCTCTAACCGTTTAAATGTCGAAATCTGGTATATGAAAAGTGTCGCTTGTGCTGAGATTATCTTCGGCGTGTGTGTCATTCGACTGACGGGAGTGCGACGTGAGGGAGACGGAGAAGAGGGGAAAAGAACGACCGGATTCAAGATTTCGTACTGAAATGTCTGCTTACTTATTCCCATGATGTAATTGTACGATTGAAAAAAAATACTAACATACGAGTGTACGTTTCGAGATGTGAGGACGATTCATCCAACTGAAAAGGTGAAATAACTTCAGGTGAACAATACATGCAGGCCCGGCTCGACGCAACGAACATAAAGAATATAAATTGATTTATTTGCTTGCGAAGAGCGGATCGCACGCCATTTCGGATCAACATGACATTTTGACAAAAAACCTATGCGTCTTCGTTCTAGAACTATGAATAAGAAAGACACACGTTCAGACAGTCAAAAAGATCTTAACTCGTTTCGTTATTGGACCCAAACGTACGATATTAACACTTTTAATTATAACGGAGCACTTTTATATCTGAGATCTCGTTAGTGACAAAAAAGTGTTCGTTTAAAAGAGGACTACATTACATCTACAGTGGTCCGATGGCTCTCGGGAATCGATAACCGGAATGATTCGACAGGCCAAATCGTAACTGCGACGGAATGTCGAAAATCCAGTTGTGAACTCAACATCGATCAAACTAATTAACACATTTTCCGACTTACCAAACGACTCGGTTTTCAAAAACAATGAGAAACTGTTATCAACAACAATAAACTTGTGTAAATATATTGTGAAATGACAATCTAATACGATTTAATGTTAATAATCTTAGACAATTAATTCTATTAACAACTTTAACTGTTCTTTTTTTATCTGTTTTATAAACCTTTTTTCTTGACAATAAGACCATAAAGAATATAATAAACGCCTTTCGTGAATTTATTATACACTTGACACAGCTTTACAGTAATTATTGGTGTCATTACTGTACGGTTATATTCTTTCTCATGGATGTTGAATGGCTGTTTGTCTATTTTATTAGACATTTTTATTATTGCCTTAGCAGCATATAAAAAATACACACAAACACTATATATATATATATATATATATATATGTTTATATATATATATATATATATGTATACATATATATATATATATATATATATATATATATATATAGGTATATATATATATATATATATATATATATATATATATATATATATATATATTTAAAATAAATACTGAAAACAAACTTTATAGATTCTCTAAAGAATATGCTTGAAGTTTACTGAAACATTCATGGAATAAAAACGTTGCATCGAAATAAAAAGTGCTGACACTCGATAATTTATGTACAACAAACACAATTTTGGATTTGGAGATAAATATTTTTATTCGAAAGTCATAACAAACAGTTTATCATCTATTTCTTATGTAGTTAATCAAACATGTTTTCCATAAATGCATTGACGATTTTTTAAGAAAACGAATGTCATATTCGTCGAGTATAACGTTTATTGTTTGTTTTAAACGAGTATGAAATTCGAGTAATATTCAAAGTAATATACTGAATACTTAATCGAACTCTGACTATTAATTAAACTGAATAATAATTGCTTGATCTCTAACAGAAAGCTCATAATAAATATAATTACACTGCATTCAATGCGACGGGGTGTAAAACGTATTCGTGCACTAAGTGACAAAGTCAAATCACCGATGTCATTGAAAACGAGTATTCAATAAGGTAATCATTATTGTTTGTTTGTTTGTCAATTTATAACACCATAAACATGCAATGATGGCTAATAAATCAATTGATAATTCAGAGTCATATAACATTATATACGAAGGAAAACGGGTAGAGTTCATTAGATTTTTTTTATCGAAGGAAATAATAATTGTTAGTTATTGCACATTCACTGAAATGGAAACTAACACATTAACGTTTCAGTATCCGACGTTCTTCATTCAAAATACGATTATATTTGTATGTTTTTGTTCCTGTAATCCCGTTGATACATTTCCCTGCTCCCATGTTCGCCCTTCCATATCAGCACATTTACTTAAAGATGGCAAACGTGGACAAACTAGCGGGGGAGAATAAATATATTCAACCGATCTAAACTGGACGAAGACCATAGAAATCCATAGAAGAAAAGAAAATCTTTTTAATATATTATTTTTTCTGTATATATCATAATCAATACTGTTTTCTTTTTTTAGTAATTTTCTCTAATTAATACACTTACTGGTCTGTGTGACACAATTTCTTGAAATTTATGAATTCGGAGTGTAGTTGTTTTAAATTCTGAGCGCAGTCGTTGACTTTTTTTACAATTAAAGATAAATATATGTCACTTAACTAACGAAAATATGCATTATTGAAGATTCAAGGCGAATAAGTTAAAAATAATCTCCTAACACTGTACGACGTCTACTGCATTACAATTAATCGTTAAAAGGCCAACGTTCTCGATTAGTAGACACGCTGCACAATTCGCCGGTAAAATGTTTGATTTTAGATTTCTAAACAAGTCAGTTAGAAAATTTCAAAACAGTCATAGGAAAACGTTAGGATTCGAACTGAAGTATGAAAGAAAGTCCGTTCTTTCGATAGAACGTTTTCAACTTTCAAATTATTCGAAGACTATTTAATAATTAGCTGGATTTGAAAGACAACATTTTCTTAATTATTTCTCTGATCGAACACCAGTCATCTTCATTCTCGATTTTCAAACGGTTTTAATGATCATCTCTAAATGGGTCTCTCTCGAAACCATTCCGTCAGATCATACAAAGTGTCAATAGTTGTTTGTTAGGCTTTTCATGCTGTACTTCGATCAATTTTATCTTTGAAAAATATAAATTTATTGTCCATTCTAAAAGAATCTTAATGATAGTATAGACATTTAATCGGTTGTCGATAGCAGACAATACTCTCAATGGAAAGGATTCTCTACGACTAGAACAGATATATGAAACCGAATTGAAATCGTAAAAGTTCAGAATTTAGAATGCAATTTGAGTTCGGCAAGAAGAGTGAAGAATGAATGATAAGTGAGTGTAGATAATGTTCCGATTCGGTTAGGAAACGTACCGACGTTACAAATCACAAACATCTTTTATCCGAATGTCTAAAGACTGTTCTGTCGTGTTCAAGGCATGAGTTATCAATTGATATTAAAAAGTTTCGCAATCGTTTCGTCTCCCCGTGCACCTGTCTTATTGTGTATTCGTGATCGTCCTACTCGAATCTTTGATATTGTATTCTTCGGTTCTTGTTTGTTTGTTTTTTTTTAAAAAAATCGCATTGAAATCCTTAAAATGAAATTCTGTTCGAGCGACGACCCGGCTCGGTAACCTTTCACGGAACACGCTGAACTCTGAAGTCTCGCATCGAGCATTCGAACAGAATGACCACGACTTCGACTTCCGTAAGAAACGGGACCGCCGTGCCTTTTTCAAAACATCCAAGTACATCTCTGGAAAAATGATCATCGTCTACAACCGCAACGATCATTACAGTTTGTGGTTACCGCCGCGTCACCTTGACCTCGTAACAACAAAGCAACGCTGAACGAAACTGCGTCCGTCGCAGAAGAAGAAGAAGACGATAGAACCCCACACACTCGTTCCGTCACTGTTCCGACCGCGGTGTCGGGCGTGCACGGCTCTTTCCCTCGGCGAGCTCTCGTGCGGCGGAAAAAGGAAAACCGCCCGTATAGGAAATGTGCATTCGCCGATTGTCTCGCCTAATGAATATTCAAACGATCAGATAATTTTAATTCGTTAATCGCACAAGCGTATGCATGCAGATACGTAGCTAATTAATTAATTAATTTGGTAAAACACATTCTGTTGCTTTACGGTTTCTCGTTTCTATATTTAATACATTCTACTGACAGTGCTGAAGTGCAGGCCAATAAATAGGATGAACTTAACCCAAATGTTAATAATACACGCCGTTGTATTATTATCCGTGCTCAAGGATGCACTTTTATAATGGGGATCTTTAATGAATGCATATCGAAGATCTGCACAACGGATCGTTCGGCGCTCGCTCGCACGCAAGCGCGCGTTCGGATATTCGAAAGAAGGAACGAACATGCGTATCGATACGTGCTCGTTCTGTATCGCTCTCGGTCATTATTTTCGGTTTGATCGATCGTATCTTCGATTAATTAAACGAGACATTGTTCTAATAAACAATCGCTTAAACGACTCCGCACAACAACAATGGTGATTCAAAACGATTATGGGTGTTAATTACAATCGTGCAATTAACAAAAGACAAATATGCTATCGGTGTGAAGATCTAGTGGAAAAAAACAAAATAATAATACACAAACTCACTCCGACTTCGTATGCATAATAAAGCGAACGTTAATAACCGATACTGCCTTATTGTAAATCGCAGATAGAGAAAATAATAATAATAACGATGAACTCAATTGAATTATTAGCCGTCGCGTTTTATACGCCACTTCAATGTTACACAGTCATTATGCAATCGAGGTGATACCGTAATTGAGTGGCGTACGGTAGTTAATTGCGGATAAATTAAACACGACATTTAGTGGTTTCTTGTCAGCTGTAAAAAATACATTTATCGGTTTCATATGTTTGCAATTAAGACGATCGCAATTGAAGACGATAAAATAGAAGAGTTCTTCTTAAATACGAAACGGATTAAACTGAGACACTGAATTCCGATAGCGATAAATTAAATCTCCATTAGAGGAATCAATTAGCATGTTTATGTGCGAACGATAATTTTATTTGTTATTCATCTATGCCTTTATACATATATGTATATGTATATAATCATCGCTATCAGCTTCCTTCAATCGACTGCCGGATAAGGGCCCCATCTAAAACTTCCCAGTTCGAACGATTCAAAGACGTCTCCCTTCCCATAAATGTTCTTATGTCTTTATCCCGTCTGTCCAGTGGTCTTTTTCGCGGTCCTTCTGAAATTGCCTGCTTTCCAGTCAATAATTTCTCTTCTCTTCTCGCAATGCATCCAGTCCATTTCCTATGCATATATCCAGTTCGATGCTACCCGATCGAGATTAGCTATTTTAACCGGATCGTCTCCTTTCGCATGCGTGTATTCTAAATGACTCAGACTTTTTGCGTTCGAACTAGGACGTGACTCGAACGCGACCGTACGAAAACGGGCGTCTTCTCGTCTGTGTAAGATCTATCGATTAATTTAATTTGTGCAAGTGAGTTCGACCACGATGCCGGTAATATATTGCGATGATCTACGGACCGCCGACGGTACGATTGCACAGGCCAAGGCACACGACTAGCTCTTAAGCTTAATGAACTCGGCCTAAAGTTAAGAAGAATATCGATCGTCCCCTATAGACACACACGTCTCGTGTATATTGGAACGCGTCGACTTCAAATTAATTATTTTTAACCGTGACACGCTAAAAGTTTCATCACATAATGAATAAACGAAACATGCAAGTAAGTAAATAATATTGAACTCGTAAATACGAAGATAAAAAACAACTGTACATTACACACACACACATTAATCGCCAGTGTGTTGCGGTAATAAATAAATTGTTTATTATTGAATATAAATATGTATGTAATTTTAAATAACTATGTCTAATTTTTAATTAATCAAATAAATGGGAATAAATCATTTCTATGCGCAATCAAGGTTACACATTATTCATTTATGTAGACTTCCTATATTTAGATTTCGATTATAAATGTGTTTTCGAAACATCTTTCATACACACACATACATGTATAATTGTATGTACATATGTATGAATAATTTACATACAATCAGAAGGTAAATGAAATACAAAAAAAAAAGCACAATATCTATTATCGCGTATTAAATCATTAATCAAGCTATTATTAAAATAGAAAGAGTAATAAATTGATTACTGTTACTATTATAAATAAGATGACAAGGGTTCTTGACTTTCAGGAAATCTAAACATGAATTTGTTTATTATCCGCGTTTTGTCGAGAAAAAAAACTCCTGGATGCTTGAAATGTGTACAAGTAGGAAGCGGAGTCGGTGTCGTTTTTTTTTTTTAAAAAAAATAATTATGTTTTATTATGATTTTATACAAATGCATATGCATAAAAATTGTCATAGAGAGACAAACGTTTGTCCGTTTGAATAGTTATCATTGGATTAAAGCACTCATTGATTTATGTTTTGACTATAAATCTTTTTTTTTAATTTTTTATATTTAGTAACTTAGAGAGAAGATAATAAGAAACTTTATTATTATTATTATATTAAAATATGTCTGTTTTTATTTAGATGTTTATGTTGTATTGCGTTGTAATTTTTTTTCATGTTTTCAATTTCTTTGAAATGATTTATTCTCAATAATTGTTAAAATATTATGTATATATATATATATATATATATATATAATAATTCTAAGGAACAATTACGGAACACATTTCTTTCAAGAACCTCTTACTGTGACTCTGCAATTATAAAAATATTTATCGATTTGTAGGCGTATTTATTTATTTTTTGATATTATTTATGCTGTAAATATTGTCGTTTATTGTCGCTAATGTCTCTTATAAAAAGTTTGTTCAGAAAAAGTCAAAGAAAAAAAATGAATATTGTAAACTTAGTCTTCTAAGAATTATTGAAAATCTAAAAACACACTTATTGTTATTTTTGTCCATTTTCAAGAATAAACAAATCTTTCACTCCGCAAGATACATTTCTTTTCTGATTAAAAATGTTCAATGATTGATTATTGTTACCAATAGACATTTCGATGAGGATTTCATCTTTCTCAAAGATATTTCTGTACTTCAACGGTCTGAAAACGATGGAATTATCATCGATTTGATCAGGAAAACACTTATGGTTTGTGCAACGAGACAATGATACATTTGTGAAACTGAATTCAGGGAAACTGGGGACAGTTTCTAAAATTTTCAGTTTGTTGTCTACTCTTCCATCAAATGAATGACACTCAATCGATTCATCTCAATATTTCCTTCTATAAATTGCTACTTTTTTCTCCAATAAATACCTCAACCGATTGACAAACCATCGATCGATAATTGAATTTTTTTTCGATGTTTATTTATAGAACATTTTTAACAATCGAGAAATTATTTTCATTACAACTCTGATCGACGTTTCTCACTAAAACTGTTCATATTTAAAAATATAATATTATTAATGTTTGAAATTTACATAAATTGTGAATAACTGATAGAATTTCGATCGGTTTTATTATAAACAATCGTACAAAAGTCAACAGTCTATTCACATTACTTTGAAAGTATTCAAAGATATATTTTTAGATTCTTCTAATATATATACATATATGTATGTGTGTATGTGTGCGTACGAGCAGGAAAATGCGATTACAGATAAACAATTCGACCTTCTTGTTTTGAGTCCGAGTGTCCTTGTCGATTGCTAATTAGGCTTAAAGTTTCCGAAAAGAGATGGTTCGAAAATGTCATTAGACAAATTCATCAAATGTATAGAAACAACATAGCGTGCAATTACTGTCAACGCCGATGATATATCTAATATTTTATCGCTGTACTCGCACCATCTGAACCGATACAATCGTTCTTGTTGTCATTAGTACATTAGCACTGTTAGCATTCTCGTGCGAATGCTTCGACGGGTCTTTATGAATTCTTGTTTCGGACATTACCAGATACCGTCGACGGAGTTACAGACAAATAAATAACACATTCTTACGATGGACATTATCTTTATGCTTTGTGCGAATAATCTTCGGCAACGAATCTTAATTTGTTATATTTCAACGAAACATAAATACAGACATTACATATATATATATATATATATATATATATATATATATATATATATATATATATATATGTACATAATATTTTTCTGACATACTCTTCGTGATAATTAAATTTTCCTTTTTACAACTGTATTGAGAATCGTATGATTGCAAATATTCTGTCTAATTTTTCTATATTTAAATTATCTGCAAATGAAATGGATTGATCGACTCATTAAATATTTTCCACTATTTGTATAATATTTGTATCTCTAATTGAAATCGGACAGGCTTACTTGTGAGGAACAAGGATATGTGATTTTTAAAGCCATACAAACACTACTATACTTTAAGTTAAAAGCATTCACGTACGACTGGTATCTACAATTTATGTTAATGTTCGAACAAATATTTCGAATATAAAAATTTGCAACGAAATCTGAATTTTATTTTCTTTACAAGTACTTTGTCGATGAAAATAAAGTTCTTGTATTAATACATAATTTATAACACAGTATGACCATAATATTTAATCAGAGATATTGAATATAAAAACTTGCAAACACAGGCGAAACATTAACTTCATTGAGATCACTGTTGAACAATTAAATTATGGAATCCGTCGATTTGACCGCTTCATCTGTTATGTATAAAAATTCAACTCGGTGCGTTTAAATCGAATCAATCGTGACTCTGTTTTAAATGAAAATATTTTCTCGACGTTTTAGGATTTTGAAGTGTCGACCTTAACATTTAAAAAACACTACGTGTCTTGGCCAAGTAGTCAGGATACCTTCACAAACCAGTAGTGCACGAGATGGCGTCCTTATTGGGCATCGGATGCTTTTCGCATTCCAATTGAAAAAAATGCACTCGGATGATTTGTTCGACTTTAGGGAAGGCGTTGTGGCGCATAAAACGTACCAAAAAAAATGCTGAAACTCTGTGAGAGGTTCGAAAATACTTGACGACTTCATCGATTCGAGGCGGCCACCTTTCTTTCGACTAGGGATCCAGACAGACGGAGTGAAGCTATTCAAAATAATTCGGGATATTTTGACGATTGAACTGTATTTGATTTTTTTATTGAAAAAGGCACCGATTTAATTTGTACACCTAATAATTCTCACAATGAGTAAACAAGACAAGGAACCGAAACATTCTTTCCGTCTGTAACTTTTGATCTTTAAATGATTTTTACACTTTGAACATTTAAATACGTCTAATTATGTTAATTACAGATAATTAGATAAGTAAAGTGTATGAAAGCAAAACCTTTGATAAAGAAGACTACCTGTTTACACATTTGCATACACTTCTGGTTTTATATACATATATATATATATATATATATATATATATATATATATATATATATATGTATGTATAGGTATAGGCGTGGGTGTACGATGCGGCCGTTTGAAGGAAAAAAGAGCGTATTCATTTCAATAGCGGATAGTTTTGAAAACTCCGACGACGATAATAATAATACAATTATGAAATCAGAAAGCATGCGCGCGTTCCGAAGATCTCCGATAACAAAGTAATGAAGTTTTGAAGAAATAAAAAATTAACGCGGTTCAAGGAAAATCATAAAATCCGGCCAAACAATGGCACCGAAACACTCGCGAACATATTGAGGTTATTAGATACACTTTTACGTATCGGCGTACGCGTAATGTTGTATTGTTTTCGTTTTCCGTTTTCACCCCCGCCGACGTGCGATACGGGCCGCCTTCGTACATTAGCGCGAACACACACATTATTGCCGTTCGACTGACATTTGCACGGCGATTAGTTTCATCGGATAAACATCGATCTCTTTCAAATGAACGGCGGGTGTTCCTACGATACACGATCAGATTATCTTATCTGGTGTGTGTGTGTGTACTTTTTTTCATACGAGGATCCGTTCTCAATGTACCGTGTTGTTCAAAAGTCCCATTAACGAACACATGTGTACGCAGTGTGCGCATATATTAAACGTGCAGCTGACTTGGAGGCTCTCGGCGTGTAAAAAAAACGTCCATAATAATTTTCATCTACGTCCGAATTCTTTTTTTTTCCTCTCCATAATTGAAAAGAGACACGAGTGCATTTAATGTAATTTATAAGTATCATTTATCAAACGTAAAGTGTGTAAATAGCATTCTCTAGTAATCTGAAGAGGTTGTTATCTTCTTCGTTATTTTTTTTTTTTAATTAAAAACAAAAAAGATTCTTCGCTTATTAAGTCATCATGCATCATGCCTTACGAATAATAAGACATGATAAATTCGCATCGATAAATCGTTCTGGTCATTTTTATTTTTTAGTTGATCATTTGTAGGCGATAGAAAGCAAAAACTGTTCCATATTCTGAAATTTAATCAACGCTTCAGTATGTAAACGAATTCCCGAAAATGTCCGATTCAAATAACTCGGATGAATATTGATAGTGTCGAGAAATATCAGATCAGACAAACTTCATTTTACAAAAAAAATGTTTTAAATAAATAGATAGGGTAGCCACCGCCTCAGATAGTGAATTTAGATAGAAATAGAAAGAAAAACGGAGCGATAAGAATAAATATATTTAAAAAAAATCAATACTTGGAAAAAACACTTTACTGCCAATTAAATTATTGATGTATTTTGCCCATTTTCTGATTACTTGAGGCAAAAATATTTGAAATATTCAGTCTGCCTATCTATTTATCTATCTATTTACATATATATATATATATATATATATATATATATATATATATAGAGAGAGAGAGAGAGAGAGAGAAAGAGAGAGAGAGAAATAGATTTATAAGATAATTTATATTCTAATCAACTGTTAAGAATCGATTATGTGAGCTTTTGAGCTCTGTTACCCTCGTTATTATTTGCCGTAACTGAAATGTTCATTTGAAATATCAGATACTTCCGCTGTTTTTATTTTTAGAAAAAATATTACTCATTCGTATAGTATTTTAAATCGGAAGAACGATAAAAGAAATCGAAGCGCAAGTCGAATCGCAAACAAACAAATACTTTAATTTAAAGAACTGTACACCGACCTTCGGTCAATGAAACATAACTGAAAAAAATGTGCTAGCATTTAAATTTTTTTTTTGATACTTTCTGTTATGTGCGAATTTGAACAATGTTTAAGTAACATACATTATATAATATATTCATACAGACAGATATCGAGATGAATCTTTATATTCTTTTTTGTGCTACAAGAACAAAAGGAATTCTTTATCCATTATGTCATATTTAAAATGTATAATCAAATGATAGATTGGTTCGTTTAATAATTACCTTATATATATATATATATATATATATATATATATATATATATATATATAAAGCAATTTACTTTCACTATTAATAATGAAATGTACATTTCTGAATGTGTGCGGGAAAAATTTAAAACGTCTCTAATTAAGATAGATTCGTCGTTTGTCTCGTTAGGACAGACCTTTATTAAAAATGACCGGCATGCCGTAGTTGTTAAAATCGTGATTAAATTCTAATGACGAGCACACAGTCACGACACGTTCTCAAAACTAAGAATCATCTCTGAATAATAATCGCACGAATATTATTAAGAGATAATTGCTCGGAAAACTTAATGACATTTTCGAATTGGAAGGACTCGTTAATTATTTCCTTTTTGATTTCGATTGTTTAACTCCTCTGATAATATTTCTAACTAATAACGTCTACGATTTGTCAACTGCAAAAATGTTTAGAACAGAATCGGCCGCGGCGCACGATAATTCACTACAATAATTCTGTAAATGTTTATCGGAAACAAGTTGTTGCTGTTGTTGTTTTTTTTTTTATGAATTTCAATCCGTTTGAATATTCACGGTGTAAGAAGTGTTAGAAACGTTAAGCGTTTGAATTGTATTTTTTTTAAAAAACGTATAATTTCTCTTAAAAATAAAACAAAATCTGCATGCCTTTCATTAGAATAATAACAATAATTAAAATAACGTCTAATTAAAAACACATTTTATAGCGTATCCGCACTGAACGAACAACGAACGCCTTCCTCTAGGCCGACACTGACATGGTGATTCAGTTGTTAAAATTCAAATCATAACAAGTTAATGTCTGCTACCGTCGAGATATGACATGCGGTTTCCGCGCATCCGTCGCACCTCACTCACTTCGAGTTTATATTAATTACATGTACGAATTATACACCCATTATTTCATTTCATACGAATTGCAAATACGTCCCGCATAATATAATGAAACGCTCATGTAAATTCGTAATCTAATCCGAGACAATCGAGAGAGGCGGGCCGAACGAAACACGCGAGCCCCCCACAGGAACGGTGTTCGCGTTACGATGAAATATCGTCGTATTTAAATCAATTTTACCCGTGTTTCTAGAGAATATTTATGCTATTTCAAAAATGGAAACACACATTCAGTTACACGTACGTTACTGTGTTCTCTTTATCGTCGCGAGAAAAAATGTCGATCCTCGCAAGATTTATCAACGATTACAGTGCGCTTGCTCAGCGTCTCTGGAAATGCCATTCCGATTCATCTAATGCGTTGTTTGTTCGTCGGATTGTTATTCTAGCAACGACTATACTCGTTCGCATCGATGACGGGAGAGTGGAAATAGATCTCGAACATATTTCATAATTAACGGTTATTTTTTCCGAACGCTTTCAAATTACTCTCACGCTATCGTCATACATTCGTACAATCGAGCGGAGCGAATCGTAAGGGACGCGATCTGTAACGAGCACGTCGATGCACGTCGACTTATTATTAAACATTCCGTATTTCCTTTACATCATACACTTTCGTTAAGAAAAATGAAATTTAAAGACTTCATTGTGGGTTCTTATATCTGCGAGTCTGTTGTATCGACGACCTTCATCCTTTTCGATCGTCCGATTGTCTCTCCTTCACTAGCGGTTTCGGAACGTGTGCCATTTTCAGACAGACTCTCCGATATGTGCTCGAAAATGGTGCACGAGACGAAACTAGTAGATGGAAACACACTCAGATGAGCCAAAAGAACAAAAACCATAAGCGATAATACAAAACACAAAGTATGAAATATTGAATTTTGTATTAAATTTCGAAACATGTTCCCTAAATTAACTTCTTTCGAAAACTTTAATTTCACCATCGAGATTGAGAAATCGTTAAGAAGAATCATTATTTTTTCGGGTAATTTTAATGAATATATAAATTATTTTCTCTACTCTTGATTTCCGATTCGAAAACTATCATTTTTGTAATTGTAATTTGAGAATTTATATATATATATATATATATATAAATTATTAGCCGTATCAATAAATAATGTATTTTTTCTATTTGGACTATGAATTCACTTCAGAAATGAACGTGCCTGCAATTATGTTCATTTCGATAAGTGGTTATTTGATATTTGATTCTTAGCTTCTTCTAAAAAAAACGACGACTATCAACAGAACGGACGGACCTTATTAAATTTCATTTTTCTCAAAACTGCAGACTGTGTCAACAAGAATGAGAATGTGAAGGTTCTACTAAAAATCAATACTTTATCAGAAAAGTTTAATGTACACATATCGCATATCTCTCATAATGTCAATTCACAATTCGAAAACTATAATTTCTATAATTAGAATTTATAAATCAATATATGTACACGACACGCGCACACGTATGTGTATAAATAATAAAATAATTCAGTTTTTGTATCGAGGTTAATTTATTTCGAACACGCTCGGTAATTACGTTTATTCGATAATGTTCTGAAAATAATACATCCGTTTGATTGCACGGACAGAAATTGAATTAACTTCGTCGAAACTGACGTCGTCGTTAATTCGACGATAGTAAGAAGTGACTCGTGAAGATCTGGACGTTCATCGGGCCGTGACCGTTCCATAAAAAAAAAGAGAAATAACGGTAAAGAAAAAACAACAACAACAACAATTTGTCTAATTGGGTGTTTGTGTGTGTCGTAACACGGCTATTGTTTCGCACACTCGCATCGTTTTCTCGACTCGTTCCACCGTACGTGCGCAATGAAGAAGAAATGTAAAATCATAACATCCAGCGCAAGAAACTCATTTCACAGATAATTAAAGCTGAAATAGTATGTCTCTATTACGATTTCACAGCAGTTAAACTGGTACGTACGTTTTTGTATGTGAACGTACGCAGCTCTCTGCTACCAATTATAATTGAATGGACGTGTAATATATTGTCTGTTGTATAGGTTAAGGTTACGGCACATCTGTAATTATGTACATTCCGAAACACATGTACAGATTTCACTACTGGATAGCGACTGGCTGAGATGATGTGCTAATACAGCACACGGCTATTATGATGCTGTACAATTAAATTTGGTTTGGATAATAGATCGGACGGAGAGACGACGGGTGATTCGATTACGGTCGGCGGTTCTTAATTAATATAATAGAACACTGCGTCATCTCTGGCTCTCTCTCTTACGAATACGAATTGTTTGGGTCCGATGCGCTGTTCGTGACAGGACACCTCTGCACGACTCTAGCATGGAAGAAATGTCAATCGAAAAAGTAAAGAATTTAAATATATTCATATCTTAGCAACTCGCCGAAGAAGCGGCAGGCAATCTCTTTTCAAAAAAGGCCAATGTGGAACTATGATTAGCGGTGGCGCTGATCGGTGTGTCCAAGTTAAATGTGAAAAACCGTACGCAAAGCCGCCACTGATTACGAAGAATTCGTCATCATCGTACGACATTAAAAATATTATAAGAAACAATTATTATTACCATGTTATAAGGAATAGAGAAATGCACAAACATTCTTTCTACAGAGTATCTCATTACGACTGATATAAATAGAGTAAAATATCACCAGCTCAGAGTGACATTTTAATATATTTCAGTCATTAAAAACCAACTGTTTTCCAAGAGAACCTTCACGGGAGTTTCACGTTGAGATCGCTTTAATAAAACATACTACAAAGTAACGTTTGGTTCTGCTGTATAGAGACATGTTTTAACTATAAGTAAATAATAGAATTATTTTAAAAAGAAAATATAATTCAATCACATCAAATTGAGCAGATGGGGATTTTTCAGAAAGTAACAACGCACTTTCAAGTGAGTTTTTTTTTGATTTGACAAACTAAAAAAAAAATCCGATCAAAAATATTTAATGTCCAATCACACACAATCTATAAATGATCACCGACCATCTTTGATTGTTGTTCGTACGCATTTCTATGGATATGTCATCGTTTTTTTTTTTTTTTTTTTTACACTGACGTTCAGAAAACTCAGATTTTTCTGTACTTCAGCACTTCGAGCAATTACTGAACATTTTCGACTGCTCTCGTGCGGAAGAATGAGAAATCCATTCATGAACCAAACGTGCCGTTAATACATAAATATTTTATTGAATATGATGAGCACTATCATTGAAATAATATCGATTATAAGCGAAATAATAATGTTCTATATTTTGCATCGAGTGATTTATGAATATCGACCAGAAACGTTTCTAATAAGTAATGAATACACATTATATAAAAGTCGATTCCTTCTAAATGCGACTCGAGTGTTATTAAATAACAGAAACATTAAAAATATCGAAACAACATGCAATGACTGTTACCAGGTGTGTCAGCTTTACGTGAACTCTTCTGTTTTCGTTGTTATTTTTGAACACGGACATAAATAAACCGTAAATTTATACACGGTGTTTATTTAATATATATATATATATATATATATATATTATGTACAGCTGTAGGCGTTCGTTCAGTACCCGAAGCCTCTCCTTCAGACCATAAATCAGCGTTCGCCTGTCTACATCGCGCGGACTTCACATTTTCTCGAACATGTACGTTCGAGAAGAATTTACTTAACATTTGAAAAATCTATATATTAACTAGTTAATATAATTGATTAGGCATTAATTGATCGCAAAGACATTGACCTAATACACCTGTACGAAAGGTCATAAAGTACGTGCGCGACTACGTACGCCTAGCATTAACGTTAAATTGGTTAATGTCGAAATTTAATAATAAATAAAATATACCGAAAAAAAATCGAAATAAGTTGGAATCATAATCAGAAGGAGGGGAGGAAAAAAAACGTACACACACACACACGCGCGTCCAAGGCTGTTTTCGTACACGAATAATTAACAACGCTGTACAAACACATTTCCTTTATTATTAACGGCGACGACAGTGAAATACACGGCGAATTTCTATTGATGCTCGTCCAATAATTTATAATAAATGGAGAAATAATTAAATATTTCGCATTATTATTATTATGATTGTTCCGGTACGCGTGTACTTGAGACTTTCTAATTGATTTTTTTTTGTCTAGTTTCGAGCGGCGTTAAAAGTGAATCCGAACACCAATTACATTGTGCCGATTTTCCGTCAGAATTATTTATGCATGCGCATAATTCTAGACGAAGACGATGTTAAATTGGTTCGAGTACCAGTTTATACTCAATGACGTACATTATTTACAGCTCTTTTTATGTTTTTTCTGTTTTTTTTTTAAAAAAACAATTTCATTACGGATTGAAATGCTATGCACATATTTTAATGAAGCTGTCACGCGCACGTTAAACTAATCGGTACGATGATTTTCTGTGTTTTCGTGAAAGAGCGCTCATTAATTTCGTAAAACTGGACGACGGACAACGGAGATCGTGTCGGTTTTTTTCCCCCCGCTTCGAATCGGGGCTTAACGTCGAATAAAACATTCACGTATTATTGCATATACGTTACACGGACGTACACGATTAATTACGTTCTATTGCATGTTTGTGATATTAAATCTGTGCACTGGACGAACGGCTATTACTTTTATTTCCAACAGAAACATGAACGTACACACGGTCATGTTTCGATCTCTACTTAAACATATATTACTGATATAAATGTCAACGATAACATTGTAGACACTTACAAGAATGTAATTGTAAATTGAAATTAGCTTTATACTTTTTCCTGATCATACGCTTTAACACGGACCGTACTCGTAAATTATTTTAATACGATTGCTAGAAATACACTAGTGCACGAAAATGGACTCGTGTATAGGAAATATCGATAGAAAAAAAACACACTTACATTGAGTTGCAGAACTGCACTGTCGACGGTAGTTAAAGAAGATCATTTCATGGAAAAGAATCCAGATTCAAATCGACACATCATCGAAAAGGAAAATGATATCTGTAATAGAAAAAATTACATGCACGTGGAACAGATCTTAACTGTCTTGTAAAAAACTGTTCTTTCATTCAACATATAGTTATGTTTTATGGGATCGCGACAATTTAAATTCTAAACATTTATTTAAATGACAAGTCCATACATTTTTGAACAAAGAACTCGAATATTAAGCCGTATATTTTTACAAAATGAAAAGAGAAAATTACTGTGAATCTACATTTTCAATTGAATTATTCAGCAAAAAAAAATCATCGAATTTCGAAAAAATCACGAAATTCGAATCCTTTATCCAGCGATGAATCACTTCAAAGGTCGAAAATGATGTCGAAATGCAATTTAAGGCATACATTTAATGCATAAAAAACATAAAAGTCGCACGTGAATAAATTATTTACGAATGTGAAAACCGTAAATTTTATTAGATCCCTGTCGAAACACTCGACTCGTAAATTGTTCTCACACTCGTTAGGCCGAGACACGTTCTACAATAAATACTTTAGTTTAATTTAAATCGTAACCCATATAAGACCGGGCGCATTGTGTAAACTTTTACGACAGCAGTTCGCATAAAAATTTATAACATAATTACCATAATTGCGGTCGACGTAATAACAATATGCAGACATTCGGCAGACATCATGCACCGACGGAATGACTCGTCGTCGTCTCTGTGCGGCTTTCATTCATTTATCTCGACAATGCGAATGCGAACACTGCCGTATTACGGCCGCTCGATCACATTTCGCAATGTTCGCGAAGCTACAGTTCGATTTTCATGAATGTCAGACGAACGATCAACGGATCATAAATTCGTGTACACATTCTACGCTTGTCGGTTTTCAATTGTCGGAGTGACGGATCGAATTCAAACATATCGCACGTTTGTAAAAAATTGAATTCGAATCAGAGTTTCAGTCATGAGAAGATGGTTATTTGTAATGTGAATTTATCCGTGATTTATTATTTATTACCGTACTGTTTTTAGAATTATATTCTGGGGAAGGCGACAGATATAAATGGGAATAGGGAATAAGCCTAAAAAATATTTAGGCTTACGAATGAAATTATTAAAATCAATCTACGATAACTTGAATATTAGAAGTTTATTCGTGTGCAGCGAGGGTCTGAAGGACCCATGCTTGTTGAGCGCCAAACCAATGGGTTTACGGCTCGCGTTTCTAGCATTGCTGGAGCGTTGCTTGGTGATAGAAGTTTAAGTTTTATTCAATTAATATATATATATATATATATATATATATATATATATATATATATATAGAGAGAGAGAGAGAGAGAGAGAAGGGAGGGTGTTGTTTTAAATGAAACATTTAAAATTTCTCATAGGCTGAAATGAATACAGTTTGTAAATATTTCAAGATAAAACGAAACGATGCATTTCGAAGAAAAGAAAACATGTTAGTGTTAAAAATTAATCGAAATATCAGAATAAACATTCAACATTAATTATAGAAAATAAAACGAGCGCGCCAACCAGTACAAAAATCAATTAATCAGCGAACGAGACAAACAAAACTGTTCCAGAACGCAGTTCCGAATCTCGACCGCACACGCTCAGTGATAAATTAGTGAATAGATTATAAATTATACTAATAATCGTACAAATTAGAATAATCCGCGGAGAAGTGACGGCGGGCGACGGGCGCGATGACGCTACGTTTAAATATATTGTTCGATCGTGCGATACCACATGCCGGGCGCTGTGACTAACTTGATTGATAATTGATTGTAGATATTCAATACGCTGCACATAAATTTCATGCTCCTTTCTTTCATATCGCGTCTCGTTTCGAGTGTGGAAAAAAGACACGGAGCGCGCTATCGACGACAGTAGACTTCATAAAAATGTCAGTGCGCGATTATCTGTTTGATATATTGCTAATAAGACAAGCGATTATGTACGCTATAAAAGTAACAGTAAAACATATTTTTACATATTTATTACATAATTGATTTTTTATAGTCACTGCTTAATTGTCTATTTTCATTTCGTCGATAAGTTATGTATTAATTATATTTTATTGACGAATCAATAAACAGTGTGTCTGTATATATATGTGTGTGTATATAGAAACTTTACTGGTTGATTCACCATGTCATATAGTAAAGATATAAATAAACAGAAATGATATTTTCTTCTCAAGATGCAAAGACAGGGAAAAGAAAACCGTATACGTGAATTTTCCTCTTACCCCACAATCTATGTTATATATATATATATAGAGAGAGAGAGAGACGGAACGAAATAAATGATATTTATCAAACATGATATGATTCGAAACGGAATTGATAAACTTTTTCCTACGACTATTCTGAATGAATGTTATTTTACAACGGTGAATCATTGATTACAAAATATATTATGTACCCATTACATATTTATAAATATCGTCGAGAACAAAAAAAAATTAATAATCTTCAATGTCTAATCTTCAACGCCCGGAGGTATCACGAGAACGTCGCGAAAAAACACGAGACATTGCGATTAAACCAACAAACCATCAATGCATTAAATAACGATTTAGAGTTCACATTTAAAATTAATCTTCGGTTAATATTGATATTTATACACATGCATACGGACACACACACGCACGCACGCATATATATATACACACATATGTATGAATTTAATAGTTCATGTTCAAAAATTAATGGCTGTCCATTTTGATTATCGCTTCCATCTATGATGTAAGAAAAATCTGATTTTCTAAATAGAGTAATCATTTTCTTATCTCTAATCCTCTTTGTCGGAAGCATCCGCAACTGCTTACTCTCTATTCCTATATAACGGAATTAATTATTATTTAACTAGTCCTTTTTATTGAAAATATCAAATTGAAACATAAGCGATTTTCAATATTTCAAATTAAAAACACGGGCTTTCAAAAGTACAAAATCTAGAATGACAAGAAACCGAGTCGATAAACACTAAGACTGTATCTAGTTTGTTGAATCGTGCACCAAAAAAAAACAACAACAACAACAACAACACTAGCTATAATTTATCCCTAGTTCTTTACTGACAAACATTTCCAAAACGCAGCAGACATAACTAATTAGCATAAGATTCGAATACCGCGAATAAATTATATCAACAGAATGTCGAGAAGTGTGCACTCAATCAGACGCGGACACCGTATCAGCGCCGAACGTCAAGACGACGACAACGACAACAATATTCGATGAACGAACAGTGTTGTTAATTTGTCGGACGACATGATTAACGCGAATATCCGTGACTGGGTGACTCTGACGCGCGGTCGGGGGCGCGACACATGCCCGCAAGAAAAGTCGACACAAATATGAGGAAGTCGACGCCGTGTCATGTAGTGGACGATGATGGTTATAATTATTGCGATATGGCGATCGTGCCCTATGATTATGCGATACGGTCAAGGCTGAAAGTATGAAACTATCTCTCGTAACTATCGGCTCGCTTTTATTACCGTTTTGTGTACAAAATGTGCTACGCGTCAAGGTCGATTTCGTTTCTCTTCTTTACCATCCTCTCTTACTTTATTAATTTATTATTATTCGCTGCATTTTATGCGAAATCGATACCGTTTCATTACGTTTTAATTTTAATGTTAATTAGAATCGCAAAAAAGAATACGCGGAGGATGTCAGCATGTTACACGGAGTGACCTTTGAGTTTTTTCTTTTTTTTTTTGTCTACGTTAATGGCCGAGTTTATCTACTTTTTTGTATACAATCAGAACGTTTTAAAAAAAATGTTCACATAAATTATACACAAGTATAAACATACGTGTATTTATTTATAGCTGTGCAAGGAATTTTATTCACATCCATAACACAACTTATAGGTGTGTTTTTGTATTAAATTGACGGAAGTTTATTTTTTGCTTTAATTATAAATAGATTCGTTTCTTATTTTACTTAGAATCAAAATGAAAGTTCAGTTTGAATCTTGAGATCGTGTTCGATCACTCAAATGGCATCTCGATGATTCGATGGTCGGTTAATCATTTGAGAATTAAGAGTGCGTCAACAGTTAGGGTCATTGGCGCCCGAACACAAATATAAGATAAAAATACACCCCATTTACACACACACACACTCGCGTTCGAATCAATAAGCCCAAAGACTTGACATATTGTATAACGACACAACATGTTAAAATGTCAAGATCAGAAAAGCGAATCGTATTAAAAAAAGTCCAGTCTGCTTTATGTAAGTCTTCCTCTATGTTTGCGGCGATGCCTCTGTCAGACTCGGGCAAAACGATACAACAACTATAATAAAAGTATCTTCATTGCATAACAAATATAAAATGGAAAAATCGAAATTCATACAAAAACTCAATGTTCAGAAGTGAAACAATCGCAACTAGTTTATTTAAACGTGGAACGAACTATGATCTAAAATAATAATAATATGTAGTTATCAAATAAATCTCATATTAATGCGATTTGTTCTAAGATCAACGTCATTTCGATCGTATCAAAGTAATTACAGTCACGTTTCTATTATTATATATATATATAAATACGTGAAAATTTTATTCTTTGGATAACAGTTGACAGCCACTTTAAGCATTCAACTCGTCGTTCAATATTGAATTTCTCACAATTAAATAACAATAGGTTGCTTAACACCGAGATACTGTGTTCAAATGTGTGAATAAAATTATACATAATTTTCATTTTTTCGATTTAAAATTTCTCATATATTTTCGATACGGCGTGTGTGTGTGTGTGTTTTTTTTGTATATCTATGAAAGACGGTGCCGTGTAAACGTTCATGTTTCTTTTTTTTTTGTGCAGATAACGACGTTATTCGCGCTCATAGCGACTTGCCTTTGCGACATATCAGGCGGCAGTAACCAGTATTTACCCCCGTCGAAAGGATACACGTACGACAAACCGAGCATTCCGTTCCCTAGCGGTCCTGGTCCCAGTCAGGTGCCGTTCCCTACCACACAGAAGCCGTACGAACCGTCGAAGGAGCCGTACCAGCCACCGTACCAGCCGCCGTATCAGCCGCCCACACAGACGTATCCTTCGCCGAAACCGACATACCCGCAACCGACATACCCGCAACCGACATACCCGTCGCCGAAACCGACATATCCCCAGCCGAAACCGACATATCCCCAACCCAAGCCGACATATCCGCAGCCCAAGCCAACGTATCCGCAACCGAAACCGACGTATCCACCGCCGAAACCGTCCTACCCGTCTCCGCAGCCGTCGTATCCTACGCCGCCGAGACCGATATTCCCGTCGCCGTCCCCGTCGTTCCCGCAACCGAAACCGACGTATCCTCCACCGAAACCGACTTACAGACCGACGTACGGACCTCCGCCATCTAAACCACCGACACCTACATACGGACCTCCGCAAGGACCGTACAACCCACCACCGCCACCCGTGCCAAGTTATAAGCCACCTGGCACTATTCCTCCATACAAACCACCAAAACAACCGACAATTCCCTTCCCACAGGGACCGAACTATGTCGGAGACAATACTGGGCATCACGAAGTGAGTACTCTTTTATTATACATTCTTGTGCATAGATCTAGATTCGAATTTAATGCACGCAAGAGAAATGAAAACTTTACATTACTTTTAAACAAAAATCAAATATAAATGTACAAGCTGCAGCGCTCTGTATTTATCATCCTCCTAACGCTGAAAACTAACACCTTCCATTATCAAATTTACTGCGACAAACAAATACTGAACATTAAGCATAATAATATCTGAACGTATTCACTCTTATATAAATCTGGTTTCATTTAGGTTGACCGGATGCCATTATTTATTTTATCCCACGGGAGTCTCTCCGGTACCGCATATTGTTCTTGTTTCGAGTCGTCGCGTTTAAATGTTATTTTACTGAGATTATATTTTCATAAAAGTGTATCGAGACGCCAAACGGCAAAATAAATGATACCCTATTATACAACAAAGAGCACACTATGCGTGTGTGTGTATATATATATATACACATACGGGCGAGTGTGTGCGCGCGTGTAATTTAATATCTATCAAATTTGATAAATAACAAGAATAATTTCCTCAATGTTTAATCTAATTGAAGAGTTTTCCATATATGGCAGTATGATTTATGGGAAATAAATTCCAATTAAATTCAAAACCATCATTTTCTTAAATAGGAAACGTGATATTTCATTCAATGGCAACGATTTCGGCCGATTACAGCTTTTACTGTAAATTGACGGTTTCAATTGCTCGACCTAAACGAACATATCCACAAATTAATAGAAAGGTCTCGAAAAACAAATATTCGAAATTCAATGGCAATTGAGATCTTATTAAATAAACAAAGTGCGCGAGCAGTAAATGAAAAACCGCAAGTCCGCTCCTTTTTTAGATGTTTTTAATATGTTTTTTTTCCTTCTTCTTCTAAAATGATACACTGGCATATACGGTTTGTTTAATAACGGCGCGACAGAAAATGTCAGTATGTTTTTGTATGCACTATAAATAAAATACTTTACGTCTGTGTTTATTTAAAATCGTTGATATTATGTTTCATATCAATTTGTACAAGTGATATCGTCGAACGTGGATGATATGAGTGCATTAAACAAATATTTCGACGAAAAGTACCGGTGCTTTATTGATAATTATACAAGAATTGCTAATCTTTATAACTGAACGAGAATAATAATTAAATTGCTCCATACGTGCGCTCTGCCGTTCTGTAGATAATTTAGTAAAATTACTGAAAAATGTACTAAAGTAGTTTCTTGGTATCCTTGTTTATACAAGGACATTCATCTCGATGGTTTTATTGTAGACACTTAATGTGATTTAATCGTACAGTCGTGGGAGGTCGTAGACAATCAGCACTCAAACATTGCCTGTTTTATTGTCTAACATACATATATATATATATATATATATATATATATATATATATATATATATATATATATATATATATACACGTGTAGATGGCAATACTACCGTTGTTAGAATAATCTGAAGATTTTATAAAATGACTATCGCATAATTGTTGAATATTTTGATTAGAAATGTCGAGAGCATGCGAGATATTGATTAAATGTATGCGTGGATTCGGTCACAGTACGAAAACAAGGAGACACGTAAAGCAATGTAGATTTTCAATTTGTTTCAAAGCGGTTATTGGACAATTGTAACTGTAAAGTTAATCCTTAAAAACCTGATATCGATTTAAGTTCCTCGAATTAATCATTCAAAATGATGAATCATCATCCGAGCACGATTAAAATTTATTAAATATATTTATTTATCGATGCTGGCATATATCTGTGTATGCCTCGCTGAAGCATAAAAGAGTAGCGATTTTTCGAATTGGTTTCTGTAATAAAACATTAAACGCATGTCGCAGTGAATTCGATAGCAAAGGAATGAAAGCGTAGTAAGGCCGAGTACGCGTTGTCGTATCTGAGGACGGCGTAGGGTAGACCGTCGATGGATAAAAGTCGCTAAACGAAACAGCCGTCGAGCCTTTAAATTTCCGAAATGAAAACGACATGAAACTACGACAACACTGTATATCTCTTCTCTCTCTCGATATTTTCATTTATTTATTTTCATTGTAGCGTCGTTCATGTTCGATTTCTGTTTCGCAACTAGCAGGAGCATCGCCCGGACCACCACGATCACCACGACCACCACGACCACCACGACCATCACGACCATCACCATCATCACGAAGCGGGCATGCCGTTCGATTTCAACTACGCCGTCAAAGACGATTACTTCGGAACGGATTACTCGCACAACGCCGTCAGCGACGGCGACATAACACGTGGCGAATACAGGGTCGCGTTGCCCGATGGAAGACTGCAGATTGTTAGGTACACTGCCGACTGGAAGAACGGTTTCAACGCTGAGGTGTGTACGATTCGAATTCATTTATAGAGAAAATCGATCGGCTCGATCGAATAAGAGTGACGAACAGATTTTAACGATTAGATTTCTCGTGTCGTCGATTTAAAAGGACGCGCGGGCGTCTGCTTAGTTAGGCGACGACGAGAGAGAGAAAAAAAAATCTGAATCGACCCTGAACAATTATCTAAGTCGGCAATGACACCATTGCTTTCGAGAATACCGATGTGTTGTTCACAGAAACAAATCGATAAGCTCTCTGTCTAGCCGACTGAAGATAACGAGCCATTGAAAGACAAAAGAAGTTAACAAAATCTAGAGGTGAATTGTAGCAATATTTTTTTATAGAGTGACCGTGCATTCCGATTAATGATTCAGATCGAACTCTTGTAAAAATCATATAGGCATTTCAAATACGAGTGATTCTTTTACTAATTTAAGAGTGCTTTTAATCATACTCTCATCACAGATATGAGAATGTCATTTTTAACGATTAATAACGATTAAATCATTCATTGCCAATTTATGACAGTTAATCCTTTAACGATTCCTGTTCACTTCCAAGATTCAATTATGAAAAACTGATTTTATATTGCGACACTGACACGTTCTGGAAACTTGTACTTGAAAGGAGCCATTAATACTCCACTCTCTAATTATGTGATTTACGACATAATGATTGTGATTAGAGCGAAATAACCCGTGATAAAAAAAATAATAACATATGATTAGTTTTAATGGTAAAGAGTTCATCGAAACTTTCTAAGAGACTTTATATTTCTTGATTACGGCGAATCACTCGAGGTATGTTCCTATAGCTAGATTCAGATCTTCAGCCGCCCTCGGACAACTTGTTGAAAAACGTTAATCTAACTAAGTTTGTTAATAAGTTGTACGACGATGGATCAAATCTGAAATTAATCATAGCAGACAAATACTCGAATTGTTTGTCAGAACTAAGACCATCAGATGAGATTACATGCAAAAGAAAAACGAACAATTATTATAAATTATCTAACTTCGATTCTTCTCATATATATATATATATATATATATATCATTTATCGGATGAGAACCGGGCGCGCGTTAGAAGATCGAGCGAGTAGAAGAATACAAAACAAATATAATGACAACTGAGAAGAATACGCATCCTGCTGATTGACCGACTGTCAATTAGTATGAATGAATATATTCGATTGGAACACTTTCGTACAGAGACTGACAAATTGCGTAACACTCGACCTTCGCACGATTGATCTTAAATTGATTTTCGACAATTGTTTCGTTCTCGAATACGGAAAAGTGAACGCGTCAAGACGAGGTGAAAAAAACACACACACACACTTCTGTCGCCATATATGGGGAAAAACAAACACCGGGTGCCGCTCCTCCTCCTCCTCCTCCCGAAAGGAAAACGTATCGTCGTCGCGTTCAATAGTCGATTTAATACAATCGCCGGTTCAAGGACGCGACGGTGCACGGCGCCGAGGGCGATTGCCACAACAGCGGTTTGCGGTCGTTCTGTGGCGACGGAGAAGAAGGTTCGGCACGTCGTGAACGCAAAAGCAGAGATGCCGGCCGGCCGTGTGTCGTGACCGGTTTGATTTAGACGACGGCGTTTCGAAGGTGTGGGTCCCTGCAGAGTGAACCGCACAATTATTGGCAAAGGCATTCCTATGGAGCAATAGGTCAGCGACGGCACTCGGCCGCAGTGGTATTTCGTTCGGGAAGGTCGTGACTGTGTAGTCGCTGAACTTTATATCCGATCGAAATCAGTGCAAGTGCGCGGCGACCGAGGGGGAGCACACCCTCAATTCGCAATCTGTGTCCGATTCGCTTCCAGCGCGCGTCGATCGTAATTCAGATCAGATTTTAATAAATAAATAGATTGCACGTTGCCGGACCGATCTCCATTTCTGTTCTTACAGTATTTCATATCAGAAAACATACATTTCTTCAGTTTCTATATACAGTCTTCTTAAACACATTTCGTATTATTTCATTGTTTAAAATATTATTAAACAATTCAAACAATCACTCACTTAAATGATGAAATGCTATAATTTTTTGAAACATTTGAAAAAAAAAAACACTTTTACCTATACATCTTTTTCATAAATGATATCATTTCCGAATTTCATAAAATGTCCGATTTGCAATTTTCGCAATTAAACATAGTCAAGCTTTTCACTCGTCAATTTTCATTCTCTACAGAAACATATTTAAATAAAATCATTAGTTCGTGACCAAATCGTTTAAACACTATAGATATTTCCAAACAAGGCTAATTATTCGGCGTAAAAATGATTATTTGAAAATTCATAATAACACACACACACACACACAAATATATATATATATAAAATATGCATCTCTTTTTCTGAACAGAGCTGACGTCTCGTGCGTGCTGATATTTGATTGTTTTAAATTCCAAGTGTCAATTTCACAGTTTCTTTCAAATACATGTGTATAGCGACACAACTCAATAAAAGTGTTACAAAATTGATATTATTGTTAGAGACAGAACGCTTAATCGGTGTACTGAAAAGAATCCCTTAATCGCATATTCAATTAATCTCTCTGTCTGTCTGTTTCCGAATGTGACAGCAGCACAATCGGAAGTGAAAATATTTTCACAATCGCAAGTTATTCTTTTGTATGAAAATGCGTAACGATAATGTTTCGCATCGTGATAGTCTCCGACGAATTACAATTCGTATGGGAATCTTTTCGCTTTTCTGTCGGACTGAACGCACGGATATATCTAAAAACAAAAATGTCTGATAACGGTCGTTCGATTGATAAGAACGTACGTTTATTACTCTGTGATACTAGTGGAAGATAAAAAAAAAAACAATGTAACGGAATTTTGATAAGAGTAATATCGAGATTTATTTGACAGAACGCTTAATACGAAACGAATCTCAGCGGTGTTAACTTTAAATCGAAGAAATTAATTCGCGGCGACTAGATGTACGGTTCTACAAAAGTCATAATTCTCGACTATAAAGATGTAAGCAGTAGTGTAAAATTTAGACGCAGAACAAAACCATAAATTTGTTTAGTTAAGCCAAGCATTTACTATGTTGTAATTAATGTGTGTGTGTGTGTGTAATTAGAGTCTATTTTTTCACACGAAAGAAAAACAACAATCTGATAAATGTTTCATTAACATGTAACATATATACGTACACACATACACATATATTAATATACATATATATGTGGGTGTATATTTATGCAGATCTTTATAAAACAGGATGTGCAATGACATTTTGAAAGATCCGACACATCTACTTGTATACACCGTAAGTTATTCAGTTCAAATTATGCTCTTTATACGGTTGAAGGTGCAAGCCGACATCAAACAAGTTTTTCTGTAAACGTCGACGCTTGTACTTAAAAATAAAAAGAAATTATTACAAGCCTATTCGAACGAACCGTTTGGCCAAGATGTGCAGTTTTTTTAAATGTTAAGGCCGCCACTCCGAAATCCTAAAACGGCGAGAAAATATTTTAATTCAAAATCACAGAGCTATGGATGACTCAATGCACAGGCACGTAATTAATTTTTACACCGAGTATATTTCAGGGATTTCCTTAAAGCATGCAAGAATATCACATTTTCACGAATGAATTCCCTTTTCACTCTAAGAATCACACCGAAAGGAAAGTGTGTGAATAATATTCAAATCTAAATGAATCTAGCCGTGATATTAAAAAAAAAAAACATTTTTTTATACTAGACGTAGAACCAGAAGTTATTTTTTTTCGTTTAAATTATAAAGCAGATGAGGTAAAAACGTATATGTTTTATATATTAGATAATTTATCAGATTGTTCATTAAGTTACTAAGACTTCACTTTACCTAACAAGACGTTATATATATATATATATATATATATATATATATATATATATATATACTGTTTCAATTTCTAAATATTGTGCATATTTAAAATTAGATAAATTCCAAACAACACTTCTTGTTTCTGTACCAAAAAGTATCAGCGCATTTGAACACATTCAACTTTTAATAATATCGTTCTGCGATTTCCTGTCATTAGGAATGTTTCAAAGCATTTATCTCCATTAAGTTTAATTTAAAAATATTGCTGTTTAGTTGAGATAATTCCATACAGGTCTCTTGAAGCGAGATGTATACATTGAAACCGGTTGTTAGAAGAAAAGAACGAAGATACCTTAAGGACATGGAGAGTTATATCGTTTTCAATGATTAATAGAAAATGAAATCTCACGTGTGTGTATATATATATATATATAAAGAGAAAAAATACAATATGGTTTGTACACGAACACAACAGTCGGTAGTGTATCTCTCGGTAATGTGTAATAAACGATGTACAATTAATGTAAAATGCAGCCAGGCTGTTCATTCGATGTGTGTGTGTGTGTGTATCAGAAGCGTGATTACGTGTATAATAATTATAGATTAAAATAATTCACCGGCTAGGAATTACGGCAACCTTTAAACACCCAACCTTCCATTATTTCGCAAGACAATAGAAATAATGAAACATATAGTAATTTTTACCATATAACTATGAGAATATCGTCGGTTTGTGTGTAAATAACAACAAATGAGAACCTTGGCAGGCACGACGCTTGTGTGTGAGTGAATTTTATAAAAAAAATTGCACGGCGGGGAATAGTGCAACTGAACAATATGAAACGTACGAGTGGGAAAACCGGCTGTCGGGAAGCTCCGACTCGCGTTGTTTACATGCAAAGCGTTTTCGGGCGCGGTCCTCGCGGTCTTCTTCTATACAGCGACGAGGTCATTTCTATCGTGCGATGGGCTCGATTAATCGATCTCGGCGAATGAATCGTTGTAATAAAAATGCAGCTTCATAGAGAATACATCTCACTAGATGAACAATCTGCAATTCGCCTTCTGTGAAATACATTTTTTCAGAATACACTTTTGACATTCACTTTAAGGAGAGCTTCCGGTCTAGACCGCTCGAAAAAAGATAAATTTTATTAAAATATTTTCTTAAGGAAAGAAAAAGATAATTTGATGGTGTGTGTTGTTTTATTAAACATTTGTTTGAGATATTTTTCGGTTTTTATTTTTTATTTTTTAAATAAAACGGCGTCGGGATGGTTTTCCTAGCGAGCCTCTAAGGAATCTTTCTTCGCCGAAGCACGTATTCTTTAAGTATCAGAGGATCGAAAGATCAAAAAGACAAATCGATTTTTCGAAAGCTCTAGACCGCGGAAACTCGTCTCAGTAAATGATTTGTTTCTTCGATTCGAAAATACATAAACGTTTGTGAACGGAGTGTTCTTATCGTTTGTGGGCCGAAGAAACGATCCGTCTGTAAAGACATACTCTCTCTAGGACTGAAATAATCGCGTGTCGCATCTTTCAGGTGTCGTACGAAGGACAACCGTCGTATCCCGATCAACCGGCATCCGGCAGTGGTTTGAAACCAACGTACACGGGACCGCCGTCCACGAGTATCGACAGCGGTAACGGCGGATACAAGTATTAGGCGACGACACGTTCACAACGATTTACATGTACCACATCATATGACAAATTTAGATGGCTGCAACGGAAACTTTTGATGAAAACATTGACGTCGTCCCCCCCTTTCGAAATTCGAAAAGAAGAAAACTCTACCGTTTAAAAAAAACATATATTAAATTGCGAAGATCTGTTACTCGAAATATACAACATGCAGCAGGCTTCGAAACACGAAATTTCACTCTAACAATGTGTCCATCTTCGATTAGATTTCAATTAATTTTATATCTTGTTAAAGAGAAGTTAATCTCGAAATTATGTTTCGCTCGACTAACACTTCCGTTCGACGAAAAATAAGTATATTATTCACTGAATCATAAGAAACCTATTTATTATATAACATGTTCGAGATAGATATTTAAAGAGATAAATTATTTTTATACGTATTAATGTTTCAAGATTGCAAAAATCTATAGATTTTCTAACGCTGTATCGTTGTGTATTTCCTTTTTAGAAATCGGTTCAATTTTTGTATCAGTACTTTCCGTTGTTACTTGTTAGTAAATCATTGTATATTTTCATCCATATGTACCATGAATAATCTGTAGATTTAGGGTTGAATTCGATGTATATATATATATATATATATATATATATATATATATATATATATATATATATATATATGTATGTTTGAAAAATCTTATCGATCTATACTTATACAATCTCGAATGATTATCCACTTAAATAAAAACCATTAAGTATCATGAAGTACGCGAGAGAAACAGAACGTGTTTTCTATTTTTATTTAAACAACTTCATTTATCTCTAGAGTCGACTGTTCGTTTTATACCCTGCGTTTAGCGCTTTATGAACTGTCGAGACTTTAACGTTCTTTACACAGACAATGATACTAAATAATTAGTGATTTACCCGATTCGTCTCGCATGAGTTCTACGTCCGTTTAGAATTTACGTTTTTTTTTAAAAAAAATCGTATCTTCTTCTATACGTTTCCAAAGTCATTCTCTTCGATGATAAAATTTAATCGTTCCATTTTTGAACGTTAATTAACACGGCAAACGAACGGTTTAAAAATATACAACGGATTTTGTTCTTTTCAGTTTTGTCTGTATCCGAAAATGTCATTCCGATTCTAATTCTCCTTATTTGTATTCTACAATTCTACACGTTCGTCGGAGTAAAGCACGTTCTCTTTAATCTCGAGTCATTCATATTCAACTCTGTATTCAAATAAAGCCAAGAAAAAAAAAACAGCTCCGCCCGACAGTAAAGATCAGCAGAGTGCGAGACCTCGTGCAGAGACGAGCACGCTGCACCGTGTTGAAACTTGTGTGTTCCAATTAAGATCCGTTTCCAAATGTTACCAGAACTATTATCGAATGTCTATGAAACACTTTTCTCTCCACTCCGATTCAACAGACGCACCGATGGAAATCCATCGACAGTATCCAGACGAAAGTGTCATCTTTTGTTACTACATGACGTCATTTTTTTATATATATATATATTATAAATAATAATTTTATGTTTTAATGTGCCTCCTTATTGTATTTAATTTAATATTATATTTTAAGCATTACGTGTTAATATGTCATTAAGCTACACAATTATATATTTTTCATTGTTCAGTGTAAGTGCGCATGAGTGTAATTATTTTTTATAATAAACAAATTTTTCTTAAATAAAATATCCAAAAATACAGTACAAATCGTTCGACTTGTCTCTTCCTTCGCCGATACCTAATAGCCGCACATATGTGTATATGTAGAGTGTGAATACACGAGTGCGTGTGCGTGTGAACGCATGTCTATTCGTGTAAAAGAGTTTGTAATGTTTTTTTTTTTTATAAACATTTTCGTACGATGTGGAAACCTGCGCATGTAAAAACGATCAGAGACACACTGCTGTACACGATAATAATGTGTGTTAAACAATTAGTCTGTCAGAACTGAAAATAATAATTAAAATAAGTTGAGAAATTGTATATTTTTTTTCTCGCTCGTCTAACGAAATCGGGACACGTGAACTAATGAGATAATTGTTTGTGTGTTAGTGTAATGCGCGCTGCAATGTACGCAATCCGATTTGAAAAGAGAATATTTTTGGAACATATCGACACGTTTCGACATCTCTGCGAAACACACATCTATTGTGTGTCCGCTTTTTAAAGAAAATCTATTGTGTGTGTGTGTGTGTTGATGTTAAGGTATAAAAGATTTGCAAGAAGAGTCGGTCGCGAAACTGTTGGATACATTCGTTTCGTTCGCAGATTTCGTTTCGATTCTTAGACTGGGGTGTTCAGTTTTCACAAAAACAATCGTTTCTGTTTACAGTGCGGCTGTCATTCGAGAAATGAGACAGCGATTCAAGGACCGCAATTACAGTTATTTGGTACTGCGGTTAAATTCATTTTCACTGGCGAAAAATTCAAATATCTCAAAAATTGTAAAATTGTGAAGAATACACGAAGACTATCTTCGATGGTTGGCTGGTTGTTTTTGGACACGCCGACAACTAAAGACATTAATTCATTTCTTATTTTGAAAGATATGAACATTAAATGAATAAAAATGAATGTTCTGTTCGAATCCCTTGTGATCGTGTTGGAACGTTCAATGATTTGATGGTTGCTTAATTGTTCGGAGTTTAAGAGTGTGTCGACAACTAGGGGCATTAGCGCCCGAACACAAATATAAAAATACACCCCATTTGGACACTCGAGTTCGAATAATCACCCCCCTCCCTCATAGTTCGAACGCTAGTTAAACGCCTAGTTAAACATTAATCTCATTATATTTTACAACAGCAGTTGGTTTTTGAAAAGTGGGAAATCGGTATGAAATTATGAGTAATGAGATTTAAATACATCATTTTTATTATAAGCTTTCGAATCGACACTGAATTTAAACCAGTAAGAAATACGGATAAAAAATCCAATAATAAAATAACTAATATATTTTTACAAGTAGATAACATTTTCTTTGACATTTAGTTGCAGAATTTAGACAAACAACAGAAGCTGCCTATTTTAGTGTCATGGAAAATACTATTACTTTTACAAAAGAATTTTCGCTCCCCACAAATCGCACAGATATTTTTCTAAACAAGATCTTCAATGAATAATTATCGAGTTGAAGTATATTATTATTGATCTCGATCAGACAACACGTACAAATAACATAAAAGTGCGTGTAATTAGTGGTTCGAGGATGATGGCACCGTAATCGAAATACGCATAAGCTGTCATCAAAATAACCAACCGTTTAACATTTTAATCATAGAAAAAAATGAATACAGTTTATGAGAATTGAAAATTCATTTGTGAAAGTGAATTGAGGGGACAACGCTAAAAAACTATATCTGTTGCGATCGTCTTCTAATTTGAAAACAAAACGTAATACGATCTACTTTTGAAATGAATATTACATAAACTTAATTGAGACTGTTTTTAAATACGAAGCGGCTCCATACAGGGACAAAAACAACCGACAACGGTCGAACTAAAAATAATTAGTTCGCAAATGATATTTAGGTAACGACTTTCTATTCAGGTCACACGAATGATAAATAGCATTGTCTCGAACATAAAGCATCATTGTTGAATATTCAACAACCAAAAAAAAAGAAACAGCACAACGATGTACTTTAAACAAGACTTGTTTCTAATTGAAAAAATTATTTTAAGTTAATGCAACCTCTGACATTCGATCAAAAAAAATCATTTTGAATGAGCATATTCGAGTATCTGATATATACATATACATAGTATATAAGTCTTGTAAAACATTGAAATATATTCCATTTAACAGTTTGTTTACTGAATGAATTAAAAAAACGAAAATTTTTATCATGAAAAATTATAACATTCGAAAATACTAGAAAAATAAAATAGATTTTTCTTTAAAAAAAACCTGTAAATTTTAGAACCGTATGTGGAAATCCCGTGAGGTGAATGACAAATCACCTATTATTTAATGTAAGTTTTTGTTTATGACATCTAGAAGTCTCGACAGTACATAAACGATCACATCAATATTTTTTCTAAGTACTCTTCCCGTGTACTACTGATACGACGTAAATTCGAAACAGATCATCTTTCGATTATAAAATTTATAAACAAGTATACACTAGCTTAATTGCGTACGTTCTAACAAGTCAATCGGATCGAGTACTATAACAAATAGTGACTGGCGACTAAAAAAAGTCTATATTTATTAAAAGTGCACTTATGTACTGAATACACTGAAGGTGATGCGAAGATACCGCACACGAAAATATTTGCATGACACAGCGTGAGAACTTGCCGCTTGTCTAATAATATTTGTAGTGAAAGTGCTCGCTTGCATGCGTGGTGTATAATGCGAGTCTCCGACAAGGAACAGTTTATTATAACACCAGGAGCGTGTGCGCGCGGGACCGTTTATTTGGTTTCAGTTGAAACGACGGCAACGATACGGTTCGGTTCATGAAGACCTGCGATCGATCGACTGATTCTTTTAATGGTACAGAAATGTAGAAAATTTAAGAATGAAATGAAATATTCGTCGACGGCTCTATTACGAATAAGAAATATATATATTTAACGAATATATGAATCATTATTTGTTTAAATTTCTCTCGTCGCGTTGAATTTTGATAAAAGTACATAAGAAAAACCTCAGTTTCACGAATTTTCACTCATTGCACTGATCTCGAAACAATTTTCCGATCGAAAATATTCAACAAATGTTTATCGGGCCAGGAGGGTTCGTGGCTCAAGAAATCGCACAACAGAAGTGTTCGATATTTTCCAGTTCGAAGAGTGGTCGACATCTGTTTATGAAAAAGGCGATATTGAATGAAACAAGAAAATGTAATATTTGAAGTTGATAGCTCGGCTGATTTATAGTCATTACACGAAAGATTAATTCAATTATTTACAGAAATTAACGAGTCGCATGAATATGTATTTTTTATAAGTTTTTAGAGAAGACTTGCTATATTATAGAAGTGTGCGCATTGATTCAGAAAACTTCTCATAATTTACATAAGCTCTCGCACAGAAATGTCACGAATTTCAAAAATGAAGACGGTCCGGTGATCCGATATGATTTTATGTGAACATTTTAATGTTCTGGAAGACAGCGAGACAATTTCTCAATCATAAAAACGAATCCGAAAAGTAAGATACGCTTTCGATTTCTCTTCCTTATCGAAAATCAGAAGAGGCTCTCGACTCCCTTTATCTTTTATCGTTCGTTTCGTTTAACGCAAGGACGCATCGAACCGTTTTAAAATATCGAAAAGAAGTCCCATCTGTCGCGCAACGTGTTATTTTATGAGAATGTACGCACCTCCATGTACCGCGCTCCTGGCATTTCACCCGAAGACATCACATGTTACAGATGAAACAGTAAACCTAATATTGCATAACGACTACATATTATAGTTATTGAATATTTATTACGATTATCGTAAATGTTGTAAACGTTTACGATGACTCGGTCGTTATTCTATGTTCGCCTGAAGCTACACTCGTTATCGACAGACGTACAAACATGCCATAGTGTCACACTCGAAGTAGGTAAAAAAAAAGAGTATAAGATAAGTTAATTAAACGTAGCGTGATCAAAATATCAAAAAGTCTACGAAATCATCATCAAAATTAAAATAACACTCTTTGTTTTGCATTGATTCCGGAAATGTTAAAAATAAATCTTCTGTTGTACCTTTTTCTATACGTATTTTAAACATATAATTCGAACATTTTAATTATGAATGGTTGTTCAATCCCATTGTGACCGTATATACGTTCTTAATCAAACCGGCAACTCGATTCTGTATCAATGCAATTCTATATAATGAAAAAAGGAAACATTTCAAGCCCATATCCTTCTCAAAATATAACATGCTTCCTTTTTAAATGCTCTTTTACGTATTTTTATCTACGCAAAGAAAATGCACTGAAATAAAATGGCACTTGAATGATATTTCCTAGTTCTGTGAGATTCCTGTAGGTCACATGCGAGTTCGTTTATTGATTGGTTTCGTTTTCTATTACTTTCAGGTAGATTTTAGAGTTCAAAATTTACTTAAAGATAACAAGAGCTGTAAACACAGTTGAAAAAGAAACTAATTCATTCGTTTAATTCAGAGTTAGATATAACAATTATCAATAATGTATATAGGGAAACATTATAAGATGGTGTGTGTATATATGTATATATATATATACATATAATTTCACTATTACATAATTAAATGAATTTTTGTTCTTGTAAACTTTACAAAAAAATTACTAATGTAACATTTGTTGAAAAAAGCCCACAAATTCAAATAAAAAATATATATCAATATATATCAACGAAGTATAAAATTGAAAATAAAGAACAGAATTTGTATGCAACTATAACTTCAGTACTGTGTACAATTGTAGAATGTCAGGTATACTTAATGTATTTTAAAAGATAAATATATCATATCATTGTTTGTATTTCGGTTTTTTTAATCTCCCGGAATAGCAAAAAAACCATCCCTCAAATCCCACAATCCCAAACGATCACACACAATCCTCATCTACATCGTTGGATCAAACATCTTGTAATATAGATGTCGGAACGATGTCGAGAAAAGCAAATATGTTGTGCAAACACTTGTAATAAATAAAATTCGTTTTAAATTGAATTTTGTTTGTAAATTTCTATGTATATTTTTAAAAAGAATATTTGATTTATAAACACATCTTTATATATATATATATTACGTGAATATTCTACTAGAATAACAATTTGACTAACATTCGAAATATTGTTTTGTAACAAAAATTTCGAAAATTTTTTTACACTTAAACACACGACTGTTATTTATTCGTAAGTAAATATATGACAGTCATCCAGACAATTATAACATCTCCTAAGAACAGAATTTTAATTAGGATTGTACTTTATTCCTTGATTACGATCTCTTTCATTATACTTTTTGATTATATTTGAAATGTGTCTCTACTTAGAAATTAAAAACAGTACATTTTCTTTGACCCATGAAGTACAAATTCAGAAAATTATAAATTCTTAGACAATAGTTAGTTGGATTATTTCATTATTTGATAAACTGCCTGTTTTTTTTTTGAAACGGACGTGAAGTTATTCTAAATAACTAAAAGTATATAAGTTTAAATTGAATTCGTGTAAAAGTATTGCCAGGTTGAATTTCAGTCTATTTTTTTAAGTACACATTCTACTTGAAATAACGATTTTTAAAGATATCACAGAGAGATAGATTTTCAAATATTTTTATACGATTTAACAGAACTGGATGAACTGAAATTAATATATATATATATATATATATATATATATATATATATATATATATAAATAAAGGAACCCTGTTACTTCATATAATTTTTGTTACATTTATTGTATTCGAATCAAGATGCTCAGAGTTTTAATAAAACGAGAAATAGTTTTTTTTCAGTCAATTAGATTAAATGATTATAATAATTCATTTACTTGGTCAAAAGTAGTAAAATTATATAAACTTTTCAGTTATTCATATTTTAAATGTGTACACTAATTCAATACTTGGAAAAAAATATAAACAACAGATATACATTGAATTAAATAGATTTGGAACACAATATGATGAATAGTTAATTTCACTGTTAATAATATTTATTTATACCGATGTTTTTTTGAATTTCTGTATAGATATAATTATAGAATACCCATTTTTTTTCTATTTATGATTTATTACTTCTTCTAACAGTTATCAAATATTTACGGTGGCTCGCGAAGAAAATCGTACAAGAATTTATAAATTACTTATCTGTATACAAATCGTGCACTAAGTGCACTGATTATATAAATATTCTTCTATTTATCTATTTTAACGAACTCTAAGGAATGACAGAAAACTTTTCGAATTGATTTGTTTAAAATATAATACAAATATCTCTACAGCATTTCACAAAAACGTCTGGAATATAAATAAAGTGTGTTAAATTTAATAGTTTTGAGTTTTATATTATTTTTTAGATTTTTACACTAATTCAACTATCTCTCTCTCTCTCTATATATATATAAAACGTTTTTCAATAAAGGATCAAGATTTTTTCCAGAATTTTCTTTGTTTATTATAAGATGAACAAATAATTCACGTGTGGGAGAAAATGGAACTTATACATGTCTATGAATATGTTTTTCGTCTATTTTAAAATTAGAGAAGAAGAAGAAAATAGCAAGAAACTATTTTCAAGAAATCATAAGGAGTATTCGTTTATAAATATTTTTTTAAATAAAGGACAACAATCTAACATTTTCAAACTCTATACTATGCGAATCTGTGAATATTTAAAAAAAATAACAGCACAGTTATATTTTGAGATCATTCCTCCATACATATATACACACACACACAATATATATATATATATATATATATATATATATTGTTTATTTATAAATTTCGACACAATCGAACGAAAACGTCGATAAATAATCGTACAAAAGTCCATGTGCACCATCATCAAGGCTATATGAAATTGTTCTAGTCGAATGTCCGACAATTTGCAACGATCTCAAAGCAATTTATCAGTCGTACAAAACAAAAAGATTAATCGAGCCTCAGAGCGAACTATTTACATCTCTGCCGTACACCAATTAGTCATGTTGTTGTATGAGCATGAGCTCGGATATTTTCATTCCGAAATCAATTTACAATATTGTGAAATCGTTGTTCTACTAATCAACTAGAAAAACAGCCGAGATATGCTAACGTTGTGAACAGTGTTACATCTGACCGAGCGCTATAGAAGTGCCGGATTGCACGAGGGTCAGTTCTACTCGAAATAATCGTATCGTTTTCAAATTAGAGAAATTATTCCATTCTCTTATAGGAAAAAAAAATACAAAACCATAGACAGAGTCCCACGTCAGTTTATGACAACGAATTCGTCATAACGATTCAATCGGGTACAGATTCGAATTTCTTTCTGAAAAATCGTTTGCAAAACTTCCCACCTACACATTTGCATATGATACGAATGACGTTTTTTTCTTTTTTAAAAAAAAAAAACAACAATTTGTCTTATTTCTTGTTTACTGTTTCGCATGCAGCATGTCGTACAATATTTATAATAATAGATTTTTTTCTTAATTAGATCGTGAAACATGTTACAAGGCCACGAATAAAAGGTCGAATGACGAACATTAAACTCATGATTCGAACGATCGGTATTACACTTCATTAAAGGTAACGATTACAAAAGAGGCGCGTTCAACGAGATCTCAAAATCGTGAAGACCCGGACGAGAGCGACGACGTATCCGTTTATTATTTCATATCTGCTGAACGATAAAAATCAGTAGGCAAAACAGTAAATGTGGTGCTCGCGTGGTGCTGATCACACGGCCACATGATTAGCTACGACTGCGTCGGTTCGGCCTTCGCGAGTTCTTATATTTTCTATTCCATGTGCCCGCGCATCGCACCGATTAATTATGAAATGGATTTATTGTACACGCGAGGTGAAAAATACGTACGATTTAATTACATGAAGCGACACAATCGAGCTGCAGTCTCAGTCACGCATGTAACGAGTTGTGTCATCTCTGGTGAACTGCTCTTCTCCATCGCCGCTGCACATTGCAAACATTGTGCAAACCTAGTCAAGTTATTAATGGGATGCAACGTATTTGCAAAACAAATTACCATACGAATTCACATTATTACTATTAACTCATTCATCTTATTTTTATAAGTCACTGCGTTCACGTTATGCTTCATGTTCGAGATCGTCATGTTCCATTTTTTTTCTTTTTGAGCAATGCATCGTTACAGTAATAACTTTGACACGATGATCATGATTTGACAGTAACGGTCCAATGTTAATGTTGCAATATATACATATATATATATATATATATATATATATATATATATATATATATATATATATATATATATACATAAGTATATAAATGCAGTGCGCAGCGAGTAAAGATGCGAAATGAATTTAAATTGAAACATTTAACGATAACATCTATATTAAGATTTATAATTCTGTTTCAACGATGTGCAGGAATTCAGGTATAAAAATATGTTACTTCATATAACTTTCTTTGAAGAGACGCTCATAAAGATATTCTTGAAGATTGGAACGAACGGCAGTTTTGGCCATATTAAGAAAGTAGAGTAGTGTTTACACACTGCACTGTATGTACAGGGAGAACACGCACGTGCGTCCGAATCGCCGTTCAATGCGAACGCGAAAATTACGAGTGCCTAATCTTATGCCGAGTTCGTTTAGAATTCAGTCCGGAAAAATTTAAAATTTGTCTTGGCGATCGAAAGAAGTCTTCTGCGTCGAATGTTTTATATATATATATATATATATATAAAACTCGAACGATTTCTCCTTACATGTTCTTTCAATTATAACTCCGCGCCGACAAGATGCAAATGTTTCGAGTACTTTTTTTAGAAAATTATATTAAAACGAGATACATATTTGTCAGTCGGTGATTTGATTAAAAATTCTTTATTAAAAAAAAACCGAACTAACGATTTCCTCCATACGTATGAAACATCGAAATAGATGGATAATTAAATATCAATCATCCGATATCCAGAAGATTAATCATCTAGAATCACGAAATACGCCATAATTTGTTTATATCTGAATCCGATTGATTGATTGCATTACTGATAACATTTCCTGACATCTCTATTATACCTGATCGGCTCGGAAAATAATATACGCTTTTAAAATCTTAAGAATGTGCATTTCTGACGGTATTCGTCTTTATAGACCATCCGAGTGTCCGTTTTCTACGGAGAGTGTGAACGTGCTGAACCGGTAGTAGAGAAAAGACACACGAATCATCTAAAGAGATGAAAACAATCAACACAACGCATCAACGAGACCGCAGATATAAAAACATACAATTATAATTTTAAGAATGTATCGAATACGAAGTATTAGACGAGTAGATAATATTAGAAATGTCCAAAACACGAAATTTAAAATTATACGGACGTTGTAAACAGTGAAATAAATCATAAGTGACATAAACGACAGATCCAGTCGTGAACTTGAACATAGAAATACGTCTCCCTTTTCTAGCGATCATTTGTTAACAGTATTATTTATTAGGGCAGTTTTGTTATCGTGCAATTATCTTTAATTCGACGAAACAATTGCTTTGTGAGTAAACGACGTTTTCTGTCTATAGAAATTAATAAAAGATACTTAAACATCAAAAAACAAAATAAATAAATATGTACTTCACTTACGGACAGTCAGTCTTTTCAATTATGGTAGTTAATGTCTTCCTTCGAATATTAAAGAGCCAACACTACATACGAGAATTAATCGTGTGAAATCATGGTTTGTAAGATGAAAGTTGTGTAAACCAGAATGACTTACAAGATGACCAAAAATAGTGCGTGTCTGTGTGTGTGTGTGTGCGTGCGCGAGAGAGAGAGAGGAAGGAAAAGCTTTGTACGTCTTATAAAATTCTATAGAAATTTCATTATCATTTACCTCGAATTTCACTACATTTGCCGAGCCTAGCGACTCAATGAAAGTCGAGAGATAATTTTCAATTAATTACATCTCATCTCCATAAAACGGTACGGTGAATCCTAATGAAGTTTCATAAGAGAAATCCTCGTTCATAAATTATATGCGCAGATCTTTTTTCAAATCATTAGTATTTTTTAAAATATTATTTACAGTTCTACTCGAAAATGTGTATTTTTTCCCGAAACAGAGTACAAAAAACAGAAAGATCAAACTGTAATTTCTCTCAAACGATGTAATGGAGAGTTGAAAAACTTTTACAATTAAATTCGGGATAAACTAAACTGACACTTCTTCGTACCACTCGACCATGTCGAAAACTTATTAAAATTTAGATAAATAATAAACAATTTTCAAAATAACACTCACCGATTGATTCGTTTCGATGGCTAATGGCGACGAAGCTATTTCAATGTGCAACTGTAAAAAAAATATATGTATGTATGTATGTATGTATAAACTCTTGGCCTAACAAAAAATAAAAATTATTTTACAGGGAACAATACTTTTAAGCCACAGTTCAGTCTTGGAACTGAAGCTAAATTCAATTCCACAGACGATTTTTTTTTCTCATTCAACAAACCATACATTTTTTCCGATCAAAAATGTTCAATAAATATTTCTTGACATTTTTGATCAATATTCATTTATTGAATATTTTTGATTGGCAGACCCGCACCCTGTCGAATAGAAAATCTAGATTGATTTTTCCGTACTTTGATGCCCGGAAGATGTAGGCATCGCCATCGGAATACACAGAAGCGACAATCAAAATTGATCAACGATGACTAATCGAAACTCGATTAGAATTTTTTTTACGCTTTGTGGAGTCAGTGAAAAGTTAATGCGTGAAACATATTTTTTTGATATTTGAAAAACGCCAAACAACATTCAAGATAAGCGATTTGAATCAACAAAAAGTTGGAAAGAAGTCTGTAAGATCACTTCTATTTTCATCCCACAAAACCACACAGCAAAATGTTTCGATCAAACGTGTTCAATAAATCATTATTGATTATTCTCGATACAGACAAATCTCGAATTTAAAATGAAATTATTTTCAAAATGACATCCGGAATAAGTAAGATGATTATTTAAAAAATAACTTCAATGATATTGTTCATGACTTGCTTAGTCGAATTTCGACGTGATTTTAATAAAATGTCTGTTTTCAAATCGATATTTTAAAATGCTTTTCTGAAACTAAAAGCGTTCAATAAAAAATACATTTATCTTCGCATACATATATGCAAACGTGTGGTGTTTATGCGCCGTCGTGTTTTTTTAAAAACCAGAAAAATATATGTGAAAAAATTGCATAACGCAACCTGCATGTGAAGATGAAGCTGCTCATTAGCGCATCAGCCTATTATCTCAATACACACAGTGTGTAACATATGAGAACCGACGATCATAATGTTCCAGTCGCACAAGAGTACGATCAATAATAAATCAGCGTTAATGACTGATATATGGTATCGGCAGTGATTTAACGTACGTCATTACTGCGCTCTGCTAGATCCGCGACTCCTACGAAAGGATCTACATCGACATGTACACGTTAGCGTGTGCTCATCACATTACAAAACAGCGAATCTGTTCGATTTAGATATTGTGAACGTTGACTGGATTTCACCGCAACGATTATTCGCTGCATGCATGCACGGAACGATATTGTCAATTGAGAGATGTTTTCAAAGTCGCTGTAGATTTTCTCAGTCTTCATTTCAACACAGGCGATCGGCTTTATCGGAACGAGCTTTCGTTAAAAAGCATTCATCCATAAATCCGCGAGTTTAAGAAGAACAGTTCGTGTTTGAAGATTATTTATTTGATAAAATCAATTATTCGCAAAGAAAGTGAAATTACTCTGATCAAAAAATATAGAATCATTCTTACAACAGTGACATGTTAAATTATTATAAGAGGGAATGCACTTTAAATAAATAATATTATGAAATTTCCAAAAGATATTTTTACAAAAAAAAATCCGTTTTTTAAAGATATTCTCAGCGATCTAAACACGGCAATCGCTACCCAAATTTGCATAAGCAACAGTCGAAAATGATCTCGATAAAGATTTACAGAACAGTTCTGATCAGAAAATATTTTTACGGTTTGTAGGGGAAAAATTGCGATAAAAGATTGCGGTAAACTATTTCCATCGTTCTAAATTCAGTAATCGTTTTTTTATAATTTCACTAAATTTGTCCTCCCTTTCCTCCTTTATTCATTGATGCTCTTTTTCAAAAAAGAATAATTTTCTACATTCTAATGTATCTTTGTTAAATATTTTTGTTTATTCATTATACAAATATATTTTCTAACTTACAATTTAGCATAAGGAATACATTAGAAAGAGTAATAAAAATTGACATTTTTAATAAAAAAATACTACATGTTTGTAACAGATCCGATTAAGTAAATAATAAAACTGATAATTGACAGGCAATATCATTTTATTTTAAAAAAATGTGTCGAATTTCTTAAGATTTTCTCAATTTATTTCATTGCGGGAAATATATGAAAATATATTTAAATATATTAGGAAATATATAAATATATTCTAAATGGGAAAATATACGACAATATATTGATTGAGATCGAATTTTTAGTTTCAATAGGTTTCTAAGCACCGTCGAACTTTCAAAAAGAAGTATCGAAAAAATACATTTAATAATACTTCAGCGATTTCAGTTTTATAAAATTTTGGGCTTTATATATGTATATTTGTACAGAGTTTAAATTAGATAAAATTTATCAAAAAGGCTAACTGAGTAATAGCCAATGTTAATCGAAATCTTTTCAGTTTACCGCATCTGGTAAGAGATTTCAATGCGCAATGAGACGTTAAGCTTGTTACTTCGGTGTCTGTCTGTCTGTCTCGAAGATGTTTTCCAGGATAATAAACATAAATAGGATCGATAATAACTATTGCATATGTACTATTCGTTATTATAACCCATCGCTGAATCGACGAATTCTTCGAATTAAAAGTTCCCCTGAATTGTTAAAAATATTTTAATTAGATTCTAAAAGACCGTTCAAAATAAAAAAAAAAAAACGATCCCACCCGGTTCACTGTTCATATTTTCACTTTACCCGCGGCCAAGTGAATTCTCTGATCGAGTGTGTACGATGAAAACAGTGAGTTAATAGTCAAAGGTAGTGTGCGAGCAATCTAGGCAAAAAAGTATAACATGAAATGTGGATCGTGCATCAGGAGCAAACTCTCTATTTCACGACAACACACGGACCGCGCGAGCGCATCCAGCGCGCGTCGTACATTTAAAAAAAAATGTATCTATTACACATCGTATTGTATCATGCGACCAGTGGTACTGAAAATGCGAGAATGTACACTCACGATGCCGGATACAGTCGCGCTAGAATAGAATGTATGAAACATTAATACGGTTTCTCGTAGACATTGAGTGTTACTTGTTTTTTAAATAAATAAACAATCACGATGGATCGGTCACAAAGGAAACTAATCGCTCGAAATGTAAGAGATAGAGCGGCAATAATGAAAATGTCAATTGGATTTTTCCTCATTCTCCATTGGAATGAAACTATTTATTCGTGGGATTTAAAAATCGCAATGAAAATATATCTCATTCTGTACGAGTTATAAATACTGTCAATTACACTTTTTTTTTAATCCAGAATAAGGACGAATTACATTCTATTAAACGACTAATTCTAATCTAAAATTGAACAGCTTTAAGAAACGTTTTTTACTTGATTGTATGGTTAATAAAAAAATACACGTACATATTCGATCATATATCCGATTCTAAATAAAAAAGAAAGATTTTACAAAAACTATACGAATTGAAATTACAGTAATCATGTATCTTAAAATAATTGTTCTGGTAGAATTTGGGACCCCGTTCAGAATATCGATAAGGCCGAGTCAGGTGTTCCAGTATGTATACAGAAATGTATAGGCAAAAAAAAAAACTAAATCGCTAAATTGATAGAAAAATAATCTACTTTACGATTTCTTTCAATAACCTGTACACCTTTTCCGGCTGGTTTTAATTCTGCAATGAGAGCTTATCGACATTTTACTCCTTGAATCGTGTCTCAGTGATTGAACGATAGATTTTCCATTTTATATAATTTTTCCAAGAGTCTAATTACAGAGAACGGTTCCATAATATTAAAACCGATGACCATTTTATCTCTATTGTCAAATGTAAACATGTCACTGTGTCTTTAAGCTTTCGAAATCATTCGTTTGTTTTATTTTCATTCCAGAAAATGTTTGAATTTGAAAATCATCCTAATTTTCTACTAAACCATCATCATATATTTTGTGGGTAAACTGAACTTTATTTAGAAGCAGCCCGAGTTCCGCTCATGATAAATGAAGAGTGAGGATGGTTTAAGAAATTGATCATGACAATTAGCACAGTAGATCCGATAAACAGACAATTATAACTTTAACACTTCGTTTACTGAATTAATTGAATAATGTAATTATTACCCACGGATAAGAATAATATTCGAAAACGTATGTTTTCTTTTGTTCGAAACAAATTTGTCAAGTTTATTTATTAAAGCAATTTAAAATGTTTGCCACGATGCAAAAAAACTGATCAAAAAATACAAGTTACGGACCGAGAGAAGCACTGAAACGATCTCGAATAATTAATATGAAGAAAAACAAACGTTTTAAAAATGAATCGTCAGGTAGTACGATTAAAACTTTTGATTTCGAATCCGTTTCAGACGGTTTTCCGTCAAACGTTTACTCATCCTGCTTTTTATAGAACAAAAACTTACGTAACACACATCCTTGCAAAAAAAAAAATAATATTTATTGTCTGAACCTTGAATGATGCGAGAAGATCTAAGAAACCAACAAATTATGTTTTTTCATCGGATGGCCTGTTAAAATATCGATTATTTGTGCACAGACACGACCGACGGTTAAATTACCTTAACTTACAATTACAATTTCAACAGAACAACGTCGCAATTTTAATCGAAAAAAAAGAACAATTAATAGAATTTGTTTAATTTATGAATCTTATTAAGCGGCTCACATATTGTACGAGATCGTGATGCACCGTCATGACCTTTCAGAAAAAAATATATAATTTGTGTGTGTAATTGTTATATATATTTATGAATTTCAGTTTATATGTCGGTATGAAAAGCTTTGTTAAATTTTATATACATATATATATATATATACACATATATACACACACGTACAGAGATATACACATACATTGCAATTCGTGTCTGTGATTAAAAATAGACATTACGTTGTACAACGCAGACGTGTGTTTTGCAATACCACTGGTTGGCAACGTCTGGTAGCCTCCCTGAAAAGACATTCATCGCGAATCACGCGCGAATTTGTATAAAAGGATTCGAGTTCGTCTACAGGATCATTCAGTTCACTGTCTTCAATCTTAAGACAAAGTAAACATTAGAAATTGAATTCAAATAATTTGATACAAGCAACGGTTAACAGTCTGATTTTATTCAGTCGTCGAATAAAATTGTTAGTTCTGATTTTAGATTCTGTTCAGTCAAAAGTGTCACACGAGAAACATGGATTTGAAGGTATTTATTTATTTATTTTTTTTGTTAAGAAAAAAAAAACGTTCTTATAATTTACACATTTTTATAATCGGCATATGTATGTATCCATAAATAACTGTATTCATGTCGTCGTTAATTTCAATTTCCAGTTAATCGTATTGGCGGTGTTAATCTGCCAGAACTTAGCTGAACCTCCAGTCAATTCCTATCTGTCGCCGAGCGGTAGCGGAGGACAGAGACCGAGCTCAAATTACGGCGTACCTGGTCAAGGAGGTAGCTTCGGTGGCGGACAAGGCGCCGGCCAAGGCAGTGGATTCGGCGGCGGACAGGGCGGCGGCCAAGGCGGCGGTAGTGGTCGTGGAAATGGTTTTGGCGGACAACCATCGAGCCAATACGGAGTGCCCGGTGGAAACGGAGGCTTCGGCGGAAACGGTCGTCCGTCCGGCGGAAATATCGGTGGCCAGCAGCCGAGCTCAAACTACGGAGCACCAGGATCCGGAAATGGAAACGGTTTCGGCGGCGGAAATACCGGAAGTCAACGTCCCGGATCAACGTACGGAACCCCAGGTTTCGGATCGAGCGGACCCGGAAGTAACGGGCAACGGCCTGGTTCGACTTACGGAGCACCCGGCGGAGGTCAACAGCCCGGATCTACGTACGGAGCTCCTGGTTTCGGCGGAAACCAAGGCGGTCAACAGCCCGGATCTACGTACGGAGCTCCTGGTTTCGGCGGAAACCAAGGCGGTCAACAGCCGGGCGGACAACAGTCGGGCGGACAGCAGCCAGGCGGACAAGCACCCGGACAAAGCTATGGAGCGCCTGGTTTCGGTAATGGCAATCAAGGAGGTAGACCCGGCTCGACCTACGGAGCACCGGGACAAAACCAAGGCGGTAGACCGGGTTCCAGTTACGGAGCACCGGGACAAAACCAAGGCGGAAGACCGAGTTCCAGCTACGGAGCACCGGGATTCGGCGCTAACGGCGGATCTCAACGACCGGGACAGAGTTACGGCGCACCAGGGCAAGGAAGTGGACCGAGTGGCTCGAACGGTGGATTCGGAGGACAGAGACCCAGCGGAACGTACGGCACACCCGGACAAGGCGGATCACCAGCCGGTGGTTTCGGAGGCGGCCAACCATCCGCACAGTACGGCGCACCTGGCGCAGGCGGACCTAACGGTGGACAACAGGGTTACGGAAGCGGAAGACCTGGCGCAGGAGGTTCTGGATTCGGAAGCGGACGCGGAGGATACGGAAACGGAGACGACGACGGAAGCAACGGCGTTAGTATTTTCATATCACACATTTAATACGATCAGATAACAGAGAGAGAGAGAGAGAGAGAGAGATCGTAACATTCACAATCTTCACACGACAGCAAATGTCGTGACCTAGGAAGGTCCCTTTTAAAACGCATGTTCTTTCCCGTACAAACAGGAGCCTGCCAAGTACGAATTCAGTTACGAAGTGAACGACGCAGAAACTGGAACGCAGTTCGGACACTCCGAGTCCCGTGATGGAGATGTAGCCACAGGTGAATACAATGTTCTACTTCCTGACGGCAGAAAGCAGATCGTAGAATATCAAGCGGATACCGAAGGGTTCAAACCCCAGATCCGCTACCAAGGTATGGAGAACGAGGGAACTTACTTACGAACGAAATTTAATTAACAGAACTCGGGTTTTGTAATGCGGCCACTTTGTACATTTTAGAGTACACGTTCGACTTCTTTGTCGAGACGGATCAACCATTTACAACATACTGTTACACGTAAATCAACAACTACATATATATATATATTATATTTACATGATACACACGCATCGATTATAATGTATATACATACATTATATATATATATAATGCATATAGGTCCGAAAATAATTGCACTGTTGTTGTTCGGTCTTTATAAAAGTCGAAAATCTTTAAAAATTTATTTAATTAAGGTGGTGAAGGCGGCGCCGGAAATTATCCTGGAGGTAGTGGAGGATATCCAGGTGGTCAAGACGGACAAGGAGGATACCCGAGCGGTCGGCCTGGACAAGGATCTCAAGGCGGATATCCGCAAGGTGGTCAGTCCGGATACCCCGGCGGTCAGGGCAGCGGTTTCGGCGGTGGACAGGGCAGCGGGTTCGGCGGTGGGCAGGGAAGCGGTTTCGGCGGAGGGCAGGGAAGCGGTTCGGGACGACCGGGCGGACATTCCGGCGGACAGCCCTCACAAGACGGATCCAGCGGAAGTGAAGGATACCCTAGAGGCGGCCCGTCCGGCAGCGGCGGTTATCCGAGCGGCGGTTCTGGTCCATACTAAGGACGGGAACGTTTGTGAAGAAAACAGGGTAGTTTTGTGTTTAAGATCGTTTCGCGGCGGAACATTTCCACAGGAAATGGATCCATGTATTTATTAATCGACTCAAACGGTATCGACGCTTCATTTTTGCGGGTACAAAGACGAAGGCGATGCTCCAGATATCGACTTTAAACACAACACTACTCTCCAGTATTCCAGTTTGAGAATGATCGGTACGAATTGGTCCACGAGCAGTATATTCATTTCTTTCGGTTCACCCGATAACTCGGTACGGCTTCTCTGTTGCGTGACGATAAAAAAAAAGCGAACGGTTTTATCGGAACGTGTTCGGCGGCGGTCGCACAAAAAAGGGTATCGGGTGAACTGTAATTTATTCTTTAACATACATATATTTACCTTAAACACTCTGGGATAAAATATGTACTAATCCTAGATACGCGACTCTTTGTGCGAATACAAGATAATTGTCTGTACTCCTTACGAGCGCGTTTTACATTTCTATGCTTTTTTTTGTAAGACTTGAAATAAACATTTTTTTTATAAAACCTCGCAAGTTTCATTTCGTTCTTATTTACGAGAAAGGGACTCACCCTCTTTCAGCACGACCCTCCACACGAAAACGTACGATAAATCGATATCGATCGTCGCTCATACGTACTACGGTGACGACGACGTTATCATCGGCGCGTCGAGCGACAGAAAAATCCGATCGGCGATCGAAAATCATCGATAGCGACTTATCGAACGTTTTCGATCGTAGGAATTCATCGCGGTTCGTGGACTGGAGCGCGAGTTCATTCGTGAAAGTGAATCCGAGCTACAGTGCCAGAACTGTGCTGTGGAATTTTCAGTTCATATTTACAATGACTATAATTTTAATAATCTAGAAAAATAATAACATTCTAATCGAAATCTCAAATAAATAAACGCATTCAGATTATCGTGTTCATAACAAAAAAAGATACTCTCACTAATCTCAACAATGAAACGAAATTACGATTAAAAATTAAACAATCGCGTGCCGAACGAGGAAATCGCGCTCGCAAATGGAAAACCATACAGATACTTTTTGTGAACGGACATTTGTCCTCCGCAACGAATACGTTCGATATCGAAATCGGCCGGCGTTTTATGAAAAAACGGTTTCCTCGAAAATATATTTTTTGTTTTTGAAAATTACGTTCTTCACTTTTTAATTTAACTCCTCGTGTACTGTTGGTACTTTCGAGTCCCATAAATCAGAATTAATATTAAGTAATAATTCATCGTTTAGCCCACGGGACTTTTATTTCCACAACAAAAAAGACTGTTCTGAAATTCATATTTTTAAAGAACTTCTGTTCTATGTTTTTGTCTTCTCAAATGTAATCTTTTCAATATAAAATTTACATTGTTCCATTTTTGCTTTATAATTCGTTCAGTAAACGAAAGGTTAAATTCATATATCTGCGTGTGCGTGTATGCATGTGTGTATACATATATTTAACAGATAGATCGAGGGTAAAGGACGAACAAAATCACAACGGCTTTTAATACGAAACGAACTCGTCCCGATTCGATAGTTTTTTAAAACGCTACCGAAACGCAGATAGGTCGAAGTGCCGGGACGATAGACGAAAGAAAACGTTTCATAAATCGAGCGTTGCGTCACACGTGAAAATATAATACTTTATTCAATGAAAGCAGACTGATATATTTTTTCCTCGATAACAATAACTTCATATAAAATCAATTAAAAAAGTAATATCGATATAGATATAAATAATTTATTTAATTAATAAGCGTATTCGATATCCTAAACAATGCATATGTGTAACAAAAATACTATTTACAATTTGTTTAACGCTAACGAAAGAATAACGTAGTAATAGGGAAAAGAACGACAGAACGTTTTTCGAAACGGCAGAACGACCGCTACGGACGATATCACACGTATTCGAGCGAGATCGCGACGACGGATCCGCCTCCGGAAGGACTCTCACGAGCGTACGAAAACTTTATCGCCGTTCTGCAGAGAGTAGAACTTGAGATCTTTGTAATCGTTGTCGAATTCCCTCTCGAAGTTAGGTTGTTTCGTGCTGATGTAAGAGAGCCGAGGCGCCGAGTCTATCTTGAATACTTTCTGTATGAAGTTGTTCAGTTTTTGTACTAGCATGTTCGCAGGTAGTCTCTTCGATACGGTTCTGTTCGTTCTCACGTCCGTTATTTCGACTTCGATTAAATTAGACTTGAGGCTCGTATCGATCTTTTTCAGTTCGGATTCTTCCGGCGCTCCGTGCACTATACGGTCCGATAGAGATTTTTGAAATTTAAAAAACGTGTCGTTATTATCGGTCCACACATTCTACAGATTTCTACAATGCACTACCGAGCGATACGAACAGATTCGTAGCCGTGACAGAGTACGAGCGAGCAAAGAACGAGCGAGCAAAGAACGAGCGAGCTAAGAACGAGCGAGCTAAGAACGAGCGAGCTAAGAACGAGCGAGCTAAGAACGAGCGAGCGAAGAACAAGCGAAAGAAGCGATGCGAAAACGTAAGTCTCGCGACGACGGCGATCGGAAAAAGCGAAAGCGTAGCTGTACGGTTTTTATAAACGCGAATAGCGAAAAAAGCACGCTTCGAATTCGAAAAATTTAAAAATCGACTCACCTTCGACCAGTTCGGAATATCTAGGATGCTTCGCGACGAATACGGAACGTGCCTGCGGATTATTTTCCGAAGATAACCACTCTTCACCGTACTTCTTCAAGTAATCGTACTCCGCGCCTCTCCGTTCGTCCGGTGCGATTTTTTGACCGTTCAACACCTGAAAACGTTTTCGAATCGTTCGGCGTCACGCTCCACAGACTCCCGCATCGTCCGAAATCTTTATACGTACCTTGAGATTACTGATTTTAGCTACTATCAATTGAAAACAGGTATCCGGCGATTCCGTTTCTAACACGGGATTTTTCATGAACTTTAAATCAGAGAGGTTTTGTAATTTTTCCAGTTCGCTTATCGAGTCCCACTGCAAGAAACGTATTTATCAGATCGGTCGAGCGTCCCGTCGAAGGATATCGAACACTCACGTTATCTATCGAATTCTCCGACATGACGAGTTTCTTCAGACTTCTGAACAGATCGGTTTTACCGCCGACCGGACACTCGGCGAAACAAACGCGCTTGAGCCCTACGTTAGTCACGATCAGTTTCTCTAAACTAGGCAGAGTCCCGAGTTTCGACAATTCGTCCCACGATTCGATCGCGTTACTATCGACGTCTAGAGAGACCAAACGAGAAAGTTTCAGACAGACGTCCGAATCCGTATCGAAATTCGTTATGTCGTTGAACGGCGCTCTTATTTCTTCGATTCGAGGCCAGAGCTCCGATAGTTTCACGATATCCGCCCACGTTAAATTCATCTTCCCGCAAATCAACGTTTTCAAATCGTTTAATTCGCGCGCGGATACGTCGTCCGGTAATTTCAAAACGTTGTCGCTGGAAAAGAATCGACGAGCATTGAGCACCCTCGAACGAGCGGAGAGAAAAAAAACGAGCGTTTCGTCTCGCCGTGATTCGTACCTGACGTTTAATAACCGAAGGTGTTTCAAGTTTTCACAGATTCCGATAATCAAATCCCACGTCGAAATCAGGTTGAGAGATAGATCTAAATCCTCGATGTTCGGGCACACGTACGATAAAGCGTCGGGCGGACTAGCGTCGTTTACGAATTGCCCTCGCAAACTCACTATTCTCAATTCACTGAAGTTACTGCAAAAATTGGTTTTAGAACGAATATATGGGAGATTGTTAATTCACAAGAGTATTATAACCTAACTCGAATACAGTTCTGACACTGTGACTACATTCACTTTCACAAATGGATTGTTTTGCACTCCGTAAATCACAAAAACGTTCCCGATTAAAAATCTTCAATAAACGATCACTTTCGATCGTTTCTTATGCACTTTTTGACAGCGATGCTATCGTCCTCAGGGTTCCGAAGAACGTTGTTCTGAGAAGAATAGCACTGCTGTTAAAATATCCATAAGAATTAATAATCAAAAATGATTCATAATCATTTACTGAATGTTTTTGATCAGAAAACTTTTTGTAGCTTGTGGGACCCAAAAGACTTTCATTTGTGAAAATGATAAAATCTATTCTATTTATATTCTATAAATGTACTATTTTTAAAAAAATAAGAGAAAAAGCAAATGTGAACAGGTAATGAATAAATTTAATAATTTTCCTTTCAATAATAGTTCTATTATAAGAAAATGGAATCAGAACTTCGATTACTCGAACGTCCATCCTAAACATCGATCCTTTTATTTCATCGCACATTCATACTAGACCTCATCGACCCTCTTAGTACCTCAGAGCCGATATATCGACTTTTTATTTTCAATACGACTTTAACCCGTGTAATGACGACCGTTTTCATTTCCTTTTTCTTGGAAAATATTATTTTTCATTCTCTTATGTAAAACTAGATACGTTTTACAATAAAAATACAAAAAAAGCGTGAAGTCATGTTTATTTTTAAGAAAAATACGTCGACTTTAATAAACCGCTTCGAAAACGCATACTTTCCGAGGTATTTTTGCGGCGGCGCATAAAAACTCGTACGGTAGTAAAAAAAAAAGTCGTCGCGTCGACAACGCGAAATCCTCACGTCGTATCCGACGAAAACCGTACCTCTGCCGATCGTTGACTTTGTCGAAGCCGACCATCTCTAGGAACGGGGCGTTTATGCACTTCTGAACGTAGAGGATGTTCTGCCTGTCCGTACGCTCCCTCAGCTCGTCTTCTTCTTTCCCGTAACGTCGTCTCAGCGCCGTCTCGATCGTGACGCCCCTGTCGACCTTCTGCGGCCTGACGAAAGATCCGGACGTCGGGCGACTGTAAACACGAACGCGTCAACGACGTCCGTCGTACGAGAGGACCGCGCTCGTACGCACCGGCTCTCGAAGTACCGAACGCCGGCGACGGTCCCGTCGTGTTTCCCGCGCGACGGGTCGTCCCAGTCGATACCTAGCCAGAGGCCTTTGTGACCCTGTACTTCGCCGATGTACTTCACGGTGCCGTAGTCGCCGGAACACTCGATCCGCACGCCTTCGGTTATCGGGACGGAACACGACAGGTCGTTCGACTGCATTTTGATCACGCTCATTTCAGTATTCGACAGTACTCGTGGTGAACCGACCATCTTCTGTAAACGGAAAGATTTTTGAAAAGTCCGCATGTAGAATCGGCGGCCGTGCGTGGTCCGTCAGCGGCACAACTGTCACTGTGATATCGAAATGTCGCACGATCGTCGACGATTCGCCAGTGCCGTGCCACCCGGACACGATATATCGATTGAAACTGCAAGGTGAGCGCGTACACGTAATTACCTACCCCACGTTTCCACGATAATTTAACCAAATGACAAACGCACTTTGGTTATCGCCGGCACCACCATAGATACGTGTATTACACAGCAATATCAGTGCTTTGATCTACGGAGCGGGCGCCACCGGTCCGACAATGTGACTGGAAGTCTAGCGGACCGACTACGATCCATTCATTGCCATCTTGGCATTAAACCCACGTACGACGTTTCGATGCTCGGACCGTGCCCGGACCTTAAACCATGTATATAATTGACATATTTCACATAGTCTCCGGTCGACGCAGCCCACGTCTATTATCTAATTTACTAGATCACACAGCACACACGATAATATAGATAAATGTTGCTTAAGTAAAAAGATATCTATATAGATATCGTATACATTTGTGTATAAGACACGCCATTGATTGAAAGATAATAAACATTCAAGAAAAATCGCCAAAAAAAGAAACACTCATAGAAACTGGTTTCTGCGGGTCGAGCAGCTTGTACTTAAATGGAAAAGTGCATAGTTAATCCATCCGTTATTATATTTTTTATTCAGTACGATCGCATTATACTAAATGCAAAAATAATAAAGTGTATAGAGAACTTCCTTGTACAGAGATGCACGCTCACATACAGTGATTAGTAGGCAAAACAGTATTAATAATTTTTTTTTTTTTTCACATTTCTTCGTTCTCATGTACAATTATGATAATTGTTGCCAGATTCAAGAATATCACAACGGTATATTAAAATATGAAAATGTTTCGGTTTCAACTTGACGAGACAGAAAATTTTAAATTTAAATGCCGTTCGTTAATACCGATCGATAAAACCGCAATGAAAAACGTAAATACGTATTACATTGCTGAAAAATATCGATATTTAATATTGTTAATTGCAAAAATTTCAACATTTTCTATGGAGTGTTGCACGTGACAACGTTGGCAAAATTCATTTGTCGTTCATAAGTCGATAGCTTTATCTGCTGCGGAATAAAATGTGATAAAAAATAATACCAAGAAGCAATGAGAGTGAGAAATAGCGAATCGGAATTTAATAGACATCTGTCCGGTTACTTTTGATCTTGCCACATTTTCACAACGTATCAACACGGAAACTGTGGAAAAAATTACAGCAGTTCGATGGATTATAATTCATTTATTCGAAAGGGTATAGGGGACCATTAACAAAATTTCGTCTGGGCTTGCCCCTGCTCATAAACTATAAATATAAAAAAATCGAAACGATTCTCAGTGTCTTTTAAATACTTCTTTGCTATTATATTCGACAACGTGCCGATTGTCCATAAGATCTTGCATGAAGGACAGAAAATTCCAATTATAACTTCTTTTAAAGGGAACAGAACATCAACTTCAACGTTTATGTACAGATCTTAATTTTCCTAGCGATAAAAGTCAAGATATGATGACATAAACAGCGAGATTTCTATAAATACATGACAAAGTCTAGATAAAAGGGATCGAATCCCAAACCTCGACAAACACATCGTGATCACAGAGGTTAATAGCAAATATCAGACAAAAACCAAAAACTGTAAAAAGAAATCTTATAAACGATCGGATGTAGTTTTTTGCACTGTGGCCAAATTCACTTTCACAAATGAATTTTTCTCTCACCGCACAGTCCATAAGACTTTCTGATCAAAAATGTTCAATAATTGATTATTGATCATTTCTGATTTTTGATACAAAAACGGTCGCTTCAACGAAGTCAATAACAATCATTTGTTGGGATATTTTTTGACAGAAAACTTTTGGTGTTTTGTAGAGTGCGAGAAAAAATTCAATTGCGAAATTTATAAATTTTCACCAGATTCTTAGTATTTTTGCAACAGTCCTCTACATCTTTAAATATTTTATATATATATATATATATATATATATATATATATATATATATATATATACAACATATATATATATATACAATTTGAATTCAGTTTTAAAAAGAAGAAAATTATAAAAAAATAAATAATCGATGATAACACGAGACAGATAAATTAAAAGAGGAAGGTGTGTAAGTTACAGCTTTATAGAATCCAGTTTTAATACAAACGTTTTGCGACAGATTCGCTTGCTCTACTTAAACAGATAAGACGACTCAATCAACGTATTATATTCCTAAACACAGGCGTTCCTGAAAAAAGGGAACGAAACCGAAATAGTAATATTGACTTGCAATTTAACGTGCATATATTTGTATAAGGACAGAGCAGATTCGATAACGAGTTACCATTAGTCTCGAACCGATTTTTTAAAATAATTAATATTCATAACATAGAAAGTGTCAATTCGTTATTTAATTCTATTAAAAAGAATGTCCGAGGACACATGTTCTTCGAGAACGAAGAGGTCGTTGTCGTCGATTGCGCAAGTTGTCTCAAAACGATACGTCGGTTGTCAACAACTGTTAGCTTTCTGATTTTTTTTTTATAAATAACGAAAGGATTATAATCGGTTTCGATCGATATTTTCCACGAATATCGGTTACGTTTTCGAGATTTCAAACTTATTTTCATAGCAGTGACTGTTTTCGAATCGAAATCAAAACTGTTTCCAGACAGTTCATTCGATCAGATAGCTTTACTGAGATTCTGAATCGATAGAGGTCTTTAATTCGACGAGTGTTTTTTTTTAACAACGGACGCGTCTTTCTCAATCTTCTTGATGCTCTAACGAGGAACAGACGATCTGTGAGATTCGTATCGGTGTCGATTCTGAACAGCTGCTCGTTTAGAGGACGTCCACGATTCGATTCGATATAATTCGAGAGTGTGATTTCGAATCAGCGTGAATCGAACTGAAAAAAACCTATATCCGCGATGATCAAGTCTCTTGCGACGCGTCGAGCATTCGAACGATCATCGACGAAAAACAATAATAATGGACATGTAGATCCGTATCTAAAGTAAAAGTAACGGCTCGCTGTTTTCTTTGACAAAGTCGTTTATCGAATTCTATTCGCCGCTTCTTTTTTCTCGTCTCGTCGAGAAAATGATAGTGAATGGCAACCGCGCACGTACACGACAATATGTCCGGTACGAAATGGACTCGATTTATAATTTAAACTGCGATACAATTTTAAATAGTTTTATAGATTAAACTTTCACATATTAAAAATAAACGTCGCCATTGAAATTCTGATGGGACGGCGCGCCGAAAAACAATGTCGAGATCGATAAACGAAAGAAACGGTTCACTTACTTTATTACATTTCTGTGTTTTTCTTTGTGTGCGGATCTCGATGTGCAGGGAGTTCCATTATACACGGGCGGAGTTCAATTATGAAACAGTTGCGATTATTCCTGTATCGACGGACACTTGCCGATGTGTACCCCTCACACGTACTTAACATTCATCGATACTCGAACGACAATAAAATACCTAACAAACAAGACTGCGTCTTCTGTGATGAATCCGTTTTGATTTATTGTATACGTTTTACGCGCCGATCGTGATACGGATTTTATCATAAATCTTAATGTGACAATAAGCGAATGCGAGAACGTTTCATAATGACTTACTTCCTTTCCGTGTACTGAAATGTCTGTTTTATGTGTGTTTTTGTTAATTTTCAATTGTACAGCAATTAAGTACATGACAAGTTTTTAAAATATATACGAAGCGGAATTCCTTCTTCCTATCATTGTCAATCGTGACGACTGATATCGAACAGCATTTTCTTTCGTCCCTTAGTATCACATTTATTGATGTTATTTTTTTGATTTTGCGAAGGTTATCACTTTTTCAAGTTCATTTTCTCAGATATTTGAAATTATAGAGAATGGAAAAATACTAGGTATGCGCGTAGAGCAGTATCGACGAGCATTAAATGTATCCTCTTTTTGACCGTTGATAATTCTTCAAACTAACAGATACGAGTACACATCTCGATGTTTTATGAAAGTATTTCAAAATAAATTTAGGAAGAAAATAATATCTCAGCTGCGAAATGTATGAAAAAATACTCCGATTTAATATCCGTCGTCTGCAGGATGTTACACGTTTGATTCAGTCTCCTCTATTAGTATCACTCCTTCGTCTTCACAATCTTCCTGTTCTTTTTCAATACTGTTCATTCTACGATTCATTCCGACGACATTATTTAATTTTGTTTTGTAAAATTGATGATTACATGAATTATTTATAAGAAATATTTCATTGTAGAAATGTAGAATGTGTGCGCGTGTGTGTGTATGTACTTAATTACTAATTTCACTGTGAGATTAGTATGAGGAATTTGCTGTTAATGAATAATCAGTTCGAATCTATGTAGGTTTATGATGTATTGTTCTTTTACTAGAAAAAACCTACAATTATTTGAAAGGTGTGATAAATTCAAATTCTAATGAATTTTAAAATGATTCGCATGCATATGCATGAGGTGTACATCGCATATTTTCATCGGTTTCGCATGATTTGCTCTCGAAAATATCCAAAGTGGATCCCGTGACAGACTCGCAACGACGTCACCGCACGCAAAAACGCAAAGAATCTTTCCGATAAAATCCTCACGGCCGTACGTATGTAGTACAGCGCCCCACCAGAAGTTACAATAACACTACCGGCGCAGGAAAAAAATCATCCGCAAATTTCACTTACAATTAATATGATTCAAAACTGATTCGTACTCGTTTTCAAAGCCAAGGTTATATCCATCCACACATTGCTGTAATCGTCACAGCAGCCGATGACCAATGTGTGTGTGTGTGTGTGCGACAGTCGAAAACTGGGTCATCTGGCAACCGTTGACCGAAAGGACCAGTCCGATCCGGTAGCGGTGGAACACTTTGTGCACTTGAACGAAATATGCAATGAATTCGGCGGATCGTCCGAATAGAGACGCCGGCGAAAAAAGAATCAATCGCCGGATGGAATTCCGATTATGCGCGACGATTGCTCAAAAGCGAACACCGGGATTCGATTGCTAGTTAAACATACAACTATAGACGATGTTCTATATATATATATATATATATATATATATATATATATATATACATGTCATAAATGTGTAATGTGTGTTTTACATAAAAGAAATGTGAATGCATAACGTTCGAGTTATGTTAAACGAGGTCATTCATGTTTGTTTTTGCGAATCAGTTACTCTATCGTACATTTTTCAAACAAATGTTAATTCGAATTATTAAATTGTTAGTTACATGTCCATATATAACGAATTTTAATTTTGACGAAACCTCAAAGTGAAAACATGTCGTTAAACAGATTCTCGACGAAAATTCAATACATTTTCTTAAGAAATAACTTTTAAATGACTAAACACATACTGTTTCTCGTATAGAAAACATTAGAAGGTAACGTTTCTCTACAGGCTATTCATGTTAAAATAATAATGAATTATTTTAGTAAATTGCACGTTTTCAACGCCATTAACTTGTATTAAGTTCTGCCCACACAAGTCAACAACACCGTCGGTCGGCCCAGCCATTACTCGAGTGAAAAATTCTGACACGACGTATGTAAAATGAGAATACTGACTTTCCATGTAGTCTCTTTAGATTTTAATTAAAAAAATAAATAGATTTGTGCCGAAATCAGTACTGTAACTTGCATAGTTCAAAGATACGGATCTTGTAAAAGTGTCCAATTCCGTCGGAGGACGCTCTCGAACACTAATAAGTCCAATGAGATTTGTTTTACGCGACTGCAAGATATATTAATAGATAAGAGAATGACGTATCGGCGAGATACTGTTATTCTGATGAGTAACGAAAGGCGAAACTACAAGAATGTACGATTCAATAACTGATTATGGCCATAAATAAAAATATACGTACAAAAAAAAATACAATTTCGACACTTTCACTTAAATTCGTACGCACTGAAGAATTATATTGTGACAGTAGCGAAGACGGTATCCGATATCGACAATAATAACGATAATAACAATAATAATACCCGTGTTATAAATAACGGATTGGCATTGTGTACGAAACATAATTGGGGAATCGACATGTGAACCGGTTGTCAATTTTGTACCGTGACGATAACAATCTCTTCACGGCAGAAATTTAAATAAACTATCTTCGCTAGATCGTTGGCCTTACTGCACCTTCGAATTTTTTTTCTTTTTTTTTTCCGCACACATTCGGTGTGTGTGTGTGTGTGTGTACAGACATCGTTGGATTTGTGTGTCATTCTAGGTCGTTATCATTCAAATAATAATTACAAATTATCTTCACTTGCGTGTACTTTTTTTGCTGTAGTTTTTATTTAATATTCAACGAATGAAACAATCGGGCCCGATTAATCGAATTTAATTGAAATGGATTGAAAATACCAGTGATCGTAGTCAAGTGCATTCAAGTATTCACTGATATGTTTCAATCGGTCCGAGTTTGTGCCTATACTTTGCTATTAAACCTCTAACAGTTTTTATTAGATTTATTGTTCATCAATATGAAAGTTTTAAATCTAAATCAGATTTTTCTATACAACGACGCTTTGAAAATGACGGAATCGATATGGAAATGTGCGCAATCAACAATTAAATATGATCAATAATGATTCATTGAACAATTTTGATTAGAAACGTTTTTTTTTGTTGTCTGTGGGATGAAAAGAGAATCAATTTGTTGAACTGAGCTTAAGCTTGATATGTTGTATAAAAATGTCTTCTTTTTATCGAGGATAGAAAAGTAACAAGAAATAAAATTTATTCGTGTAGTTTTGTAAATCAATTCCGTTTTTAGATCATATCAATAACTATTATCGGTCTTGGTTTTGTAGTGTTCCGTTCATAGGTTATATGTATATATATATATATATATATATATATATATATATATATATATATATATACACTCATCTTTCTTTCCTATAGAAAAAATCTAAAAAAGAAACAGAATTTTAACCAAACTATTTTGTTTGGCGTGACTCCAGGAAACTGCCTCTGTTTGCTGGTCTATAGATACGGCTTTCCATGTTATATATTTTAACATTTTTCGTATAGAAAAGAAAATTGTCTAGTGAAATTAATATTCTAATATTCAGTCTTCAAAGTTGAAACTCTAAGCGAAGAACAAATACACAGCAGATCCAAAATGACGAAGATCAACTGGGCAACACATCAGTATTGTTTGATGACATTCATAACAAATAATGTATCTGTTTATGGTGCTATGTCTCGAACGATCTACAATTCATGGACTTTCGTTCGAAATTCTATGAATAAAAACGATATTAAATCGAATTTCTTATTAATATTATTCAACAAATGCTAACTCGAACAATTACAAAACTCTTTTTAAAAAATATACACATTCTTATTAATATTTATATTTAGGAAACGTGTTGCAACTTATTTATCGAGACATTAATTTCGAATACTTAAAAATATTTTTCCCAACGCATATTTTATATGAATCGACTCTCCACTGCCGAGAGAAAGGGAATATTCCGCGAAAAATGTCTTTAAAATCCGAATAAACGGTTTGAATAAGATGCTAATGGATTTAATACTCACTGACCGTTCATGCAATGCACGTTAATTATAAAACAGTATTTATTTAATTAGGCAACATTATAAATAATACTAAGTATGTTCGAATATAACCGAAATGGAATTAGGTCGACTTTCTTGTTCATGAAAATTAATTAATTTGATCGACTATTTCGTTTCTCAGACTATTTATTCAGTATAAAACTCTTTTAAACAACGTGGAAATGAACGCACAATAATAATTAGGAATTATAGATTAATATAAAGAGAAAAATTTTAAAGAAATATGAATTTGTTGGAAGAAAATTTCAGCGTTTTAATTCTGTTTCTATAATTCCTGTCTTAAATTTCAATTAGTAAATTAGAATGGCGTGCTTTTTGAATAAAATACTCGATAAAGAAATATGATTTCGAAACAGTCTTCTAACGGGTACACATTAAATATTTTTGAAGATAATATTGTATATATTTATTGTTTTGATCGATGTTGAAACATTGATCAACACTTACAATTATTTTAATGTTGTATTTGAAATATGTTTGTACAATTTGTATCTTCTAATTGATTAGTATGTCCGTCGCATGGTTTAAAGAAAAAGTAAAGCGACGTCATTCCAAGTAAAAAAATTATTAAACATTCAGTGAAAATCTAAAAATAAAAAATAACCGCGTCATTGCAGATAAGCAACATTTGCGCATTTCGAAGAAATCAACATACTTTTATAGAACGAAAAAATACAAAAAGTGAAATCTTGTTTGGAACAACTCTCGATTTTGATAATTTACATCGTGGTTTCAAAAATAAAAAAGCACGCTGTTGATACCGTGTCACTTCGGATATTATCGTACGATGTTCTTTCCTTAATTAAATAAGCGTATGGTTATTATTAATCATGCGATTTTGAATAATTCAATTAAGTAATCGATACAATTCACGTACAACCTCCAAGGTATATATTTTCGAAACCGAATACGGTTTCATTCGGGAAATAATATTAGAATTTTCATTATAATAAAGGAGCTGATATCGTTTTAATAACTATTATTAGAACTGACCAGGTCAAATGTAGCATCAGTAAGGCATGTCTCTTGTTAGTTTCTTTATGTTTCTGCTGAACTTTTATCAATTTTCATGCTATTCTTAATACACATATTTATTTATAGATATTTAGAGTCAATTATTCTTTATTCGCGAAATAAATATATTTTTACCCGTTTCAAATACATGCTGTCAGGAAGGCAAACGGTTGTAAAATATCGAATCGAGTCAGTTTTTTTTACAGATTGATGTCTTTTGTTCTAAAGAATTAAAATACCGATCAGGTAATTTTTGACATTTACAGATTATCTGCCCTACATTTTGTAATATCGAGTTATTATTAAATCTATTATATCACGTTAATCTATCTTATTACCTTGTAATTATGATAATTAGAAATTTGCATCTACCAAAATCAAACTCAGAGAATTTATAGTGCAACACCGATTTAGTGCCCACGTTAATCGATCGTTTTTTGCGAATGTTTTAGAATTTTCAAAGAAAATATTTCATTCCTGAGAAACATTCTAGCCTGAATGTTTAATTCAGGTAAACAATACCGGCGGTTTTCAGTCGATCATGCATTTATAAATAAAATAAATTACAGAGAAGCGCATAAATGAGAACAAGTATACGAGCCGGTTGGACTATTGATTAAAGTAACACCGAATTAAATCCAACCTTGTGCCGAATATTACGCTTTTTTTACACAAAAAGGATTTACGGTTGACAAGTAGCATGTCAAATGTATTTTGATTTGTGCGGAATAAATAATGCAAGTGTTGTGTGTGTGTTTTATGCACTTTTCTAGAACTCAATATTTTATTTAGAACATGATTTATTTTTTGAATAGTTACGTAAGTCGTTTTTTAATTATGAGAGGTTACATACACATATATATTTACTGTTTAATTATTTACTGCGATTAAAAATGTTGAATGAAAAAAACCTATTTGTATGAACGCAAATAGTAAAAATGATTTTATTTACTGAAAAAAAATATGATAAAAACTTATCACAATACAGTTCGACACTCGCTTTCTACCATGGACCTCTGATTTTTCTGTACCACGGTGTTATAAAGATTGAATCTCTATTGAAGCAACATTAACAATAATTCTTTCTTGAACATTTTTGACCAGAAGAAAATTATGGTTTGTTGGGCGAAAAAACAAGTCCTCCGTGAAAACAAATCCACGTACAGATGTACATAAATCGCTATTTTTTTTAAAATTACACCGCTTACGAATGAGTACGACACGTTTCCGATCTTGAACCGAACGCTATTAAAAAAAGAAATAGTTAAATTTTTTCACGAAGACGAAATAATCGACTAATTCACTTTCATTGTAATAAAAAAAACAGTGAAATCTTAAATCACTGAAAAAAAATTCAATTAGTTTTCGTTCTCTCGCCGTTATAATTTCTTTATAATTTACATGTTAATTAAACACCTGATGCGTTACACGCAATTTTATTAAAACTTGTAATATTTTTTCTTAGAGACGAGTGCGGAAGCCGATTCCATAAAAGAAAACTGAACAAAAAGATGTACAAATTGGATCACTTTCACTGAAAATTCGCCGCTCGTTCGAAGTTAATTATATTCATAAACAATAAATAATAGTATTCTCTTATGCGACGAATTGCCTGAATTTCGATTGTAATGATGGATAATGATAGAGTTTAGCATGTGATTTTTGTCTTTAAAGAGAGCTTAAAATAAACTGGTAATGTTTATGATTTGTTTAATTATATATATATATATATATATATATATATATATATATTCTTCTTCCTTTTCAATGGCGCTACAGCTTAAATCGAGCCTTGGCCTCCTCAATTTTCTACCTCCAGACATTCTTTTGCATGGCAGTCCTCATCCAGTTCTTTACTCCCTATATATATATATATATATATATATATATATATATATATATATATATATATATATGTGTGTGTGTATACAAAGAGAGAGAGAGAGAAAGATGTATGTGTGTTTGTTATTGTATCGAAATCACGGTACTCAGTAATAAGAAAATATTTCATAAAGAGAACACTGTTTTCAGTCAAGTGCTTAATATCATTTCTAGCAACAAAGAATCATATTGTTTAAATGAACACGTGATGGAATTAATACATTAATTGTAATTTTTTCGCTTCGAAACCGATGGAATAGTTCACTAAAGATTAATTCTCCCGCAAACCTATACAAAACGATATAAATGTTTCCTCTAGCTTTGATATCTATATTTTTCAATCGGCCGCTGTATCTAAATGATGAGATTAATTCAATATCAGTCATAAGTGATTGTTTTCCGGCCTTGTGAATACAAATGAAGTAATATATTCGCAATAAAAATAGTAGAAAACGTGTTATTGAACGACGTTGACGTAATTGTCAAAGACGGAAATCTAATGAGTTGTTGCTATTTTTTTCTTGTACGAAACGATTGTCATGCAAATGAAAAACAGTCGATTCGTTTTTAAGTATGTACGATGAACACTATATATCACCACTGAATCGTTAAATGGACGTGATCATATTTCGAGAAAAAATGTTCCGTACACTGGAACAAACCGTTCAAATATTATTAGGATCTGATTAACATCTTCATTAATATAGATAAGCGAATCGGTGTTTTTTTTTTAAAAAAAACCATCGAAACAATTTTAATAAAGTGTTTGTTGATATCATGGAATGAATCTTATTTAGAAAATTAAAAAAAACACACAATTAGTAATTGCGTTTAAATATGGAGATTGTATTCGAGTACGATTCGATAAATGTTGTTATGATTGTTATACATACATGTAGCCGAAAATTGAGAAGCATGATACGTTTTTTTAAGAATGATGCTTAAAAGTAAATGCTTCGATATCTCAATTATTCATTTAAAAATAAAATTACAATTTCGGTCGACGAATGTAAAAAAATCGATTATACAAATTGAAAAAGTATTTCAAATATTTTTTTAAAATTACCTTATTTTAAAAAAACGATTTCTTAAAATAAATCAATATTGTTAAAACAAATTACACAGTACATTGCTATCTAAAAGTTGTAATTGTTTTTTTAAGTTTGAAAGTTTCATCGATAACTAAAAAAGACATGAGTTGTACTTTTAAATATTATTGACTACTAAAAGGAATACTTTCTGACTGAAGAATCTATATATATATATATACAATGAATGCATAAGAAAATATTCAAACGGTTACAAATTAATGTAATCCTCTGACGTAACTGAAAGTATAAATCTAAGCAAAAAAATCATATATTTCAAAAGCGCTCATTCACATTTCCGGAGGAAAATATAAAAAAATATTTTTCAAGCGCACTCAACAGAACTGAGAATGAAAACTTGTTTACATATTTATGAATTCACATTAAATCAAATCGGAAGTATTATAATTATTATTATTTACGATTTTATTAAAATCACACGTGTTTACATTTTTTTTGTAATGCCGTTTTGAAATAATTAATGAATTCCCACGCGTTACCGAATCGTACATTCAGTAAAAGTGAACAAACTATTACCTATAGAACGGTAAATATCCGATCGAATGTAATGACGATCGAAGAAATGTGTTTTTTCTCACATTTCTCCGTCGGTATCGTTCCATGTTTCAGATTTAGTATCGACGACCGTTAATCGACATTTAAGTACCGACGCATATATTATCAATTGCCGTTCTTTCCAGATTCGATTTTACAATATTTCATAAAATGCTGTAAATAATAATTAACACTCGACGTGTTTATTATTTCAAGTGAAAAAACATAAACATAAGACGATTTCTTCTATGGATATTATGAATGAATGTTAACTGTTAATTAGATTCACATGTTAAAAGTTGTGAAATAAATCCTGTCGATAGTTTGTTTCACATTTGTCGATATTGAAAACGGATTTTAGATTAGATCAAACACTGTATACATTTATTGTAATTAGTAGAAATTGTAGTAGATTGTATCTGAAAACTGTTTATAGCTTAAAATTTATGGACAATATAGTCTGGTAGTAGATTTATGACCATCATATTATCGAAATAAGAAAGTAAGAATTAAAAGTATGTGAATATCGCATCTGCACTAATATTCAATAAAACTCCACCTATAAATATAAGAAAAATGATGGAATTTTGCTGGAAAAAAAATGTAAAAATAGGTTTAGAAACCGTTAAAACTATCCTTTCTGAAATTATGGGTACACTTACTCTTACAAATAAATTCTTATTTCTCTCAGACCTGAAAATTGTAATAATTGAAGTCGAATATTTCAAATCATCATAAATGATTCTTAATCTAGGACCGATAACAATATCTAATTGAAATTTTCAACCTTTGAATATAACGCTTCACAGTCACTATTAAATGAAAAGAAAAATGTCTTTCGACGATTCAGAGGCAAAAAAAAAAAACATCTAGAGAACGCTCGATGGATTCAAGCACGAAATAAATAAATTCAGCTCGTACGTTGAAAATACAGCCGAGCACATTCTTTCCGACTCTCTACAATTATAGTTTCGAACTAAATCCTACTTTTGTAACAGTAAAGATAACAAGAATTATCATTGTATCATTGTATTCTTATTTTCTCGTACACGAATACCGAACGCTACTATGTATGCTAATTACTTGACGAGTCCGGTTACTGAACAATTTAACCTAGTAAACGGTTAAGATTTATTTATTTTTATATGTTTATCACACAACTATGTCCCTACATATTCATGTAGAATGTATACATATACATACATATATATATATATATATATATATATATATATATATATATATATGTATCACTTCAATCAATGAGAAGATCAATCATTGTCAAATTAGTACAGAAAATGTCAGGTTCAGAATGTAAATCAACACGTTATAAACATTTATAATATAATAATGCAATAGTTCACTAGAACACTTTTTTACAATTGGCTGAGAATTCTGAAAGAATCTTTGTATATGTAATAACTGATGTTTACGTGAATTAATGACAACGATCAGAGAGTATTTACACGAATCAATATCAACGATCAATGCGATTTATTCGTGAATTTAGACGAATTACAAGATAGAGGTTCGTAAGAGAGACAGCAATGTTCTGGAAATGATTAGATGTTAAAATATAAATATAACGGTCCACATAGATTAAGAGAATGATTACTGCATATGAAAATAAATGATATGTCTATTACATTAAAGGATACTAGAAGAGGAGACCGCGTTTGTAATACACGATAGCTTTTTATGGGGCTGTCTGCGGTGGATTGTGAAACTCGGACCAGTGAGAAAATGTTTTTGCGGTTACTTTGGGGTTTCGTTCGTTGAACATAAAAAATGATCTATCAATTAGTAGAAGCCCTGATCCATGAGACGAGTAACGGATTCAAACTGTAAGACTCGTAAGCCAATGTGTGCGGTATTCGTGCTGAGAGAGGTACAAGGGTTCTCCGATCGGTTAATGTACGAGAATGGAATTATCATTCGAACCGATATCGAGAGACGTATGTATGTATGTCCTCGGTCATTCTTGGTGTGTTTCGACATGCATAAAGCTATTGAATGTTAAAATTGCACAAGTGTTTATTCTCGAACAAAGACTAATTTGTAATCAATTGAGAAACGCACAGTTTGCTATCAAAATACTTAAAATCCGCACAATAACAATATTAATCGTTCGAATAACGAGAGATTATTTACATTTACACATATATACGTTCTTAATTTATAACATATCGACCGTTCAGTGTCGCTAATACGGTAATTCGATAAACGGATCCGTGTGAAACGTGCACAAGTAAATGACGAGACGCGCCGGTGCGATTGAAAGAAAAACGCGCGGTTCCGGCCGCCGGGATTCGATTCGAACGCGACATTGCAATTAGAGAATGTATCGTAAACGGCGTCCACGCACGCATTTTCGTGCAAACGATACTGTTTTCGATGGCTCGTTAAATGTGAAATACGATTTAAGGAATAACGACGGACGCGCGGGTGGGGCGTTAATATAAAACAAGTGCACGTACCGAATTCACGGACAGTCTACATCTCAAAGACACCTGTTCATCAGTTGCATTGCAGTCAAAAGTTGACTTTCACGCACGGCACACGCTCACTCGAATTCTGATCGTTTCTGTTGTTCGTTCGTTCGTTTTATTTCCGTCGTTGTCGCCTTTCTTTCACTTAACGTTCGGGCTGTGAACATACGTGTTGCGATATGAAACTCATGGTATGATTTTTTTTTTTGTTTCGACCTGTCTCTGCTTTCATATTTCGCGTTCGGCTGTGATGTTTTGTGTTTTAGTGATTTTGTATATTCATTATATATTCATTATATATATATACACACATATATATATATATATATATATACATATATATATATATATATATATATATATATATATATATATATATATACATATATCATTCTAAGTGTAAATATGTTAATTAGATGTCAAAAGAGTTTGAATAGTAATTCAAAGTATAGAATTATTTTCTTTCATTCCTATCAAAATTTCAAACTTAATAAAAATTAATATTAATGTCTGCAATTTTCTGGAATATAAATAAAAGCTTTAAATCCTTCTAAGCTAGAATAGTAATAATCAGTCATTTATTTCTCTTAAAAAGATTCTTTTATATTCTGTCATATCAACCAATTTGATAATTAAATGTTTCATTTTGTATATTATAATATATATTTTATATACGGTTTGTGAAATATCGATTTTAAACCGAATATCGTTTGGAATTTTCGACACGATAAAGGTCTAACTACTGTACTAATTGACAGATAATTACTATTGATATACTATTAATTAATTATTCATGTTTTCTTCCAGAGAAGTGTTAATTATCTATTTGCGAACGACATTTAATATGTATTTCAATTCAGATCGGACGATTTCCTTTCGTTTAATTTCAGAAGCCTGTCTATTAATTCAATTACCGACTGCAACTGTAATGTTTTTTTCTTCAGTTAAATGTCTATCATTTCTATATTAAATATATGCCAATATATTGTTAAATAATGAAAAGAAAAATTAAAGAAAATATTTCGTCGGAGTTAAAGTTTAAACTAATTCAAATATTGCAATGAAAAACTATTTAATTAGGATTTTAGGGCAAACGAAATGTTTTCCTTGAGAATAAGTATCAAGACGAAACTATTTTTTAAAGAAATTAATTACTGTAAAATGTTTATTTTTTTTAAAAAAATATAAGAGATTATATTCCTCGTAAATTTGAAAAAATAATTATTTAACAAAGAATAAGTGTTTAGTAAGGTTTAGTTAGAGTTTATAATTTTAAGAAATTCATTGATGGTTGAATATTTTTCTTTCACGAACATTTCTTTCTTTTGTATACACAAATTGTTAAAATTATATATATATATAAAACTTCAAAGAATTCACAATAAAAAATTAAATATTTGAATGTACATTAAAACCTAAGGGGTGAAGAAAGTTTGCCTACATTTTGGGAAAGTTGCTTTTTATATATTATTTGATATTTATCTCTAATTAACAGTATAACATTTGGTATTTAAGTCGTTAGACTTTCTGATATTCAGATAATAGAATGGAAATTAATTTAGAGCAGTAACATTTTTCTTGTAATTTTTTTCAATGTAGAAATTTACATCATATGTATGTATGTATATATATATATATATATATATATATATATATATATATAAATACACATAAGATACATAAATTTTATTGTTATTTATAAATTTATGCGAGAACTCTAATATTTCGTACAATGGCTCAAAACACGTTAGAGTTATAACTTTTTTACGGCGCATAAATAAGTAAACTGGCATGGAAACATTGTTCTGTGCAATAAAAAACGTATATATATTCGATTAAACAGATCTGGTTTGAGACACATACAATAATTCATAGTTCTCTGATTGCTGTTCTGACATTTATTTGAATATTAAGTAGATTGAAACAATGACGTTCTCATTTAAGCTCGTTTTTTTTTTATTAATTAATTGATAAAGTAGAACACAAAAGAATGAACTATTAGATTACACGAATTCAAATGCAATTATTTTTAGATTACATACGGATTGAAGAACTCATATTTTACTTGTTCAATTTTACACGAAGAATAATAAATTAATGTAGATTCGAACTGTCTCGATCCTTTAAATATGTCTGAAATTGTTTGATCGTTGAACGTATTCGGTTATGAAATATCTGACGACATCTGAGCAGACATACTGAATGTATTGTTTATATTCTTGCAGGTTTTACTGGGCCTCGTTGCCCTTTTGTCGCGTATATCGTACGCAGAACTATCGGAAAATGAATCGACTGTCATGCAAGAATCCGAAATGCAATCGGAGACGACAGAGACGCCGTCATCTAAAGAGAAGAGGGGCACGCAGTCTGACGACGGCGTACAATACAGTTATCCGCTAGCGTTGACGAATTCGAATTCCGGATCATACTCGAACAGTTACAGTTCAAGTCCGAGCGGATCGTCGGGCGTGCAGACGAGTTACTTATCCGGCGGCGGTGGATCTAATTACGGCGGGCAGAGTGGCGGTTTCTTGTCTGGGGAGGTGCTCTCCCGCGGAGTGAATTCCGTACTCCCGTCGATGTCGCAGGGTGCAAAATCGAATCTGAACGTTGGATCGTTACTTTCGGGCTCGAATTATTTGAGCGGCATCGACGCCGGTTCCTTAGGGTCGACACTCGGCGGACTGAATCTACATTCTGGACTGTTGGGCAATTCGCTCGGATCAGCGGCGACTTCACTACCTAACGGTCTATCCGGATACGGAGGAGGATTGTATTCGTTGGGCGCGGGGTTGAATTTCGGACAATTGTCTAATGGGAATTTGGGCAGTTTAGGTTCTGCAGGCGGTTACGATAACAGCGCATTAGGTGGCTCGTTGTCATACGACAGTCTCTCGAGCGCACTGAAAGGGGGGATCGGCAGTGTTTACGGAAATGCCGGCCTCGGATACGGAAACGGAGGACTGAGCTACGGGAGCGGTTCGTTCGGCATTGAAAACTCGTTGGGTGCTGCCGGGGCGAACGCAGGCACCGGCGTCAATTTCGCGTCGAATTATATCCCCGCCACTGGAAACATAGGCGGCGGATTGAGTCCATACTCGAACGGCGTCTCCGGCGATATCGGCGGCCTCATCGCTGCAAATTTCCAAGGTGTCGCGTCCGCCTTACAAGGCGGCGATCTCTCCACACCGAATAAGATAGGGCCGGTCACGTTCGGCCAAGGACAAGGCTTACAAGACGCCAGCCCGAACTTGCAACAACAGGCGCCGGCTCAATACAACGCGCCGCCGAGCTATGCGGCAGGAAGCCGCGGACTCGGGCACTACGCCTCGTCCGGAGATTTCGGATCGAAGCCGCCGCAGATATTGTACAGTCAAAGTCACAAACAGAACTCAGGGTATTTCGGCGGACAATCGAATTTAGGCGGCGCCACTTCGAGCCACGGTATTTTTTATAAAGGCCCGTCGACTTCCGGCAACTACCTACCTTCTAGTGGTCTGTCGATACAAGGATCCCTAGCAGGTAAATTTTCCGGACCGATTTCGCCCAACGGCTACATCAGTTCAGGATCGACGAGATTACAGTCTAGCTATTCGTCACCGTCGGCTAATTTCGGTACCTATTCGCCCGGATTCTCGAGGGGGAACGGCTTCTCGGGAAATTATAATGGAGGTTTTAACGGTTTTTCGTCCGCTTTAGGTTCGCAATACTCGTCGTCACAAATATCGCCTAACTATGCCATCCCGACGAAATTGCCTTTCGGTTCCGGTTCGATAAACGGAGGATATTTACCGGACTCGGATTCAACTAATTCGTATAATACGATAAGTTACAGTGTTCCTACCAACGCAAAAGGCTACAGCCCTAACTGAATTTAGATATTACTGAATGTATTTATGTAGAGATATAGTTAGTAACGCCATTTCATCATTTATCATCGTTCCATTTTTCGTTTTGTGACTGTTTCCGATTTCGATTAAAACCGATGGAAAATTATTAGTAATTCTCAAAAAAAAAAAAACAGTAAGAAATGTCATTCTTATGTTTCAAAGCGAACAAAAAATATTCTCCATTTCTGAAATTATAGACTTTCGCAAAAACAATATTAATTGTATTTTTTGTCTATATCTTATTATGTGTTTATTTTAAAATTACATTCAATCAAATTAATCTTTTCTTAATTCTTTCATTGCCAACAGAGCCTTCATCGAAATACCAGTTGGAAAATTTAAATATTTATAAAAAAACTTCAACAGTTTCCTGTATTAAAAGCAAACAGTTTGTTTAAAGTTATAAATTATATAGGTATATAATTTTCCATAACAGAAAAATGTTGACGGATATAAACACATATTGGATACATACCGTTTATGATTCCAATCTGATTATACTTTGTAAACATTTTTTAACTATTGTAAATTTGTGCCAAATACTAATTTTATTCCTAGGGAAAAAGAGAAACAAACTAACACACACGCACACACACTTTTCAACATAATCAGATAATCGATATTCGTGTATGAATAATAATTTTAATAATGTTTGCCGCAGTCGATTAACTCGGATACATGGAAAACATTTACTATTACATCTAATCATAAATCAAGTAATGTACTTTACTTCCGCTTAAGTTAATATTGATTAAGGATAACAATAATACATCTTCCTCGTTTCTTTTATTATTCGTAATAACATTACTAATATTTGAAATGGTTTTGTATTATACAAAGTGTATAACAATTTGCCAAAGATACGAACAGGAATTGTCTTATCTCTTATTATTGTATTTGCTAAGAATAAAGAAAATATTTACTAAAAGTGATATAATTGGCATGCGTAGATAATTACATGTACGCTTGTTCATTGTTATGCAGATATGTTGTTGTATGTTTTTATAAAATAAAAATCATTTTTTTTTGTTACGATATGCTCTTTTCACACATTTACATTCTTTACCTTGCATATAAATATCTTATTACTGATCTATACGATAAAAGTATAAATATTAACAGTATGTTATATATATATATACACAAATAAAATATACAAAATAATTCCATAATTATAGAAATTAGTTGTTATTTACTAATTGAACTAATTATCAATTTAAATAGCATATTATTAAAATATGATTTCACTCTGCCAGTGATTATTCGTATCGGACACATTTTTTGAAAGTTTCGTTTAAGGTGAAATGAAATTAGATTTTAATAATAGTTGCCAAATCCGAAAAGAACCATTTTATTCAATTTAGAACCGTTAATTACTGTCGATATTCATAAAAGTGTGTTTGAATGTATATGCGGGATGTATAGATGTTTCTTTTAGAGAGTGTATAAGTATTAATTAATTTACCCTGAACTGTTTTCAATCTTTGAAAATAAAAACTAGACATGCATTTTTAGAAATGTCTTGTATTAATTATTAGTTTACAAAACAACTGATTGATAATTAGTATTACTCAATTATTACTGAAAAGAATTCCACTATTTAGGATTCAACGAAAATGAAATGCATGATAAAACAAAAATTATGTTTAAACTACGAACGTTTCACTAATCCCACAAACCACAACATAAATTTGAATCTAAAATGTTACATAAATGATTATTTATCTTTTTTTTATCGCTGCTCATGCGTATTTTGATGTGGATGCTCAGAACTCTAGTCTACAGAAGTATATCAATGAAGATTTTTTTATATTTTAGCGCTCTGAAACAATAACAGTTTATCAAACATTTTAGATTAGAAATTTTTTTGCTGCTTGTGGAGTGAGAGGAGAATCTATTTATGGAAGTGGAGCTTTGCTACTGAATATATTTTGAAGATTATATAATTAAGCTATGTGTATACCTTATTTCATGACTCCTACATACAAAATACACAATGTAATAAAATCTAAAATAACAATATTTCATTATTGCTGTTAATAGGCATTTTGAGCGAGATTCCATCATTATCGAAGGGCTAAGGTACATACAAATCAGCTTTTTCAGGTATATATATATATATATATATATATATATATATATATATATATATATATATATATATAAATCAGAATTAGTACTTTATACAAAGAATAAAACAACGGTAAGTATAACTCATTTGAATTATATTTTTCAGTTAATTAGGAATGTAAGTACCGCTGTTCAGGATAGCTAGCTTCAGAGATTTGAAAAAAAAATAACATACATTTTATTTTACACTGATATTTTTGAGTGTTTTGTTATTGAATACGTTACTCGATTGATTTTCGTCAATCTATACGAAAAATACTTGAAAATAGTACAAACGCAGTGAAACAAAACAAGAATAAAATTGTCGGTGCGTAGGGAAATAACGGCAGGGTAAAATGTATATTTGAAGCAAGTTTATTACTGACGACATTCTTTAATTATTTCGTAAAATGAAACACTGCGAAATAAATTTAACTACTCATTAAATATTGTAATTCTTGTACGTTTTTTTTTTCACCACTTAAGAAACCGAATCTAAATCGCAGCGACTACTCGTGGCAATTCCGTCCCAAGCCTGTGATATTTACGATCAATTTGCGCAAATAACATCTAGACACACATTACTTTTACAAATGTCAAACGAAGTGTGTTATATTTTTACATGTAATTGTGTAGGCTTTCTAAAAAAAAAATCGTCCATGCAGATTTGTCTCTCGACGCCGTACTTTCACGGACGAATCGTCGGATTCTCGTTCGGAATAGTCCGAGATTGTTTTCAAACGCGTTATGTTACACATGTGTTCTATTAATTAATACATTTTAATTAAACATGAACGTTCGCATCGGCAAGAAAACAACAAAAAGCCGTTAGAACAGACATTAATGAGAGCAGATTTAGATTTATTGACAAAAATCGCGGACGAAATTTCCGAACACGTAATTCGATTACTGAATTATTCATTTATTCCAAATTGTATGTAGGGTTCATTCGGATCAGTGGCGCTACTTGCGGTTATAAGGAATTTCTAATAACCGTACCGATGTGCTAGTGATGATCGTTAAGGGAAGAGCGAATCGGTCTCATTCGAAAATTGGAACGGAATTTTAGATTTTGAAGAATTCCGTAATGGCTGTCAATAATTTTATACAGACACACATTCGCTTCTAATACGGTAATTTTTGTCGAATAAAAAAATTACTGTGCGTCCCCATCCGCCATAGTCGCCAGATTTCGTAGCGTGTGACTTCTGTCTCTTCCCAAAACTGAAAATGTTAATGAAGGGAAATTGTTTCCAGACGATTCGGGAGATCGAAGCATCACGACAGCTCAATTAAAGACACTCGCGAAAAACGACTTCCAATACTGTTTTGAAAAGTGGCAAGAACGTTGGAATAAGTGCTTAGCAAGCAGGAGGACGGGATTATTTTGAAAGGGGCTGATTATAATTTGTATTTTAACTCAATATTTTTTTTTCTTCGAGAATTCACCGTACTTTTTGATCACTCCTCGTATATAATTAATAATTAGCGTTTATAAAAAATTAAAACTTTTATTTTCCATATTTGCTTAATATTATAGTTTAATCAAGGTTATATATATATATATATATATATATATATATATATATATCAACGATGGAACTTACATTTTTTGTAAAGATAAAAGTCAAAGGAAAAAAATCTAAAAAAAATATTTAAAAGCAGTGTAACGATTGTTGCGCCCAATTAATCACCACATGACGTGCACAACAGCTCGAAGAGTTTTAAATTGAAAGTAAGCATGCTTCAGTGATTGACATTAAAAGAATTTTATTACATTTCTGTGGTTCTTAACCATAGTTCGTGTATGGAAAATTATATTAATAGTCTCAAAATTATATCCGGTACATCATGCATAGACGATTTTTTGTCAGAGCCCATTTGAATACAATGTGTACGTGAATGGTTAATTTCACATACCGACAAACACATATTATTGTTTATATGTCTATATTTTGTACACACACTCATAGATTTATAAATGTTATCAAGTATCAATGAAATGATTACTTCGACTAAAATCAATTACAAGAATGCACTCTCTCTCTGTCAGCGACCACTTATTTTTATTACCGAATTTTCATCGAAATGTCAAGAGCACACAGATTGAAAAACTGTCGGAAAAACTGAAATCGTATTACAGAAAAACATGTCGAATTATACAAATTGATCTTTGTTCGTAATAATTACATGTAAGAGGCAGAGAAAGTCACTCGAATGTAATTGTAACATCATTCTTCGCCATTTAATTTGTTTCAATTACAGTAATTGTGCGCAATTGTAAATATATATATATATATATATATATATATATATATATTTGTACGGACTGGATTTGAACGTGACTCGAGACGTCCTTAATCATCTCTCAGACGCGAGCGCTAATTCTAACTGTTTCTTAAACACCCACACGTATGCAATGATACTTAGTTTTATTATGGATGAATTAGAGAAAAGTTTAATTCAATCTGCGGTTTGTTTACAGTCGTTTTGTACGAGACTGATCAATGTTTAGAATTGTTTGGAATCAATTTTAATAACATTTTTTTTTATATACGAGGAAACTTTGCGGACTCTTCATAATTAAAACTGTTTTTTTTATACGTATGATCCGTTTTTATGAAATTCTTCGGCCCTTTTAATCATTTGAATGTCTGTTCTCCACTATTAGTTTCAGAGCTTGTGTTTTCTTCGTATGGAGATTTTAATCCGAAGATTTCATACATATGAAACTAATTGGAATAATAGAACAATACAATCGAGAAGATGTTTTAAAAACACGATTAATTTATAAATAACACTCAAAAACACTAAAATTTCCTGTTAAAAAAGATGTTATTCTAGATTTAATTCAGTTATGTATTTTATATACAGGAGTTCTGAAATAAGATCTACATTGATTCACTATTTGATCTGAGGTTTATTTCGAGTAGGAAAGTTCTACTCGAATAAATGATTTTTTTTTGTTTCACAAGCTACAAAAAAAATCTGGTCGAAACTGTTCCATAAACGATTATTATCTCAAACAACTATGATGCAGGAAAATCTCAAATATAAGATTAATTTGGACCTTAAGACTTTGAGTATGACGAAATGAAATGCATATAAACAATTATCAATTGTAGAACATTTTTGATTCGACTCTTTTTACTTAGATTTATGGAAAGAGAGAAAATGTTATTTGTGAAAGGGAATTAAGAAGAGTTCAAGAATTGTACTATTAGAAAAGTTCTAATTACCATGGATGTGATCTGAAACAATTTATGAAAAAAATGAGAATTATATTTTTACTAAATTTGCATTTTGTATGCTTGAATTGAATTTAGATCACATAATAAACAACACTATAGCTTCTCTAAACGCCAGTAAGCTTTTCTGAAATTAAAGAATTAATAGGTATCATCTCAGTGAACATTACTGTCTTCAATATGAGCACCGCAATTAATTTTTCTATTAAAAAGTTCAACTCAATCTGACACCACAGCGTTTGTCGTAATTTAAAATCGAATTTTTGAATTGAATTTGTTTCAGATTAAAAAATAACAACAAACAAGACGAATTTTAGAATAAAATGATACGAATTCATTCCTATAAATTACTTTACATACAATCGACCGTTCTTTCATTTTCGGTATAAATTTTATTACAAAGATCTTTCGTTTACTACTTTTCAAGTGTGAAATATAACAGAGTGTATGATGGTTTCGGTCTCTGTCCCTTTAGTTTATCTGACTATTCTCTGCTACTAGTTTCAGTACAAGTTTCATCTTCGTATAGATATTAGAGAATATTTGAAATCTGCCTGAAGATGTGCCGAAACTAGTAATGGAGAACAGACACATGGATAATCTGAAATAGGTAAAAAACACTCTACTTTAAATAAAAAATATGATAATTAATTCTCTATAAAGATAATTTTAAACCACACTTTCGGTTATCTAAATGTAAAATAATCTTTAATATATCGTTATAAAAATATGTTTGATTTATATATTATATTCGAAGCAAACTGAAGCAGATTTATATTCAGATGAATATTATAAATCATGTAGACAGTTTTAATTAATCTATGTTTACATATTATTATATATATATATATATAATGTACGAATAGAAATCTGATACAACAAACATAACGTAAAGATACTTTGAAAATGATATAAATTGGTCCGGCGTTAACCATTAACCTTTTCTTAACGACCACCACCACCAACAACAACAACAAATATTTTTGTCAAGCACCATTCACCGTTCTCCGTTTTTATATTATTTATCCTGTGGTCAGAGCTCCGTCGTTTAAAAAGAAAGTGATTTCGATTATGTAGAATGTGTGCGAGTGCTCTAACGCACCTGCGAAAGAAATTGTATCGCTCTATTGCCGACACGAGATATAAATGGACGTGTAGGATGATCTCGTGAACTCTTGATCACTCATTACAGAGCACTCATATAAAATGTGTTCGCACAACTCACCTGTCGTTTATATTGTGTATCAGTCATGTATTGGCCTTAATTAAGCATTCATTTGATACGGTTCCGGTTTGAGAACCGTCCATGCCGAATTACTTACATCACAGCATGTGTCCTATGAAATCTTACAGATCATTTAGATGCCGATGGAAATTGATTTCGCACTTTTTATTTTAATATATGGAAAGTATGTGTGAGCGCGTTTTTAGCAAATTATTTCACGGGCTTATAAATTCAATCGCTGTAAGATAAATCTATTTAATATCAGCCACACAAACTAAATGGATATTGAAACGTAATTAAAGTAATTTGTCACTCAGGCTAATAATAGGCTGTGTGTGTGTATGTACGTAAATCACTTGTTTAGAGTTTTAATAAATGGTATTCTTATTAGTAAGTAATTTTTTATTGCAATAGAAGTCATTTTTATTTAATTCTGTGATATAACGTGATATCCCTCTGACCACTAATTAGTTTTCCTAAAATTATAGACTAAATTATTTTCTCATTCTCTCTATATATTTCTCTCTCTCTCTCTATATATATACATACATACACACATCAGTGTTGCAATACAAATTATTTCTCTTAACTGACGCGAGAAGAACCGATTGGATACTACGATAATTTTCACTTTTTTTTTCCGAACAATCCAAACAAAATCAAGCTTCCTTTTAAGTGTACACACAATTAATATTTCGTATTCGAATGATCAAGAAGAAAAAAGAAATGGTTAACAATGCATTTTTTCAATACGTTAACTTTAACGTACGATTGTTTAAATCAAAAGAGAAATTGACTGACAATAATTAACAAAACAAAAGGTTTATTGTAAAAATGAAACGCAGCACTAAAAAAAAAAACATGTAAAACACATACAGACGGTAATCTAAATATGAAGTGTGCAAGTGCTAATTTCACCTTGCAGAGAAATAAATGGCCATTTAGTGTGATCAGAGTTTTATAATCTCAGTACCGTAACAGATAGTTTTATTCGACTGAGATGTAATGTTCGAGTCCAGAATGATATTGAATATATATATATATATATATATATAGAATGAAAATGCCCTTTCTTGTATAGTATTTTTCGATATAAAAAATTGTGGAATTCAATTTAATTTTCATGGAGTTTATTTGAAGAAAAACGAAAGATAATCGTGTATCTGCTTATTAAATATGCGCATTATTGTTCTTAGGACCATAAAAAACTATTTAGATATTTTTTTATCGTGTTTAAAGCATGATTGCCTTTTGTGATAAATCATTTTCTATATAGTATATATATATATATATTACAAACATTTGATTTTTTTCAGAACATAATACATCATTATAGATAATTTATGATTCTCACTTGAATGTATTTAGATGAGGATGCTATTGCAATCAAAGTACGGAAAAAAAATTATTCAAACCATGAACATTTCTGAACAGAAAAAGTCTTATGACTTATGATAAGAAGAAGTGGTATTATTTGCGAAAGTGAATTTACCTACAGCATCAGAAATGTATTGTTTGTAAATGTTTATCCTTTTTCATAAAGTTTATTTACAGACAGCTTTCTCAAAAAAAAATATTTATGGACAATATTAACATCTTATAGTTCTATTTTCATTCGATTCGACTATCTATTTCGAAGAATCGTACGTCTGAAACGAAATTCATTATTTGATAAAAAGTGATAAAATAAAAGTAATAAAAAGAAATAATTTTAGATTAATGACAGCACTTGACTGAATATGAATCGAAACTGAAAATTATTGTTTAAAAAAAAATAACTTACTCTACGTGAAATAAAATAGGAATGTTGTATTTAGAACAATTTCTGAGATATTACTTTCAATTTTAAGAATAAATCTGTTCATAAATGTGAAACAATACGTTCTATTATTACTATAAGTGAATAGATATTTTATTGAAATAAAAGTTTACAATTTCTTTAAAAAAACTACCGTACCTTCTTATTACACTCTCTTTCAATTGAACGACTTATCGAAGTATATTAAACGTTGGGTACGAATGAAAATATTGAAGGAAACAGAGGTCATGACTTTCATCCGTACAAAACGATTCCATTTGTACTCACATTCTCTAATTGTCGAGAATCTATTGTTGAACGAAAACGAATACGAGCGCAGCTTAACACGAAAACAGAACGATCGATGTAAACGAAACGATCCGAACGTTATTTCTTTTTTTCTAATATTCCACTTTGGACATTTCGACGCTCTGCCACTGGTCGGTCTCGGAACAATACGAGAACCTGATACTGAACGCGTGTCGTTGCATTGTGCAGGGGTCAAGGCCCACGGCAGCTTCCGCTGCCGAGCGGCGTTTCTTTAAGGCCCGTATTTGATCTGGAGCAGCAACATCGGTAACGAAACTCTACCGGCATGTGTCCGATCGCCGTTATGAACCCACCGGTGAAAGTGTATCGAACTCGAAACACTTATCGTTTTCTTGTTCTGATGGATTCGGGCGTGGTCTTCTGTATCTTTTATAATTTAACACACGCTGACGTATCGTTGTTGATTCGACGGCGGTCGATTCTGATTATTTACATTCTATATCGTGTTATATGAACACCGCAGGCTCATTGCAGATGTTGACTTTTCCATTTATTTATTTACTATTATTTTTTTTGGTAATAAAATATATACCGGCGATGTTTGATTCGTGCACTTCTATTATTGTGTTTTATACGAAAAGAGAGATCTATTTCGTACAGGATTTGTAAATATGCACTTTCTATGAAAAGCGATGATCGAGACAGTCGCAAATTATATTTATTAATGAAATTTCGGTGTTATTAGATCTAGATTGACCATTTCCTTCATGTTCGCTAATTATATTGCCAATTTAAATATAAATATGTCGTATATTTTCAATTAGTATGTTTATTTAATGTAATTTATATTCACATTAAGTTCAGGAAGTTTACTCATTAACAACGAATTAAAATAGATTCATATACAATAGCATTAATGGTTGATTTCGATTTTCATAAGAAAAGTTCGGTTGAATATTCTCTCTCTCTCTCTCTCTATATATATATATATACATATATGTGACTAATAGAAAATAGCAATACATAAATCAAAAAATTAAAAAGTCTCCAGAACAATCGTCTCAGAAAAATAATCCGCAGCTTCATTGTAATATTCAGAATCGTGACATTGTAATCAATCGCTCATAATCAAGATAATTTGTGGTTATTATTGCTGTATTATAAACACAGTTGTTAGACTAATCCCTATCAATCATACAAATTGTTATCAGTGGCTGGCGGCCTGTCAGTATAATTTAAAGTGAGAGCACACTCGTGACTGCGGATTTAAGAAACAGATCATCAACGTGCGTACAGACGATTTGGAGACCTGTAATTATTTTCTAAGAAGACTCTACACTCGCAATTTATTATCGAAATTTGAAAAATTGTCCGAGAGTTCCATGATTACTCGTGTACGGTAACTGTTTTGTAAATTGTATAACGGATCATCGAAATGCGCGAATCGTCGTAAATTTGATTCATTTGATTCTCCTTCATTAGTGACGAACATATTTCGTTTTTTTCTTTTTATTAAATATAATTAAAGTACATTTCTCTTAATGAATAAAAAAGTAGATGCTTTATAATGATATTTTCGTAGTTACAAGACAATAGTTCGTTAATTAAACGACTTCAACAGTTTGAAAAACGACAAGTGTCTGTCTATTCTAAATAAACTGAAGTATAAAATAACAGTGCTGTCCGACAACATTAGCATAAACATATTTGCAGTTTTCAACACACCGATATGCTGCTTAAAGTTACATATGGTGTCCTCGCGTAAATGAAATCTCTTTCCATCTGGTGATAGGAAATGATCATGCACGCGATACTACTTAACATCTGTACGTTATGTTAAAGAAGAAATCTATCAATCATCTGCGAGCAAATTACTGTGTTTATTCTAAGAGTACTTTAGTTTTTTGTTAGACATATCTATATTTATTCGTATACATATACACACACATATATACATATGTATGTATATATATAGAGAGAGAGAGAGAGAGAGTGACTTGAAATGTTTGTCAAAGAATTGAAAAATAATGTAAAAAAATATCAAGAGTTCTTACAGCGTTACGTAAAAACTCTTATAGGAAGAGAAATAAATGAAAATAAATAATAATATTTGATTATAGTGATCTCATAATTTTAATCTTTCTTATAAATTATATGTAATTATTTTTTTTAATTTAAACAGTTGTTTCGGTCTTCATTTTTAAAATAAGTAGGAAGGGGTGTCCACGACGAAACATCTACACTTTGCTGACACTGTAGCTAAATTCACTTTCACAAGTGAACTCTTTTTTCATTCAATAAATCACATACGTTTTTATTAAAATGATTATTGACCCTTTTTGATTGTTGCATAAGCACATTTTGCTAGCAACGCCATCCTCTTCAAAATACAGAAAAATCACGGATTTTTCTACAACTTGACGCTTTGTGAATATCATATTGAACGAAAAATTCATTGTACCATGTGTAATGAAAATAGGACAATAATTTGTGAAAATGTTAAAATTGATTTATATTTTTTTAATGTCTTAAAATGAACACGGGCAAACAGTAAATAAAAATTGATAACGAGTGTCTGTAAGCATTTTTCCGCCAACGAACGCTCCATTTTATGAAAATCAAACCACTATTTTTTTCCATAACTCCATCATATCCTAAACATAGATCATTTTACTTTATTGAATATAATATATTTCTAATTGAATACTGAACCTCATTAAATTATATTTTTTACAGTAAAAACTTACAAACACGTTTCTCAATCAATTTACTGAGTTTTCAGCAGCTCTGTTTGATTTTCAAAGCATGTTTTATTATTAAATAAAGTATTTAATAAATATTGAAAACGTAAAGCATTATATTTAATTAGATACCAGTACGAGACTATTCCATTATTTTCTTTGTTTATTCGTCTATCACAAATGTTCAGTCTTTTATTTTTCTATTCGAACTGGAATTTATTAGTTTTAAAATTTACCTATCAATAGAATTTAATTCACTCTTGAAAAAAATATTATATATACATATATATATATATATGTATGTATGATATAAAAAGTGAATTAATAAATAAATGATGTAATAAATATTGGGATTGAAAATAAACATCGCATGCGTCTGTGCGAATGTTGAAGCTTGTTCATTGAAACACCCCTGGTTTATTGATTCATTATACCTGGTCCGGAGCTGGACTTGGTCCACTTTCACGGTGACTGTCCGCCTGAGGTCGTATGACCAACGCCTCTTGTTTTATGCGTCAACTAGGAAATACTCTCGCTGATATCATACAGTTGGATAGGCGATGATGTTGATGTTATTACATTTATTTACAAATTCGTACTCATTCATATATATATATATATATATATATATATATATATATATATATATATATAAAATTAACAATTTCGCAAAGTTAAAACTTTATCATCAACTACTTTATGGAGGCCAAGTGCTATTAATAATTAGACCAAATTAATTGTTATTAATATTAGAATAGCGGTAACTGCTTAGAATCTAAAAATTCGAGGTTCACTCAAGGAAAACACAGCTATCACTATACGTTTTTATTGTAACAGTATCTAACTGCAATATTCTAGTAATGTATTTCCTAGTTCACATCCAAGACTCCTCTGTGTATTCCTTCTAATTGTTTCTATAGTGGACTTATCTTCTTCTTCTTTGACTCTCAATTGCTCGATTCATAAGGTCTAATACCTGCTCTCTCTCTCTCTCTCTCTCTATATATATATATATATATATATAAACATGTCTATGCTTATTCTCTCACTGAGAGAAATATTGTTTTAATAGAATACTTTTAAGCGTTTGGCACATAATTTAGCGTTCGAATTAACAGATGATTAGATGATTCGCAAGTGCGCAAACGGGGTGTATTTTTTAATTATATTTGTGTTCGGGCACTAATGACCTTAGCAACCGAGGCACCCTGAACCCCCAATAACCAACCAACCAACCATCTATGCTCGTGAATCTGAGTGAAATCCTATTTTATCATAGTCAGTTTTTCTTGTTACCAATTTTGTATAAAAGTAATCGTATCTCAATTTAATTTATTTTACACAATTTGTCAAGGATTTACTACAATTAAATTTTGAAATATAATCAAACAAAAAATTGACTATGTTCAGCTAGGCACAAAAGTTGTCTGCATGTTTAGTTTTGCACGAGAAACCAATGTACACAAACTAAGATTTTCAAAAAAACATTTCGAGTGTTAATGAACTTAGTAGCTGATGCGCCTCCACATCTAAAATGTCATCAAAAGCACTGACAAATAATAACTGATTAGCTTTGTTTTGTACGACAAGAAAAATGATTTGTATTGTTTTAATGAAGTCCTGTCATATATATATATATATATATGTATATATATATATATATATATATATATATATATTAATTCCTCGATTATAAAAATATACAATACTACTAATATCTTTCCTCAAATCGACTCCATAATCTTTCTTCACAGTTCGAGAAATTTCCAATTGGTTCAGACTATTCATATCGCACTTGTACATCAGAATTACTGAATAAATAAACGCACACATTCATTCATACACACAAATATACAATCACTCAACCATATATAAACACACACACACATATATATATATATATATATATATATATATGTGTGTGTGTATGTGTGTGTGTATGCATATCGACCACATCTCGAATGTAATCTCCACTGTCGCTTCTCGAAATAAATCTTTATGTGTTACTGTTTTTTTTTATATATACATATTTTCCCTATTTGTACCATTCACTTTCTTTTCATAAGAACTTTTTTTATTGCATTTAGTTTGCACCGACTCGAAAACGTCGTGTAACAAAGAAATGTAACAGAGATAAATGTAACGGATCTACCCACGAGCGTTCTATTTATTTTGCGTTAATGAATTAGCTCTAATAATTTTTTTTTTATATCTTTATAATGGCTGTATTTTTTAATATATTCGAGTGTGCATATACTTATGTTATACGTGTATACAATTTAAAAGTTACACATTTCTAATTAAAAAAAAACTATTAAAAATTTAATAGCACTACTTAAATGTTAATGTCAATTAGAGAGATTCGTGTGGGAGTTGTAAAACATTTCGGTTTTGTATTATGTTAAAAGAGGATTCGTATGATTGAAGGATATCATTTTTATCTAACCACTGATATAGTGTCGGGACTTTCTAGTCTCGTAAGTAAACATAGTGATATTAAACAATCGAGGATCCGTGATCCTAAAGAACTGTTCTAGAATTTACACGTTTAAAAAATTAATAACGATATTGTGAAAACAATAACATTTTCAAATTTTATTCTCTTTCATAATAAAGATTACGCTGTTCAATTCTCGCATTTTGCTAATTCAGTGAACAAACAGTTAAACACAAAGCATATGTAATATTCTATTAATTATCATCAAGTCACATAGATCTTCAGGCGTGTCTGCCAGTTCAATATTGATAAATTATCTGGCAACATTTTGTGTCAACTGCTAGACATCGATCTTCCATTAAGTATTCGAGGATCCTTCATGTAGTTTGTAACAATTCGTTTCATTGCAACTTTCTACCGGATAGATGGTCTTTTTATACCATATTTCCTCTTCTATCAGTTTTTTTACAAGAAAACAATTGATTCATCTCCTGTCTTTTGTCCAATTCCTTTGATAGAGAAATTAATAATTCTGTACATATATATATATATATATATATATATATATATATATATATATATATATATATATATATATATGCGATTTCTACATTCTATTTGATTTATATTAACCTGTTCTCTATTCATAATCCTGCTTGTTACAAATGTAAAATCCAGCAAAATAAATATATACACCGTACATAAGTAAACAACGAAAGTTCATGTCGAAAGTGAACAGTAATTGAATACATGATTTAATCACAGTCCGCAAACCGCTAATTCAGTAACATAAGCATAATAATATTTTACGACCTATCGCTAATAAAATAAAAAAAATAAACGCACGCACGCATACACACACAATTTTGAATGTACTTTCGATCACGGCCACACAAATCGAATTAACACATCGGTCTACATTTGCTATCGATTATTAGTTCAACTGAAACAAACTTTCCTCTAATTGATTGCGGAAGTCTCAGACATGGTCATGACATTTCCTCGTGTTGTCATTCGATCGAACAAGTTAATAAGTATCTTCCTGTGATGAATGATCGGCGCAACGATGTGGTTTACTTTTTTTCTAACAGCAGAAAAGAACATTTTTTTAAACGTAACAAACGAATATGAGTTTTATGCAGATTCTCTGTTTTTTTTCTTCGTTAAATTTGATTCTATTGAGTGTGATGTAATATATTGTTCTAGCAGGTATTTTTCAGAAACTGATATGCAGATAATTATACACATCTCTCTCTCTCTCTCTATGTATATATATATATATATATATATATATATAAATTTGTGCATAAAAAAATAGACAAATTTGTATTGTATTTTTCAAATAAGTACATTTAAGACAGGTGAAATTCTTTTTAGTTGCACAATCGATAATGTCTATCTCTAATAACATTTATATCAAAGATATGAATTTAACAGTAATGGAGCAAAAGAGAAGGTTGCATGTTCGAATGATTTAAAATATACACGATGCGCTTTAAGCCTTGAACAGTCAATCTAGTATTTTTGAAAGGGGCATTTTACATATCGTGCAAACAGTCATAATATTATCAAACTGTCGAGTATTTTCATTGAAAGATTTGATTTTTTATTAAAAGTTTAAGGGATCATACACGATTTAAAAGGTTAAACCTAGTTCATATATATATATATAATTAAATTTTAAATTCAAAATATATGGAAGAGAAAAAAATTGAGAAGTTAAAACTTGTATTTGAAAATATTTGTGGTACGTTGATTGAACCGTTTCAATTTTATTTCCTTACAATCGAATCTGATAACAAATTGAACGTGGTAAAATAATCGAACACAAATACATGGATGTATATAAACATTTGTATGTAAATAAAAATAAAGAAATGTGTACATTTCTTTTGGCATCTTGTGACGAAAGTTAATAAAACAAGAAGGCGATAAGTGAAAGTAAACAGAAGTTAAATTTACCTCAATTATGAGGTGTGAAAGAAACAGGCGGTGTTGTTTTCAGTTGATCTAATATTACAAATACAATCGAACTGAACGTGGCCTCGACCTTCACGAAATTATTAATTTGAAAAATAATATACTCGGTTTGTAATAGTTTCGTTTAAATGTAAACACATTACATTCGTTTCTTTACAGAGAAGCGTTACGGTTTCTTTTTATGGTAAAAATGCACATATGTGATATTTAATAGAAGAATTTTCGTTCGCGTTTTTTTTTTTAACAAAAAGCACAGTAAGTCGCCCTGTTGTGATGGAAGAATGGAGATGAAATCGTCAGATTTATCAGAATTTTCGACACTGACTGAATTCACTTTCATAAAAAGAACGGATCGAAAGATTAAATAAAAATGTATTTTGGAAATGAAACAATAGAATATAAATATTAATCCTGCTCAGATATTTCAATTTTTAACTACACTTGTGTTGATTATGTTTGAAATTCATTTAAATAAATATCTAGATTTTCAGCATCCTTTAAGTTCTTTCTAATTATTAAATTCTGTAAGATTTATTATACGTGCACATACATACACACACACACACACACACACATATATATATATATATATATATATATATATACACATATATGAATATTATGCTATATTAATTTATTGTTAACATGTATTCAACTCGCAACGAAAACCGCTTATAGAATCGATGATACAGTTTTAATAAACTAGGTTAATTGATCTCATAATATAAAACTTGTCCAAGAGAAAGAGAGAGAGAGGGACGATGAAAAAATGAAAATACTTAAAAGTATACGACGTGAAATCTTGTTACTATGTTTCTAATCGAATTGTAAAGTTTTTTTTCTTACAATTTCCTTTCACGGTGCACCCGTACACGGGATATAAAAGGAAAATATTTTACTGAACAGTGTTTGTATAAAACGAACGTCGAAAATAAACACAGCAGAAAGAAAGTAAATCAGTCGTATTTATCAGCTGAATATTATTTTTTTATTACAGTTTTATGTTCGTACCGTCGTTAATTTTCGATAGTTATAATACATTTCGTGCCCGCCATTATACACAATTTAGTATAATTGGATTTAACTAGTTTTTAGAGTTTTTAATATTTGTAATAAGATCATCTTGAACATACATATTTTTAATAAATATTGTTTCATTTTCGTTTCAATTTAATACCAAACATTTCTCAAATCAAAAAATCTCGACACTGCAATATATTAAGTGTAAAATTTAATTTGGTTCCTTTAAATTAAACCGATCATAAGTCTGTTTTAAATCAAAATATTTTCTCGTCATTTTAAGATTCTAAAGTGACAACTTTAACATATAAAAACACTATATACGTTGGTATAATCTCACAGAACAGTAACGAGCGCGATGGATTCTGAAAAGCAGCATGTTAGGCATTGCGTACTTTTCGAAAATGCTGTCGAAGCCGCAGGAATGATTTCTTCAGCATTGGGGGAAAGTGTTGTGTCGGATAAAACCTACAAACGGTGCTAAAATAGAAGAAGAGGTTCGAAAATGCATTGCGACTTGATCGACTCAAAGTCGCTATCTTCTTTCGACGAGGGATTCGTCAGTTACGCGATAGATGAAGCAGTCATACAAAAAAATGGCGTACATTTTAAGTATTGAAATGTATTCAATTTTTCCATAAATAAACATTCATTATCTATAAAAGAGCACCCAATAAATTTGTACGGCTAATAATTCTGTGTCTTTCACGGATGAATTATTCATTCACTCTGCAAACTAAAATACCTTGTCTGATTAAAAAAGTACAAAAAAATAATCCTTTGTAATTTTTGATTTTTACTTATCTGTATTGCGATGACGATGCAATCATTCTCTAAGTTTTCAGATGCAGAAAAATCTGACAATGATGGAAACGTTTAGGCAAGGACAAAAAATGATCAATAATCATTTCTGATTAGAAAAGGCACTTCTAGTTTGTGAGATGAGTAAATAATTGATTTATGCAAAGAAATCTAGATATCAATCAAACGCTTTTCTAATGTAAAACGATTTCTTTCTTTTCAAGATTGAAATGTATTCATGAGTACAGTTACTCATTTGATTTCATATTAATTGATGTTAATCATCTATTTTACCCCACTCGTCCATCTGTACTCACATTAATATATGTATATATATATATATATATATATATATATATATATATATATATATATATATAATCGTTATTTATCGTCTCGGTTGAATAATGAATCTCATTATTTACGTATAATTACAGTTCACATTTTAATAAAATTCTATAATTGAGTTATCTTTTAATATAATTACTAAAAAAAGACGCTGATTGGTATTTTTATTTATTTATTCATTTTAGAAAGCTATATAGACACTCGATAAAAAATAATTTACTTTTTACACTCGTCTTATTGATATTAAAGAAGCATACGTTCGATTACATATTTCATAATTAAGAAAAAACGAGTGAATTATTAAAACTGTACCTAGGTCAAACCTCGCCGATTTTAAATATTACACAGCCATTCGCACAAAAGACCTTTCTAAATTGCGAGGTAAGAACAAATTTGAATTACAAATAGATTAATACATTAGATACTTGAAGAGAGTATCTGCCGGATTTTTCGTTTTTAATTTTTCATTGTCAGCCCGTCCGAACAGAAATTATCGTTCTTTTTTTTTACCTCCAAACAAACGATTGCACAACTAGCAATCGTGCATTTACCGTTCATTTACGATGCAACCTAATAAGATATGAATTAATTTCACCACGACCTTTTAATTGAAACGACTCGTTCGTCCGCTCGAGTCGTTCACCCATATTCTTAATATGTATCTTTTCAACAATATTAGCAGCTCATTCGGAATTGTAAGTTTAAAACGAATGTATATTAAATTCATCTAATTATAATACCATTATAATAGTGCGCTATTAGACGAGAAATATGAACCGGTAATTTTTATTTAAATTTCTAACGGATGACTCTACACGCTATTTTCCTTTTTGTTCGACGTCGAAGTTACTGTAAATATAATTAATTCGAAACTATTTGGTTAGTAACGTGCGAGTGTGTTAGTAAAAATCGATTACAACGACATGGAAACGTATTATAAAAGCATCAAAATCTCGTTCGAAGTATCGTTCATTTTGCTATGAAGATGGAACGTTAAATCGTCGATGAGAATATTTCAGTTCGTCGAAGCCTTTCAGTCGATATTTTATGTCTGTTTATATATTTCTAATTTTTTATAACACGTTTTTGTTGATTCAAAGATAGTAGAGTCCAGGCAACAGTCTTAATGTGTAGAAAGTACATAAGAGAAAGAAATGCTTCAGTTTGTGTTTAATTTAGACTTTTTGCTTAAAAGTTGTCAAAATGAAACATATACAACCACTCATACATTCATACTCACATTAATATATATATATATATATATTAACTGTATATCTAATTACAATCACCAAAAAATATGCAACGAATATAATATTCTATTAAATATAATTTCTGAATTCGACGACAAATGTTTAAAGGAATCAACCGGCTTCTAAACTTTTCCATATTTATGTTAATTAACAGATATGTGAACAGGCATTTTTTTGGAGAAAACTCTATGTTATTACGACAATTCAATTAATTGGACAGCAAGAGTGTCAGCGAAAAAAATTAATGCGGAGAACATATTCGAGTGTCTCTTTCTTAACGAAAAATGCATACTAATTGTATTATTTTCTGAAATATTTTAATGACATTGTGCAGTGTTCGTCATGCATGTAGCGAAAGTGGTGACATCCTCTAGGTGCATGAATTGTAACGGGCTACTTACAACCTGTTGGCAGTGAAAATTGCTATACTGCGAATCAGGTTGTTTGTATTAATGTCGTTAAAGAAACATTTTATTCGTATGTACGGATTTTCCATTTGAACTGATAACGCTGTTAGGAATTCACATTCATTGCGAATTGAAAATAAATGATTTTTTTAGCACCGATTAAGAGTTTGTTTCAATCACAATTAAGAACGATGTGTTGTTGATTCCACTCAGGTTACAGTTCTCAAAACACATTAGATTATCTAAGATAGAGTGATCATCTCCTTAGAACTACACTTCTATGAGTCGAAAAAAGTCACTCCTCATTGTGCAGTTTAAACAAATTTTTGATTATCGTGAATAATTCAGTAGTTAACTCAATGAACCATGATTAGATTTCGTTGCACAATGAATATTTATATATATGAATTTATAAGAAAAAAATCCTTAAATATATTATTTCGTTGGTGGTTATTTGATAGTAGAAAAAATAAAATATAATCATAGTAACGCACAGTTGTCATTTTATTTTTTCCGAGTTAAGATTTTACAAATATAGGATGTTTTTATCATGACTAAAAAGATAACTATTTAGTAACTGTAACTAATAATACTATTTTATGATACTGAGAGTTGATGTGGAAAGCAATTGATTAGCAATGATTCAGTGCAATTGAAATAATAATAAAATTCGACATTTAGATGTTCGATTTGTTGTCGATTGTCAGTGGTGACACGTATGTCATTTTCATTGATGATGACACGTGTCGAAACAAGTAAAGGAAACTAAAAGCTCAAATGATCTAACAGGATAAAAAAAACATCATGGCAAATACAATTTACATAATATTCAATTCAAATTTACATTCAGCTGATGACAATTTAATAATTGAAATCGTTTAAAAGTAATAACTGTTTCAAACTGGTCGTGTTTATCGCAAAAAATATTAACTACAGTGAATCAACGAATAGTACTGATGCCTAATTAATATCTAATGTTAAAAAGCTGTAACATATATAAAAAAAGAATTATTTTCAATGGAAAAATCTTCCAATAATCAACAGATTATTTAATTTTTTAAATATTTATTAATTTTTAAAGACACGGGACGAAAGAAGAATTTATCTGTGAAAATACACGTTTTATTATTTTATAATTTAATAGAAAATTTCTTTCTTTCGTACTTTTTTGATTTATATAAATATTTTCATTACTTGTTCAAGCTATATATGAAATAGAAGCGTACATATATATATATATAAATATGACCGAGTATTAGCATTTTAACATGCGATCTGATGGATGCTTGCACTGTTCGATACACGGTTCGATCTCTCATATGTAACGTCACAGCATTGCAATAAGAAATCGAGTACAATTCTTCTTCGATCGGTTCGAAAACACATACACTATGATTAAAGATGGAAACTTGAACGTGTTTTAATGAAAAAACGCGTCGGAACATATGCGTGCCGTGTTCACGTGTGTGAAAATGCACAAAGCTGTTTTATATATAAGTCAACAATAACTTTCTTTCGATCTATTAATTTTCAAAGACGGCTCGCGACAGGTTGAAATTCGTCTAACAATTCAAAAGATTCCAAGTAGTGACACTGAAGAGGATTACTAGTGTGTATGTAAACAGTGCGGGCTATTTTAACGAAATGAAAATATTGGTAAGTGTGTTTTTGTATATTTGTGTATATATATATATATATATATATAAACTTATCTAAAGTGTTTTGAACACCGATACATTCAAAAGTTTTTTTGGCCGACTCCTTGTGTACAATATGTATTTTCTATGTCATATTAATCGAACTTATTTTTAAATTTTTTTAGTAAAAACTATACATCAATATATTTGAATTAACATCTCATTCGATGAAGTGTGACTAGATTTTTTATTTTAAATATATTCGCCACTGAAGACTATCTAGTAATAATCGAAATAATCTTTTGTCTAACCTCTAATTATTATTAAATATTTTAAATTTAAATTATATGCGACAACGTCAATAATACTTTTTTAATTATTCTACAAGGCATGACATTGAAGAATAGAAAAGCTTATAATGTTATTGCTATTTTAAATTATCGATTCATGTGCTCAGAATTTATTTTTATAAAATGGTGTAGAAAAATATCTGCGATCTCAACAAATAATATTCGACGCTTTTAGATATCCAAAACGTTTGAACTGAGATGAAAATATTTCGTATAATTTAATTTTAGTCGTGATTCTCTCAAATTGACGATTTGAAAGTCGTATAAAATATCAACATCGAAATATTCACCCGGTTTGATTAAGATCAATGCTATTTTAATAGAAATATTAGAGTAATGTGATTTTATTAAAGGCGATTATTCATGGAATGAAATATTTTAAGATGAAAAACATTTTATAAATTTACATTTAACAGTGAATGGATACGTTTTTCAGATAGCGTTCGCGCTACTAGTAGCAATTTGCTTGGCCGAAGAAAATGAATCGTCCGCAGTATTGTCAAGAAAAGGAAAACGTGCAACGGACAACGGCAAGTTGCAGTCGAACGGCGACGGACGTCGAACGAACAATCAGAATGCTTTGTCCCAAGTGTCAGACGACGTTTCGAAAGAACATCGAGCACAACACGCAGCTTACACACCTGACGATGCCCAACAGTCGTCACAGCAGATCCACAACGCAAACAATCAATATTCCCAGTTTGAAGCTCAAATTCCTGTTCAACATCAGCATGCTCTACCGGTACAGATCGTCCAGCAGCGTCCGATAGCCGTGCTCCCGCATCGCGTCAGTGCGCCGATCGTCGGATTGGCGCACGGGATCCAGCACGCCATCACCACGTCGCATCCCCATCCGGTGTTCATAGCGCAGCAGCCGATAATACCTCAAGCGATTCCGTCGCCGTTGCTGTTGGCGAACACGCCGAACTACCCGGTTCCGGCTCAACATCCGACGTTCAGTTCCGTTCAACAGCTGTTACACTATTACAACACGAACCCTCAGGCGAAATTACAATTGTTGCAGAGCTATCAAAACAACCCCGTTCACGGAAATGCGATCCAAGCGCATACGATTCCGAATCAGATCGCACAGCAGAGTTTAGGATTTTCGCACCTGCCCTTCGGAAATCTACCATCGTTAGGCTTCGCGCCGAACGTCGGATCTTTCGGCATTCCGATAAATCCAATCGGCGCGAAATTCAATCATGTAGGTGTATATCAACCGGTACTAGCATCTGTTCCAGCAGCAAACATCGATGTACAGAAGAACGACGATAAACAACCGAAAAACATCCAGACAAGTTTCCAAGCGAACGAATATTTACCATCGAACGAGAATGAAAAATTACAGACCGCAGCGAATATCGTAGGGCCATTAATTATAAGACATCCGTACAGAGGTTATTAACAGATACATAGTTCAAGAAGTACACTGCTGACGTTTCTATAGTATCATTTTTTTTTATTCTCTCGAATATATTTACACAGTAGTCGAATTTTTAGCCGAATATTTCAAATACCTCATTAAAAATAAATCCACATAATATTACTATCAGTTATTTAATATCTTTATTCCACATATATACATCCCGGAGAGAGATGTTTTTCTTAAAAAAAAAGAAAAAGAAACAATCAGATAAGAATATATATATTATATCTTACTTGTATATATTTATGATAATAAATATTTTATTAGAAACATCTAATAAAAAATAGAATATAATAAATCTTTTATCCAGTATTGTATACAATGTATGAAAATAAATCGGTACCATTCTTTTACAAATAAATTTTCCTCTCATCCCACAGGTCACTGCCATTTTTCGGATCAAAAATTATTAAATAAATGATTATTTCTTATATTTGATTATGCTAATTTCGACGACCAAATCATTATCAGAACTTTGACAGAGAAAAACCTTTATCTTGTTAAAATACAGAATTTTCTGTAATTCAAGAATGACAGAATGTTTGTTATCTTCTGATGAATTTCAAAGAATACGGTTTTCCTAACACTAAATTATTTTAATTCCCAACTACTATTTTTATCGAAGAGGAAATAAAATATTAAAGAATTTAAGAAAAGAAATTATTAAGTAATCACTGATTGTAATACAACTTTTCTAATCTGAGCCACTTTTTGAATCCTAAAATATTTCTATCTTGAAAAATATGTTAAAAAGATACACACGACTCGTTTTCCATAACTTTGAAGCCAATTTATTTCATAGTCAATAAATGATATAATTTATACAGCCAAAAAGCATGCATCACATAAACAATATAATTAATTTACATATTAATGGATTAAAAAGTATCTTTTAGATCGAACAAGAACATTCAACACAGTTTGTACGAAAAAGAATCCCATTAAAACATACGAAGAATGTTGTAGACTTTTTTTGAAGAAATAAATAAAGTGCACTGTTTTTTTGCGGTTGGCGGATGAAATATTTTTAAATAAAATACATTAAATATCATTTACACATTCTAAATAGACTTGTTAATCATTGTTGAACGTGTATAAATCATAAATCAACACGATCTTTATGTATTATTAATGCAAATGGAACTAAAAGTGAAATAAATTAATAATAAAAGAAGATATAAGAACAATAATTAAAGCTGTTAGTGTATAATTAAAATTTCTATTTTAACAATAAAATAGAAATGGAAATGAAACAAACAAATTAGAAATTCCACTTTTAAATTTTCTGTCTCGTTAAATTCTTTTTCGAATGAAATTTGCATACTTAAATATTACATTAAATGTGAACGTGGGTGTTTATTATTTATTAAAATAAATAAATATAGACTAACAAAAGTGTTGAAATTAAAATGATATTAATGACGAACTTAAAAATGAATATAAGAACGAAAACATGGCGTCAGTTTCGAAAGAAAGTAATTTAAAATAAAAACTCGTGTTATGAACAGAACCTGTTCTGTAAACATGTCTAGAACGAAACGAGAAAAGTGTAAGAGGTATTAATAAGAAACAAAACCATACAGCAGGTATTATGTGCAATTTTCATACATCCCAGTCATTGTCTCGTATATTTAAAACGTACGCTCACAAAATCCAGCCTGTCATGGTCCGTGTAATACAACAAGTACTACAAAAACCGAAAAAAATACTCTCTACGAGATACAATGAAATTTTTCCATTTTTAAAACAGTCGCGTTAAAGTAAATCGAGTCAAATATTACTGAATGCAGTTCATTTTCGATTTCGTACACATCAAAAAAAATATAGATTAACAGTACTCACCAGCAATATTTCATCATTGAGAGCATATTTTTCTCCGAACACGAGGAATTGAAAACTTCTTACATTTCGAACACTAGTCGAGTACTGACTCTGCAAATAAAAATAAATAACAGGCTTGTGTTTAAGATGTTGACTAATTTCTTAACTGAGATTATTCGAAATGTCGACATTCATCATTTTTTTTTTGAAAATAAATGTGTATATATATATATATATATATATATATATATATATTCCATGTATGCTAAGTGCTTTTACCGTTAAGCCTTTTTTGTACCACCAACAATCTCATGTGTTACTATTAATATAGTTATTTTTTTTGTTCTACAAATCCAAATGTCAATTTGATTAAATTGAAAATTTTATTTGTTGATATCACTTTCTAATGAACACACTTGAATGCTTATATATATATATACATGATTGATAAATCTATATAAACATTATTTATTTTTATGCAAACAGTATAAAAAAGGAACATGGCGAGTTTTGAAACGGATTAAGATGTCATTACACAAATCATTTCGGTCGTTTTGATAGTTTGTTCTCACAAACTCAATAATAAAATTCATTCAATCAACTTTATTTATTTTTAATAACAGTGAGTGTCGTTTTTTGTATAATTTAGATATCATAAATTTATACCGAGAACTATATTGAATCTTAATATTCGAACTATATCATATTTCACATCTACTCATTCGGTTTTGATTTGGCGTTCATTCCCACGGCCTGATTTTCCGATTTCTATACGAAAAGTACAATCGAATAATTTTATTCTCGTGCATTGATTTGTTAAATTTTCAATAAACGTTTTAAAAAATACACCTGATTTCTGATTTTCTGTTTAAATATTTATAAATGTGTGTTATTTAAAATAAGAGGTTTTTGTGTGTATTTTCACAAATCATTTAAAGAAATTATATACACATTTCTAGAAACATGCTTTTATTCTTTTAACGAACATAATATCCGAATTAACTTGTAATCGTGTCTCATTAGCAAAACTAATTTCGCTACAAGTACAAATAATGTGAGCGTCCGTAAAAATAAATAATTCATAGATTGAACATAATTTGAAATAAAAATACAAAACGGACAGATTTTAAAACACATAAAATGCATGTAACTATACAATTATAGTAAACGTACATTGCTTATAATTTTTTAAGATACATAATTTTGTCTATTATTAACTTTACGTGGTCAAACGACAGTGGTTTCTAGGAATGTACAAGAGTATTATTAAAAATTAACATCTGAAATGCCGTTTTTTCACACTTTTAGACAGGTTTGAGAAGTACATAATTGTTGAAAAATTGTTGTACATACACACACACACACATGCATATATATATATATATATACGTAAGACAATCATAATTACTGTTACTAAAAATTTTATGAATATTTACTTGGAGCAAAATTACATGTACATTCTTATAACAATTTAATTTTATAGAAAATACATATGTATTCTTATATTTACTAGATATTTCGTACAAGATATGTTATCTTAAATTTTTTTTAAATAAACTAGTTATCGATTTGTGGCTTCAAGACCGTCCGGATTATTAAAAGCTTCGAGCTCAAAGACTCACAGTCCATACAACCGGATTAAATATAGTTCCTCTCGTCAATCTATTATTAAGGACTTGTAATGATGAAGATAATGAATTTAATATGCAGAGCTGCAATCTATTCTGAACATAAGCATCTCATCGAAGAATATAAATGATTTTTCAACCGCTTTCTCTAATTGTCTGATTTAATAATTATACTATTTTGAGAGATAACATTTAATTTATTTAATCGAATGACTTTCTCATTCATCCCACAAACAAAAAATAATTTTTGCGATCGAACCTAATCAACAATCGATCATTGAACATTCGAGGCTCATGGCGACAAATTTAATTTTAAATAAATGGTCATTGTTTTCGTGACAAGAAGAGAAAAAAGAAGTTACTCGAATAAATTATAAACATTTTCGAAATCTAAGTGATTTCAATGTCAAACTACACAACTACACATTTTCTTTTTCCTCTATTCGGGTACTTCAATCATTGCTCGTATGCTATCCGATCTGAAATATCTGTTTAAAATGAAGAGTCATGCTTTTTTTGCATCTGTTAGATACCATCCTTTTTTATTATGAAATACAGATCTTATCCACTCCGACTTTATTCAAATGAGTATTTTTGTGTTGAATAAGATTGTTATTTTGCTTTAAAATCGAAACCTTCAATTGTTATTGTCACACCATTTAGATTCAGAACAGCTTTACTTATAATATCAATAATATATATTTCGTAAAACATGGTACATTGTAATGTAATATCTAGGCGTTTTCTCAAATTACTGGTATATTATTTTTATTCCGTTGACACAGCAGATTGAAATAATAAAATTTCGACTGTTAGAATTTCTTATAAAAATATAATGAGACAATAATCTTCCAGATAATGGAATAAAATGTTTAAATTAATGATGTGGCATCTTGAAAAATAACGTTACAAATATAAGAAAATAGATTCGAAAATTTACAAATAACTAAAATTTTGAATGTTGATGAATCGAAAAAATAAATATCATTTGGTGTATATTTTATTAATATGGAAAAGAACGATAAATGTAAATTATAATAAATTAAAAACCCCCTTTCATTTTAGAAGACATATATATATATATAATGAACATCGGAAAAATTAACCATTACATTTGAACAATGGTACAAATCAAATGTTTATAATTAATTTTTAGTTAAAGCTCTTTTTTGCCTTCAATTTTAGGTCAGTTGATTATAAAGGTCACACTGTGTATATGTACATGTATATATATATATATATATATATATATATATATATATATATAATTTGTAATTCTAATTAACGAATTTTAAATTCTCGAAACATTAAAAAAATTACAGTAACCTTATTCCACTTTTTAGGAAACGAACGCACACCAAACAGAATTCAAAAAAGGAGTACATTTATAAATATGAATTTCTTATAAATAATTTTTCAATGATTCATAAAAGTATGTCGACATTTGATCGATGTCTTCCTTTTACATCTCTTGCGAAACGATTATATTTTCGATACTTCAACTTACATTCAATGAGATTTTATTCATTCTCATTTCTTGTCTAAATCTCTTCACAAAAAGTATTCGAATTCTTGAAACTAGCTAGTATTATAAAACGTTCTACACAAAATCATGATGTAATTAATCCAAGAACACGAAATAAACAATTTAAAAAATTGAAGAAAGTTCATCAGTGAAGATTAAACTTGTAATATGCGTTTCATAAATTCTTAACCATTAAAATAGTTTATGTTTGAGGAAAAAACATCGATGAAGTATGCGACTCTGTAATAAGTCTGATGTTGTAAAATAAATTAAATTCCAGCGAAACATAAAACAAAGTCTGTGTGAATGATCGTCCGTGTTCGATTCCATGTAATATGAAACTGTCACACTTGCGTGTTTTCTTCTCGTACTGAAATTCCGTTATGACAAATATGAACGTGTGGTCTTGTGTACTTTTATTCCTGACACACACACACACGGCCTCTTGTGAATTCTGATATACTTTCTTCGCCGTTCGACACGACTCACTCACAACTGGTTTAGTGAGACAGATCAGCGTCGATTTACGAGATCGTCAATTTATATTTCCAATGCGGAATGTTATGATGTGTATGCGATTAATGGACAGCTTCGAACGGAAATGAAGTATTACACGCGCACACACACACACAGATCACAATTATAATTTTACATTTCGAAAATTAATTTTTAATGTTTGAGTTTACTTTACATCACGTGTAATTTATTAATTTCCGGTACGAAGCTTGTATATATATATATATATATATATATATATATATATATATATTTAGTCTATGTATGGAGTATGTAATCTGATAGGAATGTACGATAATATTGGAAATTCGTACAGAGATCATATAGATTTTATTAGGTCTCCTGATGAGATTTATAATAGCTCGAAGGTTTGAGTGTAGTTTATTTTGTGTACTTTTTAAAATTTCTCCTGTCATCGTTTTTAGATGATCGCAGTCAAGGAAAACAGTCGACATTTTGCTATTTAAATAAATCGAATGTAAAAAAGTCGTTTAGAGTTCATCGGATGTTCAGTTAGAATATTTTAAATTATAGCTACAGTTTCGATTATTTTAAATCGTTCGTTAAATTTCTTATGTAAATAGAAACGAATTCATAGTCAAGTGATTTATATTTAAATATAAATTATTAATGGTTTCTGAATTGGAAACGATTTTTATTTGATCAAACTGAACATATTTTCGAAAAGTAATATTGAAGATTGACTGCTTAAAAACCTGATACTTCGAATACTAAAGTAAATCAAATTTCAAATTAGTTTAAAATTTACAAACAAAAATCTAATTATTGCATATAAAGAATTATAAATAATAATTAGTCTGTTTAAATTGTATTCATTAATACACTGTCGAATTGTAGATTCTAAATATACAGATCTAATTTTAATAAAATAATGTTATATAAAAAACAATTTTCATTTTCAAAAACATTCCAAGAATTTTACAGAAAAGTTTGTAGATCGAAATTTTTTAAAAAAATGTATCACAGACAAACATCTCAAACGAAAACATAAATCGTCCAGCTACTTTTATATAACGTACTTTATAACCCTGTACGTAAGCGTACTGTAATTGAACGCCAGCAACGTTCGTGTGCGTGACATGTTTAAAAGAGAAATTTTTCAGGTAAAACAATAAACAAAGTTAGGAACAATGTCGAGAGAGTGAAGAGTATTAAATAAACGATGCGGTCATATAACGAAATGACATGATAAGAGATCGACAGAAGAAACACACGGATGCTGTCCCAGAAATATGAAACTGACGGGGAAAAAACCGCCGAAATGAATAAATAAGGAAACGTTTCGAAAGTCTATAGGTGTAATAAGGAAAATAATATTATGTTAATAAATAAATTTAAGAAATATTTATACATATATATATATATATATATATATATATATATATATATAAGGTTAAATTATTTCTTTCTTTAAAAGACAATCTTCATATGATAATTTAAGATTATATTGACTAGATGATAATTATGAAGCAATATAACAGATTTAGGCAATTTTAACATATATATATACATATATATATATATATATATATATATATATATATATATATATATATATTACCTGTTCAATCTCTCTTACTTTGTAACAAAATCTTCATATAATAATGTAAGTTTATATTGCTAGATGATAATTATGAAATAATAGAACAGATGTAGATAATTTTAATGAATTTATAATGAGAACACACATACACACACACATATATATATATGTATATATTATATATGAAAGATTTCCTGCAGACAAAAATAAAAGAAATAAATCTAAAATAGACTTACAAAACTGAACATGACTACTTGTCTATTTCGTAACTTGCACTCGATCGGATCTTACTTTATTAATCATAGAGACATATATGATTACGACCAGTTCTATCAAATTCGAACATGCAGGATGTGGAATATAAAAGCAGTTCTATATTTATCTCTTCGTATGTTATGAAACTGCAGCGACTGCATTCGTTTGAAACATTAATTTGCAACGAGCTATTTTATGCACACGACTGATTTGTCTTTAATGTTTATTAGTTTGTGAAATTTATAAAATTAACACATTAAGAAATTATCATATTATACACTTATGTACGTAAGAAGAAATTCAGAAACTCAAAAAAAGACCAATAAACAGATAAAATAAGGACTTAAGAAAATTTATTCGACATTTATAACAAAGAGAGGTGTCGAATCGTTTGAACTAGAAAATTTTGGGAGAGGCCTTCATCAAACAGCAAATTAAAAGAAGCTGATGTATATATGTGCCTGTCTGTATGATTGTATGCGTGTATGTATAAATGTATTATATAAAACTGAAACGTATTCTACACCCAATACCATCCGACTGGACCACCTGCATGCGTGTTCACGAACGACGTGTCTTACACATGCATTCTAATCGCCGAGAAATTAGATCGAAAGTCATTAGTGTAGCAGGCGGCGTGTCGTCGGACACTGTAGTAGAAATGGACATCTGGATGCCGCGGGGCACGTATTTTATGAACGTACGTCGACGGGTTCAAGAGAACGGTCAACCTGGTCCGAAGAAGTGAACGCACGCTGTTGCGATCTCCATCGCCGCTCATTGCTTTTACGATGTCATCATCACCGTGGACTGCAACAACAAACCAACAACAACAACAGCAGCAACGGTGGACCGAACCGGACTCGACTCCGCCTCACCACTACAATCGATATATTATCTTTCACTGACCGCTATCTTTCACTCTTTCACTCTTTTACTTTTTTTCTTAATTTTTATTTAAATGTACGTGCTTTTTTCCATATTCTCTGTACGTGACCGTACGGAATTGGAAAAATAACGATGCGGTCCCTGCTCGTTGTGCGTTAGCTTCCGTGTTATTGTTAGTCTAGTAAATGAATATAATTGGATCCAATTTAGACGTTCGACGCCAATTGAAATACAACGAGTGCTGATGTGTTATTTCGAAGATAATTATTACTTGCAGATACTAGTCTATTCAACAACAATAAAAATTTAATTAATAACAAGAATGAAATATTGATTTCCTTTATAAATACATATACATATATATATATATATATATATATATATATATATATATATATAAATGCATGCATGTGCGCATTATTTAATTAAACATTTTAAAAAAATATTCGGTACGAATTCACTACAATAAATCGATTAAATTTTGATAACTGTCTTTTCAATTTGCCCGGAATGATTTCATCAGCAATCCTTTTTATAATCCGACTATCAGGTTTCTAGAATTAAAGTTCGTTTTCTAGATTGATTTAAGACAACGAAACAGGAATATTAAACCATAAAAATCATATATTCACTCTATCGGAACACATGGGTCATCATATCGAAGCATAAAGTTCTGTGTGCAAACAAAATCCAAAGGCGTTATCGTAAAACACAGGTTCTTGTCTAGCATAGACACTTCCAAACAGACACCCATTTTTTTTGTAAAGTTCAGATAGTCTAAAGCAGGGGTGGGCAACTTCGTCGATAATAAGAGCCACATGTAATACTTTTCATATATTTTTGAATGTTCGAGAGCCAAAGAAAATATTACTTTAAAATTGTATTTATTACGGTGGTAGAAAAATATTTGCGGTTTATGATCAGAAAATTCATATATAAACCCGTAATTATTTTCCTATCGACCTAATATGAATAATAAAAAATACAACTGTTTAGGAAAAATAGTAACGAAACCCAATATTGTCTAGGGAGCCGCACAGAGTAGCTTTGAAAGCCGCAGTTTACCCACTCTTGATCTATAGTAACAGAAGGGTTCATACCTTGCTAGACAGACACACATACGAACTCATGATTTTTTTTTAAAAGATTCAGACTCTGAAATAAGATAAAGACCCATATCTCAACATACAGACTTCTGAGAGAATCTAAGTTTTTTTTAATAAAGTTAAGATACTCTAACATAATATACGAGCCCATATCTGGACATATAGACCTATGTGCAGACTGATGGATTTTTATCATATATTGTTAAAAAGAATACATGTAATAATTATGATCTTATCTTCTACTTTGATCACCTAACTTTTTATATTAAACTGTTGATTTTAATATCGAAATTAGGAACTTTATTCAAAGTAACATTTAAAAAAATATATTTATAGACTGTACAGTTAAATTATGTTTTAATCTATCAATACATTTGATCCGTTCCGTTCAATTTCTAATAATTACTTTTCATCGTTCAAAAAACCATTTCGATTGTTTTAATTTATTATTATTTAATAATAATATAGCTCCTCAAAATGCGTTATTATAAATGAATAAAAGATTATATAAAATCAAAAAAATATCGACATGTTTCGAATGTATAGACAGAATAAATAAATAAATAAATAATATGTTGACTCTAAGATAAGTTTCTATGAATGTAATAGAGAAGTTTCTTTTATCGATATATATATATATGTATGTATTGTATTACTTTCTGTGTACAAACATTTCGCTGTTTACCTCTTTGACATAGACGAATGTGTCGTTTAATCTACTTTTAATGATGCAAATCAAAAAATTACAATAGTCGAAGAGTCTGTCACGGTTCGTTGTTCGTTGTCAAAGTCGATAATTTAGAAGATGCGTTTTTCGGTCCATGAAAGTGTTCTTGCCTCATCTCAAAATAGTTTACGTAATGCTATCCGCTTCCGTATTTGGTATTAACGTCTCGTGTCTGAATTCATATGTTATTCGGCAGTCGAATTTCATTCGATATAAAATTATTGTCTGTCCTCGCGTGCGTTTCTGACAATTATTGATTTCATTGAAATACTGAATACGGGCGATATCGATTGAAGACAAAGTTACAGAGCCGATTCGCCTGCACAATTTTTAAATTGAATTAATCACGCTCGTCTCGAAACCGAACCAAGTGCAACTTTTCCGTGCAACGTCACTTAATCTCCAGGGCAATTTCGCACGAGTCTCGTTTCGGGACGTTAAGTACATTTCGTGTAAAAAGTAAAAGTGAACGAAGGGTATAATCTACAGATGCGTTTAATGATTGTTTCACGAATTCGTATCGATTTATTTCACGAGCGCACACATAACAGGATAATATAATCGAACACGTACCCGACACGTTCGAACATATTGTTTCAGTCGACGATGTTTAAATAACAATTATTTTCCAACAAATAAACGAAACTTTTTTCTGAAATATTTTCATAGGGTTCTGTTAATTCGTCGTAAAACAATATACACTGGTCACTTGAAATTGCACGTTTTTTCAACTCTTTCAGTCTTTATTACTAATGAAAATAATTGCTTAAAATTTAAGTTCTGCGATTAAATCAAACGCGTCTGCCGGAATGTGTGACTGTAATATCGATGGTTTCTATAAAAAAAATTGTAAGGAATTAGGTTTAATACTGTATAATATAAGTGTATACTTTTACAAATTTCGTCATAGACTTTTATGTAAGTGTTGTAAAACAAGTGACTTTTTAAAGTGCGTTATTGCAAATTTACGATTTTCTCGTTTAGAAAAGTGGACCTCTCGGTAGAGAAAGATATACCAATTACACGTGATTTATGTGCAAATAAAAACAGAATCTCCGCAAACTATTATACTGTACGGTATACCCACACGGTAATCAATCAAATCGAGGAACAGATTTGTACGACTCATTACCGGCAATAAAAGAACCTTATTTTTTTATTGGCAAGAGTCTTTCTGTCAAAATACCACCAGCGATTGTGGCAGAGATTTACGATTCCGACAAAATAATGTACGGCGTAGCGGCATTCGAGCACATTTCAGTGTAATTAAGCCGGCATAAGAATGTGATCAAAATAGATACGAATCTGTGATAGTTCCAGCGCATGTGTATCATCACTTTCATTTTTATGGATCATCAATCAATTTTTTTTTTGTGCGCGGTTATTTTTCGTCGAGCACTTTACACATAATATAATGTATTAAGTTGTTCGAAATAGTTCGCCTCGTGCGTTTGTATTTTCACTAGGAAACTCAAATGACTCTCAGCAATTACGGTCGTCTTATTGATAGATTGCACGCAATAATGTTATTCGTTGAAATTATTCTTACGCATGAATGATTGATGGTACAGGCACGCTTCTTTGTCTATGAATGGAGATTTTTTTTCCATTCGGATCGAAATTGAAACGAAATGAGCTTGTAATGTAAGACGTGTTGTGATGAGTATCAAACGTAATTTAATTAAACTGATAAGATCTTTCATACCTCGTTACATAGTATATATATACATATATATATATATATATATATATATATATATATATATATAATTAGGAAAGGCTCATTTTTAATACTGTTACAATTAAAACACTTAATCCCAAATTTTTCATTTTCCTAATTGAGGTTAATTACAAAAACAGCGTTAGCAAGATGATTTAATAACATGTTAAAAATATAATCAATTATTTTCGGTAACACGATGGTGAGAAGATTTTAAATGTGTATTCTTGTTTAAAATACTCTGTTATTCGTCCCGCACACATTTTAATATCTGTTATGCTTTCCGCACACAGTCATATGCATTGTTATTAAAGAAATTACAAGTACGAAAAACGGACAGAACTCCCATCTGGATCTATGATTAAATTCACGATTTTATCTTAAGTCTGAGGACGATGGCAACCGGGTGCTCTTAAGTGACAACCCAAAATTGTCAATAATCATTCATTAGATAATTATAATCAGAAGAGATCTGTTGAGCTGTGAGCCATTTTTTTTATTACGATACAAGTCAAAATGAAAAGTTTACAATTAGTGACTTCCACATGATCATCGATGATATTAAATAATACAATTTGCTACTGAATAAGAAGCTTGTGTCGCTATTACAGATTTGGAATTTATAATATTAAATATTTCTAGTAGATTTTCATAAATGATACTATGTTTATCTTTAAGGTAGGTAATTCAAAATTCTAGTAATTCACAATAAACAGAAATGAACGTTTTTAAAAAAATCTTGCTAACATTAACTAACGTCACAATATATTTAATACACGTTTCGTATCACCAGCATTACCGCCAGTACAACCCATCCTGCGAAAATACTAAAGTTCTATATCTGATATTTTACTAATTTCCCTTTTTAACTATCACCATTTCAGTATGAGCCACGCATGGGCCACAATACTAACAATATTCATAATGTTAACTATAATATTCGACATATTAGATGTACAATTCAAGTTTTAAATTTAAACAATTATAAAAATAAATGAAACAAAGTTTCATTTATTTATATATTATTCGGACGCATAGAAAAATTTAAAACATTGCTGTTCTTATTTGACAATTTAGAATAAAGACAATCGATATTCAGATGAAATATCTTTTCCTGAATATAAATATCTCTATATATTTCTTGTTGTAGTGATGGCATTTATTTTAAATAAAGTGATGATTCAATGAAGAGAAACTTGAATTGTCAGTGTGTCAAATTTGAGTCAAGAACCAGTGATTAAAGTGTTTTAAATACGACAATTTTCATACATACATATATATATATATATATATATATATATATATATATATATATATATATATATATATATATATATATATATATAGAAGGCATATCCTGACTGAAATCCGTATGTAATACTTTTAAAATAATTTATTTAAACTGTAATGTAGGAGTACTGCACAATATACAGACATGAAATGTAGCACATAAGGCCACACGAATAGGATTCAGTTTCGAGTTTGATTAATAATCATTGTTGTCCGTGGTTATAAATCACAATATTACCTGACAGTGACATTGTATTCCGTTTGACTTTCATTCATGAGCGAGTTTATTAATAACTGTTAGTTTAACTCTGCTCGATAATTGTTTTCTTAATAAGAAAACTCATTAATTGGTCGCAAAGACTGTGTCATCTCATTTCGAAATGTATACATTTCATTATAAATGAATTACATATATTTAGGAAATTATTTAGAATGTATTCCTGTAAAGGGACTCGTGAATATTTTTATGGTAAATTTGTTTGGGTCAAACATACGTTTTCTAATAACAGACACGAGGAGAGTTTATAATTCTGGCAAGTAGATTTGCTTTTATTAAAGTATTTATTTGCAAAAAAAAGGTCAACTTATTTTAAAAATCCTAGTTCTGAAATACTTCACTCCCATTTCCTCCACAGTCACTCATTTTTTGTAACATCTATCCGTTATGATTCCTCCTAGGTATATATTTAATGATTACACAGCAATTACAAATTCGATACAGTTTTAAAAACAAAATAAAAATATAGATTACAACAATACTAATTACTAGACATTCTTCCTGTTTGTGATATCTTTCTTTATTATTCTTTAACTTTCTAATGAATCACTGAAACATATTTTAAGCAAACTTTTTATACAATTACTTATTTTTTATTCAACGCTGATTAGTTTTTCGAAAAAAATAATATCTAGTAATGATTTATTATTTGATTCGTTTATGGGAAAGTACGCGACGGGAGTTTCTGATACATCTTTGTTTGTTTGTCAACCGACATGTCGATAATCACTGTGTTTTATGGAGTGATATGTAACAAAGCATGTCTGTAAAGCACTGACTGTTTCATATAAAACACTTGGCATTTTCGAATCTGGTGGGCTGGATGCTACACTGATGAGGTCATCCGGTTCGTGTTGTAATTAAATTAGAAAATATCGGCTAGAAATTTGGACGATTTGAATAAGTAAATATAAATAAAATGAAACGTTAAAATATGACGTATACAGGCAAGATAATTATATATTTTCAATTTATACTTTTGACCGGAAACTAATTATTCGTTCGACTAAATCAGTGATTTTCTATTAGGTGTACAAATTAATTCGGTGCCATTTTTTATAGAAAATGAATGTTGATTTACTGAAGAATGGAATACATTTCAATCCTCAAAATATGCCCCCCCCCCTATTTTATGTAACTTTGCTCCGTCTGTCTGATGACTGACGAATCGCTTGTCGAAAAGAAGATGGCGGTTTCAGTCGATGAAGTCGTTAATGTATTTTCAGGCGCCTTTAATACTGTTTTAGTATTTTTTTTCTACACATTTCATGCGTCACAACATTGAACAAATCAATTTCGAGGCGTCGGCAGCTATCTTTATTTATTTTTATATGTATTGGTGTAATTTGTAATATCTCTCATAATTAAAAAAAAAAACAATTCCAGAACTATTTATTCTTTGATCTTAAATATTTATTGAATTTAAATCGTATAAAAAGATATTAAGGGTCTCAGAAATATTAGGTATAAAATTAACTGATACATCCAGCAGACGTTTTATTTATGTATTTATTAAGTGTGAAATGACCAGAAGTACGGGAGCAGTGAATAGCTGAAAACATAATTTGAAATGCAGCAGCATGTATTACAGTACAGATGCTCGCTCACGTTTTCAGATCGACCGTTGGCAGATGGGAGGTGTTTAAAGCGTTTTGAATGAGCGAAACATGTGCACAATAGTTTCAAAACAAACATATTTAATACAGTAATACTTCAACTGAACGAATATTTATTTCACAAACGTTCTGTTTACATATTCAGTTATGCTCTTTCATATTTGTTTATAATTGGATTACTGACTTCTTTATCCTAATGACATTCTCGTCGCTCGCCTACAATCCCAAGAATGTAAAAGTCAAGCAGTTATATAATTAAAATATAGACCTGGCTAATTTCTATTTACTCTTCTACATACACGTCTTGTTGAAAATATGATATTTTAATTAAAAAGTCGGCGCAGCTCACAACAAAAACGATAACTAATTGTTGAAATGAACAATTCGAATGATGAAGCGTGCGAATATATACGTATATGTAAAGTCTCTCTGTTCCATTCGACATAAATTAGAAGGAAACGAATGTAACGAAAATAGACGGATACATCACGTTAGCGTATTATTAAATTAGAAAATGCTAATTCGACGGATATGTAAAACGTCCCATTAGAGAGTTGATTTATGCAAAGACATGTTTTCCGAATCTGCACAGTCGTTCATTAAATATTAATCTTTTAATTTATTCTATTGTGATATAATTACAGACACGGTGAATGCTAATTAATACATATTTAGTTGTGGATTCGACACTGATGTGAAAAGAATAACATTTTCAGTTTAGGCAGATTCTGGTTCGTTCTTCGAATGTTTCTATATTGTTACGAGAATGAAAAGTTGTGAAAGTAAAAGTTTGTTTATCGTTTTTGGCGATTTTTATTCGAATTTTATTAGTTTCATTTGAATAAGGCGGAATATGATTAATCTTCATAAATATTTCGAATTCATTTCAATTCTATTGCAGTGATTTAAACACGCTCGTTCTGTTTGCTGAATAATTAATCATATTTTCTATATCCGGACTCTTTTTAATTTCTAAAAAATCTGTATTCGAATTCATTATCATAAACTACGATATATATATATATAGTTAATTTTTGAAAAGTTTAGATCCATTTGCTAACATTGCTATTTGATAAAATAGATTTTTTTCTGCATAAATCAAGTATTGAAACAATATTATTCTCCGTGTGCCCATAACATCCACATATTTCGAACTTTATAATGATTGACCTGTCGATTTACGAATATCAAATTCTCACCTTCGAGTGACCGTATTTATAAATATTCATTTTTCATCAGAGTCGTGTACAAAAGTAATAAAGCTTAAGTGAACACAAAACCATTTTAATTGCATGTCTGCGTTTCCAATTGGACGATCAAACATTTTATTAAGAAAATATAAATAATTAATTGCGTTTTACTGTAATTCCACCGAATATTATTATCACGAGCAATAGTTCAAACAAACGAATCTGCTCGTAACGTTAATTATTTAATATATTAATATTTACAGCGACTATAAAACCATCCCGCATGAAAATTGCTATTTATAAAGTAACCGTTTTTATTGTAATAACCTGTAATGGTGACTAATAATAGCGCGACTATTGCCTACCATGTTAAATTTTCACATTATTATTCTGCGATTACTGAATGGAGTCGGTTGTTGTTTTTTTTTTTGGCAAATATCAAGATGATAAATTACAAAATCAAGTGCATGGAAAAAGATGAATACGTATTCAGTATTGTTCTAAATTGTCTTCATTTTGTCGAGTCTCTCAGTTCTGTAAATGGCTACAAATGTATTTAAAACGAATGTTAAATGTTATTTTTTTGTTAACCGAATGCGAGCATGGGAATATTTTTTTTCATTCAGTCTAATTACTTAATTACGAACCGATTCTTTTATTGCGCGGTTAGATTCAAAACTGGCTTATTTATCGTTAACAAAATCTATTTCTCCCGCTCAAGTGCCTCAATTTGTATACATAATTCGTTTCACTTTAATCGAAGCATTAAGTGCTTCAAAAGTATGCATTTTTATAACGAGTATATCTTTATAAATACAGGTTATCATTCCTCTACTTCCTGTACTCTAACCGTAGTTTATTCGAACGATATTATTGCGTTCGTCGATCAGAATGTAAATATTTCCATAAATCAGATTAATTCTCTTATTAATTTATTCAAATACTATATTACATTATTGTACTACACGAAAATCAAGAACGACAAAATAGACTTTAATTTGAAACGAATGTAATTTTTCCCGTAAATAACAAACAAATCGAATCGTAATTTTTATCAATTTGAAAAAAGGCAATTCGAAAGTACTTTTCGTACAATTTCGACGGCCCGTTACAAAAACTTCACCGGTCGCAGAACCAAAAGTTCAAGTGAGTGGACGCGAATATCATTTCTTTTCTGTTTGACGTCTTTTCGACACTTTTGAACGGGCCGAAAGAAAAGTATTTACATTTTATTATAATCGTAAAACTTTACATACGAATTCAATCAACACATCAGTACACTTAAAAAGCAGATTGCGCGGTCACGATAATTGTTTTATAATCTTCATTTACGATTGTTCTGTAGGAGGGTATGACCTATAGAACAGACGTCTTTCGTTCCTTTCCATTTTTTTTTTATTAAACGTATGATTAAATATTAATTATATATGAATTATAATCAATTGTTTTGCTAAATTAGTACACAATAAGAAACGTGCATGGATGTACACAAAATAATAAGCACGTGCTCATACAAATGTGTAGAGCGATGTGAAAACGAATTATTGTTGTTTGTGCACTTGAATTCTATGCAAAGTCTATTCAATTGCTGAAAATCTCGATAAGCACTGGGAGTCGAAGCCATTTTTAAAAAAGGAGAACGATTCTTTTTTCCCTTTTAAAAAACATAGAAATAGATGTGAAAAATAGACAGGTGATTGTAAACTACATCATAATATTCTTTCATATAATAATATTCCAACTATTATCTGTAGTCCTATTTGATAGTTCTGTCTTTTTTGAAAATATATTTTATTATTTTTAAGCTAAAAAATGTAAAGTTATTAAAAAGATCTTAACTCGAAATATGTTTTATGAACACCACCCTTAAACGTATATTTTTATATTTATTTCTACCTATGGCTAATTGACTGTTTTTTTTAAAAAAAAAATAAAAACTGCAAACTTCAATAACGAACTGTTAAATTTATTTTTTCATCGTGTAAGAAATACAATCAATGCTTTGTTTACTCAAAGGAAGTTTATCAATCTCTGAACTATTAGATCTACAAATTATTTCGGTACCTTTTTTATAGTAAATTTATATTTATGGAAAAATGGAATACATTTCGGTCCTCAAAATATTCCCCATTATTTTTTATAATTTACTCAATCTGTCGGATAACTGATGACCCCCTCGTTGAAAAAAATGTCGGTTTTGAGTCCATGAAGTCGTAATTCATTTTTTTGAACCTCCACTAGTGCTTTAGTGTTTTTTCATTATTAATGTGTCACAAAACCTTCCTATAAAGTTGAACAGATCATCCCCGTACCTTCGGCAGGATTTTTTTCAACTAGAATGTGAAAAGTACGTAATGCTTAATATTCTGCTTTTCCGACACAACTGTGTTGTGAGGTTATGCCAACTGGTTGACCGAGATTTATAATGTTATTAAATGTTAAAGTTGACACTTCAAAATTTTAAAACGACTAGAAAATATTTTGAGATGGATTACCTAGATGGTCTTCATTCTTTTGGATGATCAGTGTTTCTATTTTCCATAAGAATAGAATCTCAGATGATTTAAAAGGACGAAAAGACTATCAGAACAACGAACCGAATGTGTCTATAAAAATATCACACGCTTCTAATCATTCAAATAGTAATAATAGAGTAGAATTTGTTTCTATAATCAATTGAGATATTTTAGATTATATTCTTATAAATGAATATAATGGTGCACGATTGAATTATTATCAAAACGAAGAGCAGAGCAAATCCATTCTTTTTCGTTTTCCCTTCAATTTCGTAACATTTATATAACTGATAGAAAAACAGATTTCTTCTACATTCCACAAAGTGTAATTTCCAGCGGCACGTTTGTTTACTTAACGAAACATTTTCGATTACAGAATGGGAAGAAAAAACTGCATACTTTTGACGAAAAACCCGACACACGGCTGCCGCTCCGCATGTCGCAGCGTCGTGTCTCGTGCGTGCATCGGCTCTAAATCTAATACTACAATTATAATAGAACGAGCGCAATAAAAAAAATATCGGAAGCGTGAGTCGTTATGTTTATGGCACGGCCCCAACTGTATTTCGTCTCAAATACGCTTTCGACACTGTGATTTCGTTTCGAAAGGAACAATTTACGATAATGTATGTTTTTTTTTCGAAAATTATAACGCGAGGAATGAACGCTTTGTTCGTTTATCTTTATAAATCAAATTCGTAATTAGATACGTTGGATTTTATTGCTTTTTACGACTGGTGTAAAATAATTACACTCTCAATTATTAGCTATTTGTTACATTCACATCCTTTTTATCAATTAAATCTTATTGTACACATTACGTTCTAATTTACAATATCCCGATTGTATCAGATGAGGCGATTATAAAATAATAATTAAGGCATATTAAAGAAAAAATGTACTGGAAAAAGTTCAATTATATATATATATATATACAAACTAACAATACATCATCTCGTTTTCTTTAATGTACAGAATTATATCTAACAAAATTACAGATTATTAAAACAATTTACTTAATAACTACTTTGATGAATGCATTAAAAGGAAGAAAATTTTCTAATTTAATTTCTTTCAAATCGAATGGACCAATATAGTTTTAGCACTGCAGCTAAATTCACTTATTCTCTTTTTGCATCACAGCCCATAGAATTTTCCTGTACAAAAAATACAATAATTTGGATAACAATAAATATTGACTGTTGCTTGAGTTGAATTTAGACGACGAAACCACCGTCATCACAGTGCTGAGTTGCAGAGAGATCTATCAAATCGATTACTGATTTTTTTTAATTTTTGTGTGGTTTACAGGGCGAGAAAAAAAACATTTGAGAGATTGAATGACTTACATATTTCAGTAGTATTTCAAGACATTATCGAACAATAAAGCTTCTATGCAAGTAATAATTGACAAAATACACAAATAGCATGTCAAGAAAAAAACAAACCGTATCTGACAAATTCTAATTTGTAAAAAATTAGTTAATTGTTAGCTTATTGCTAAATTTGACACTTTCTAAAAAAGAACTACACTTATTCACATACTCTTGTTATAAATTCATAAAAAAAATCTTTTCGATCAAATGTTACCACAGATATTAAAAGTACTCTACATTGAATAAAAAAAGAACGACCGATCGTACAAAAGTCGATCCGACCGGTCCACAAACGTATGAAGAAAATCAGTATCGTTTATTGGCGTTCCCGCGCACCTTGACATGATCTCTCGATCGGTGTGATTGTAATTAATACATTAAAATATGCACTTCATAAATGGATATATGACTTGTAAAAAATGAACTCCGATTTAATTAATTCTAATTTCTCTTCAACTGAATATCGAAAGTCTTTTATCAATCAATATTTTACATGGACTTTCAAATAGAATACAACCTCGTATACAAAATAACTGATTTTTTTGAATCCTGATCGTTGCACGCTTATAAAATTTCGCATAAATCTTATTTCGCAAAGTCAATAAGTTACAATTCCAGTCGAATTATATAAATATCGTGAGATGTGAAATGGCGATAAATTATGCAGATTTTTTTTGAAGAGTGTAATATTAACATAACCGCATCATTCATTTGCATAACAAACTGATACATGAAATTATCTTTTAAAAATAAAAATGTACACATATGCCGTTACATACATACTATATATATATATATATATATAATAATTTATTTTTGTAATCTTGATAGAAATATCAATTTAAAAATATCTTTTCTATACTTCTTATTTTCAATCATTCGAAACTTTCTATGGATTTTTTTTCATTCTTTATAAAATGTTTTTTCAAAGTCAAGGTACTCTAAAAGAAATCTCGTCGATTTAATACTAGTTATTCGTTGATTGATTCGAGCTTAACATTTTTAAATTCACAATAGGAAAAATTCGAATAAAATTGTAAAGCTATCTTCTATCAAAAGAATATTTTATAACAATTTCATATATACACAAAACAAAAAAAATACATTATTATTTAGAGAATAGAAACAAAGACTTTTTCATATTTTTAAATCACTTCAATACGAAAACCATATTTACAGTTCAGATATAAACCTATAAAAATAATAATCTAGTCGTTATTAAAAAAAAAATACTTTTCCTTCATTTGTATCAGAAAAACATTAACAATGATTAATTGGTCTTTTCGAATAATCTATATCTTTTAAACGTTTACAATTTTAGCACGTTCTTAGCCAAATGAATGTTTTTAATAATAAAAATTTACACGAACAGTCAAGGTCTGAATCTGCAAGTTTCAACATACATGAAATCCTAGTTTACTAGAGCACGAATTTCGACTCTGTTCTTAAATAGTCACAACAAAATGCTATTTAAATAATAAATTGAATAGATTATAAAAAAGTGCTTAATGGTTATAGATGTTACTACTGAAAATTATAATAAAAAGTCTATAAAAAAATTATGAAGACTTTAGAAAATTTATTCATTGTTGTTACTAAATCATTTATAAAGTGAATTACTGCATTTGACTAAAATCGGTCAATCATACAATTTAGCTCAACGATTATACAAAACGTGATATATTGCAAGACGGATTTATTTTTCAAATTTATTTTTTTATACATTGTCTATCCAGGAATAAACTTATAAACAGACCGCTACTAAATCGTTAATTTTCTCTCAAATACACAAACACTTAAAACTAAATAAATTTAAGAATCCTTTCAATTCATAGAAGTAGAACAAATTTAGTTACTATAATATATTTATTCAAATGCATTCATATGCTTATATTCGATTATATATATATATATATATATATATATATATATATATATAATGATATTGTATTTTAATTTACTGATGATAAATATACTAATAATTATGTGAATACAGAATAATTGTATAAGTTTTAAAAAAATCTGTTCAATAAATTGATCCCTCTTTATTATTTTTATTGCTATAAATTTACTGTAACAAGAATTTATTAAACTTATTAGTGATGTATTGAATTATAATGCCCATTAATGATATAATTTTTTAATAAAAAAAATAATACGATCAAAATACTGTTCAAACTGTGGAAGATAGGTATAAATTAATTTCCTTTATAATAAATTTCAATCTTTAAGATATTCACATACAAAAATGGTCACAAATTCCATATATTGCTCAAATAAAAACGACAAGAAATAAATAACATGATTTTGATCTTAGTGAAACGATAACATTTGTTATCCATTTCATGTGTGTGTTTATTTTTAAAAAAAATCCCAACCATGTTTAAATCTTGAACTTCTGTACGAATACTTAACTGTATAATAAAATAAATTCTTTGTTATTTTTTTAAACTCTGCTCAATCAATTATGAAAGAATCCAAATATTGAAAATAAGGCAATTGGTACGAATATTTAAAAAATAAAATGGCTGAAGAACAGCTGACAAAACTCTCACATAGTTTTCAAAAAATATCTACGACTAGGCATTGTCGTAGGCATGATGAAAGTCGTGATTGGAATAAACCTTTGTACTTGACTAATGAATAAAAAGAAGAATCAGACGTTTCGGTAACTTGGTGGTTTGAGAATCATGACGTTGCCATCAAAATACACATAAATGACAACTGAAAATAATCAATAGTTATTTATTGAATATTTTTGATCGAAACATTTGATGTGGTTTGTGTGGAGTGAACAATGAATCCATTTGTAAAAAAAAGAATAAAATGAAATTTTATAAAGATACATGCAACGCTTTTTTTAGAAGCTGATAAAATTATTTTTTTGGAAATGAGCAAGGAATTATTTAACAAAATTCACAATTAATCATTTTCAAATATAGTGATATATATATATATATATAAATGTATGTAATTAAGTTTGAAATTCAAAAGAGTAATAGTGGTCAGAGCAATTATATCTATAGAAAATATGATTCAATTCGATGCTCGAGCACAAGGAAATCTCACTCTGCACACCTGAATGCTACGCTATTCGCGTTCGTGTCAAATAAAATATCATATGATTTATAACTCTTTGTTCTTCAATGATCTTCAGTCACATTCAACATACATGTATGGCATTTCACCGACGTTCACCAATAAATACAACGCAACGAAATTGAAATGATATGCCCGACAAACAACAACAAATTCACTCTCATTTAAAATATCTCATATAAGTGCACGTGTGTGTGTGCGTTTGTGCAGAGATAAGAGAAAGGTGTAACGACCGATGCACGTACGTACGTACGTCCGTACATCCGAAATATCTGAATAATATAAACGATATACATATTACCCCGGTCGAGACGAAGTACGGTGACTGGGCCTGCGAGTAATACGAAACGTAACTGACCCACGTTCGCCCGTGCTGTGCGGCAAGGCTATTCGCACTGTGAAGGTGGTAGGGCGGTGCGATACAAATTATCACCGTGAGTCACGATAACAACCATTCGATTCTGTGACAGCGAGTTAATATTTAGACGGGTTTTTTGGGACTGTTCTCTGGAATTGTTTAAATAAATAGCGTCGGCTTTCGGTTTCAGTGATTCAGTTGTACAAATAAAGTGTGTGCAAAATGGTGAGTATCTGTGAATCTCAGCTACATACATATATATATATATATATATATATATATATATATATATATATATATATATATAAATCATTTTACAATGTGACAATTAAATTACAAAAAGAATATTGAAAGCGTTTCAGACTTTATAAAAATACCAATTATTTCAATTATTTGATTCTAAAATAGATTACTGTTTCATAATGAACAATCAAATTTATTTATTTTTTAAGAGATCTAAATTATTCAATATATTTTGATTCGAGAATCAAATATTTGAAGATTATATAGACTTCTACTCATTAACAATTCAATTGAGCTGATGTTTGTTTTATACGATAAAGTATTAATTCAATATTGATGTGAATATCGGATAAGAATTGTTTATTTTCGATTAAAATGGTTATCGTGCCGTTTTGATTCTTGAATTCGTCCATTTATTTCAATTTGTAATAGATTCTAAACCAGTAAATCATTCAAACGAATATACAGTTCACATCTTCTTGTATCAAATATTAATCAATTTGTATGTAATATTTTTACTAATCATATCTGTTTACATTTCTTTATAAATTAGAATAAACTTTGAAGCCAGGACGAAATAACAGTATGTCTGTTTTCATTTATGTAATGAATGAAATTATATTTTAAATTTAACGAAGTAGTACTCACGAAGAAGTGAAAATTCATACGTATTTTAATAGATATAATGAACTGAATGATTAATCACAAAAAAGATAAAACTAAATACTATCAAACATATTTTATTTTATGATAATATTTATTATAATATTTGAGATTGTGCTATAGAAAGTCTTGAAAAATAAAATTCATTTGTATTAAATAGTTTTCTATACAAGAATAAACGTTTTTTTTAATTATCATCAACGGTACATTTGAACTAGAGTGTACTTTATATTCAAATATATATATGTATATGTATATATATATATATATGTCGGTAAAAATATTATAGTAATTGCATTTGATTTACTTCTAAAGAACTGAAACAATTCATTAATTTATTTAGTTTTATCTGTCTGAGTATGGCTTGTAGTTCATTGATTAATTCAAGATAAAAAAAATTAGTAAATAAGGCATATTTTTTTGATTGCAAGTCTTTAAAGTGCTTGCCGAATCGAAAATTTAGATTAATACATAACTAAAAAAATCTATAGTTAAATAATGGTAACAAAATTATCAACAGTTATTTAAAAAAATTAATTTGGTAAATGGATTGCATCTTTTAAACGATATACAAATAAATAAAAGAATAATTTTTAGCATTGAGGTTTAATTAACTTTAAAATATCAATACTGAACACCTCCACAATCCACATAAAGTTTTACTAATCAAAAATGTTCAATAATCGATTATTGATCGTTCTGATTGTTGTTTATAAGCATTTCGATGACAATTCCATCATCTTTCGAGTGTAAGGAACAAAAAAACCGCAATTTGTTTTCAATCAGAAAAATGTGTGGTTGTTGAGGAAACGAAAAGTACTTTTTTTGAAAATGAAGTAAGTGGGAGTGTTTATTGATAAAATCTTAAATTAAAAAACACAGAATAGGCTTCATATTTTTTATAAGAGTATTAATTTCTTTTGTATATTACTTTTAAAATTAATCCTTAAATTAATTATACGCCTATAGTTTTAGACAAAAAAAACTTGAAATTTTTACCAATCGATTTATAATTCTATAAATAATAATTACTCTCGATATACAAATATAAACTACAAAAATACTACCATTAAAATTTCATAACTTTTTAAAAGTTTCTTAAATATTTTTTCTTGTTTAAAAATTCTTTTATGATATTTTTAATAGAATATATATATATATATATATATATAAATATAATGTATATTTGATGTATAAATATGTGCTCATAAACATTTGATTGACGTTTACTTAACCGACACATTCGATCTTAATATTTACTTTCTCATAGCAAGATCTGGTTCTGATTGCTATTTTCATTCTTACTTCCTTACTGATTTTCTGAATGAACGATTTCTTATTAGACAGTAAGTTTGTATCTAAAACGCATTTCCTGATCACTCAAATTGATTAGTTTATAATAATAAGGTTAGAGGAAAAAAAAGACATTTTATAAGAAATAACAGTTTCGTGTTCTTTACATAACTTTTTTCCACATACAATCCAGTTTAAATTATTATTTTTAAACTGATTTTATATAAAATACCCAATTTATTGAAAAATTGGTAGGTAAGATCTCAACGGGTTGCCTTAAAGTACATTTTTATCAAAAAGTAATAAATTTTATTTTTTAGATTAAAACGATAATTCCAAAACAAAATTCATTTTCACAGATTTATCACATTGTGGACTACAAACACTTTTTTCTTACTGAAATATCCAAATTTCGATTGTTTTAAAAATTTTATGTACTTCTCGCACTCTAAAGATAATTGAATCACTATCGAAATGCATATAAGCTATAATAAAAATAGTCAAAGCTGAATTGTTGATTATTCAGTTAATAAACTTTTTGTAGAGGTGCAGTTCAATTCATTTGTAATAAATTCGTTAATCAAATTGAATTTAAGTAACAGGATAACTATAAACATCAATTAGAATATCATTAAAATCTTTTAAGATATAATTAAGCTTTTATTTTATAAAAGGTACGCAAACTTGTTAGATTCATATTAAAACAGTATTATATTTAAAATAACACAATTTATTTATTGGGAAATAAACTATGTGAAATTTAAAGGCTGTACTCGTACTGAAATTACTTTATTACAAAATCTATCCAACTCTTTCTCGAACTCTTTAGATTACTAGAATTCTATTTTCAAAAAATAATATTTTCTCCCGTTTCAATGATGTATAAAAATTATTAGTAACAAAATATATATAAAAATTGTCTTCTCTACAATTCAGCAAAACACTTTTTTCACATCTTTTCCTTGCAACGCTTTTTTATAACGATCTCTAAAGTCACAGATTTAAATAATTAAAACTAACAGTATTTTTTCAAATTAGAATTTAATTATGATCTGGGAAAACATGGGAATCTATATCTGAAAACTGTAATGTTTTAGGTCACATTGTAACCATTAGAAAAATAAACTATGACTTTTTTCTTACACAGTATTAATTATTTTCAAATAATTATTCGATTAATAATCTAATAAACCTTTTTGTTATAAAAACACAGTATCACAAAATCACTAGTTTTAATAAATCGCCTAGACTGAAAGTATTCCAGATGAATGAAAACATTTTTAACGAAAACTGAATACATGCACTGAAAAATGAATGAACCATTCACAAACAACTGTATTTTAATTTCAAAAATCGTACATAACGACTCGATTCTGAAAATAATCGTGCATGAAAATAATACCTTCGCTAATAACTCTTAAAAAAAATCCACAAACAAATAGCTCCTAATAACATTTTTATAATACAGAAAACTCAATAAAGAAACACTAACTGCTCGTATCAGTTCTGCTTTTCAAATTCAATACGAGAATTTGTACATTTCATAGACAGTTTGGCACGGAATATATTGTTCTCTATGATATTAAGTAGAAGTAATTGTTATATTACTTTCGAAATTATAATAATGCCATCGAATTATACATAAATGTTCAATTTAACAAATTAAATATGTATATGTCTTGTGTTAGTCAAAATAAAATTATCTGTTAATAAAAAAAAGTATTAATGTCAGTTTGTACACGTTAAAACAACATCTTCCGATATGACATTTTTAAATCGATGAAAGCAGAATATCGCCCACATAATAAAAATCAATTTGGGGTCAACTCGTATCTCAACTGAACTGAATTTTACATACAAAAATATATACATTTATGCGCACGTACACAGAGATAGATCCATGTTTATATATATATATATATATATATATATATTTCATACCCTAATAACATAAATATGAAAGAGAATGCATATCTGTCCTATTGTACTACACTTAAATAAAGAACGAAGACAGATACACGCTTGAATATTTTTATATGTACATAAAATAACCTGAAGATATATATATATATATATATATATATATATATATCTGTTTTTGTTTTTACAAAACGGTAACAAAACGGTAGACGTTTCAGTTCATGGCGATTTATGTTTATTTTTTTTCTAACTGGACTCGTTCGGTAGATGTGACATATTTTCGGATTTAAAATTGTGAATATCATGATTGTGATTTACTTTGAAAATAAATTAGTGTTTGCTCGAGACGATTGACAGAATATTTTAAGAATTGATGAAATACAGCATCAAAATATTTATTCGAAAAACATGTAGTCATTTGCATGCCTTATACGAATTTTAAATTCGAATAAAGCTTACACTTTCTCTTTATGCACACAACTGGGTTACATTTCAAGTTTTTATTAATGATTGATCTTGTATAATTCATTATATACATACACACACAGCTACACACACACACATATATATATATATATATATATATACACACATATCTTAAATAATTAAAATAATTATTTTTATTGATTCAAAAATTAATATCTACATTGAAAAGAAAATACAACAAAGTATTAAAGAACAATACATATATACACTTTCACAACCGAATCATCATCCTAGAGATCACGAAATTTTCTTATCAAAATGTTCAATACTAGATCAGTGTTGAAAAATGAAAAATTTGAAAAAAATTTTGATAGAAAAATTGTGATAATTTATGTGGAAGTAAATTGTTAGGAACGAATTTAACCACAGTGTCTCATTGTAGATAGGAGCATAATTTTAAATCCATTAAATGTTTTTAAAAAAAATATGTATTGGCTTTAATATTTGTCATTAAACATCTTGAGAGATTTCATAATTTTGTTTAAAAATGTAATTATGTAGTCTATTTTTTCAACGCAAAAATACTGAAGCAAATATTTCAAATTATTATTGATACACACACACACACACACACACATATATATATATATATATATATATGTATCGTACATATAAAATAAACAACTTTTTTCATCGCTGATAAATTAATTAATTATTTTTTTAAATAAAATACAATTAAATGTAGTAATTCTTAGAATGTACCATTTCAGTTTTAAAATAAAATAATTTCCAATTTCTCGAGATACATATAAAACACTTATACTGTTGTTGTATTAACTATCGTTCATATATTTTTAATTTTTTGATTGCCATCAAATTGACAACGAAAAGTATACTGAAACTGTTTGTGACACAGAATCAGTTTCTATTTGTTCGCTTTCTTTCGAAGATCAGTTAAAGGAATCACCGTGCAGGATATAAAATCTAGTACACAGATCGTATATTGAAAATAAAAAAAAAACACACACACACAATGCCGTTCTGAAAATATAATAAACAATTGTGGGTTGCATGTCGGACGCCACACCTTTCGAGATATGTGAAAACGACAATTATACATCGATACAATATGTAATAATATCTTTACGTTTCACTAATAATTGCCACAAAGTTTTCGGAATCGGAATCACTAATCACGCCCGACGAAATATACATCTCGATAGAAAGTATTAATGAAAAAAAAAAGAAAAAGCACCGATAGTTCTATCACAGAAAACTGGAACTGTTGCATGGCTTCGAGCATGTTTCGACGAACGTTACGAAACAACACGGAATTCTAATGAACGAGGATTATTATGATTCCGAATGACACTTTTCTTTTCGTTTTTATTTGCTCATTAAAATGTCTGAATATGTTAATTTTCATAGATTATTGTCAATACGAGTGTTTTTTCGTGTAGGTGTGAATGTCTTATTAGAAAATGTTAATGGGCGAATTCATAGCAGACGCATTGTTCAAAATTATATTCATGAAAGTTATTTCGAAAATAACAGATAAGCTGTCACTTATCATAATAAACATAACTGGAAGTGAAATGGAAAATGTTGATCATACTCGGTGCGTTATTTAATCTTTTAATAAATTAAGAATTCATCTCAGGATAATCATTTTTTTAAACAGTAGAAACAGATAGAAAGTTTTTAAATCTCTAATATACGGTGGTGTATTAGAATTACATCTACGGACATGTTTGTATTGCAAGCATTCTAACTAACCTCTTGATTTTATAAAATTCATAAAAAAAGTAATCGACGCACCCCTAAACCGAAAATATCAGAATCGTCCACACAGTTAATAATTAATATTTTTTCTGTACGAATACACAAACAACTGCTATACGAAAGATTAAATTAAACAATTTGTAGTTAATTCAAAAAATAGCTACTTTCGAACACTGGACGTGATTCTGTTAATTTGCTGTAACGAAAAATCTAAATTGTTCGGCATTTGTTATTTCATTCAAAAAGAAACGAGGTGTTATTGTTAGGCAATTTTTCTTACAAGCTTCGTTTGTGTGCGAAAGTATAACTAGTTGTCCGCACGCTCGTTGAAATCACACAGCCTTACGGCGTTCGTACGAAATTATCGGATATTATTTCGTTGTGAATGTATGTACTGTATTCATAACACAATTATTTATTTCATACTTTATCGAAAGAGGAATTTTATGTACATGTGGAGTGACATAAGTGATAAAAAAATATTAATGAACGACTTATCTGTTCACAGAAACACGCGTTCGTATTGTGCTGTTTACTCAGCATAGTAGCGATAGTATTTTGTGAGAAGCAACTAAACCTCGAGGACATCGAACGCGACACATTGGCGAGCGAGAAGGCGGCGCAAGAAAAAACCCGCGCAACGCCGAAATCGTCGAACACGAGACCAGTGGCACACGGCTATCTGCCAGGAAACGTCGCCCAGTACACCGCGCCGGTGACCGAAACGCAGCAACAGTACATCCTACCGGGATACAATGCGCAGCAGCTCGCCAACTACATAGTCGACAACAATTTGCAATCGGCTCAACACGAACAGCAAGCGCAGTTCTACGCTTCGCAGATTCAGCAGCAGCAGCAGCCGCCGCAACAGTATCTCTACATTCAACCGGTGCCGGTGCCATCTTATACAAATCAAGCGAAAACCGCTGTCGGAGGAATTCAGTACGTGATGTACGTTCCGCAGTCGGCGCCGGCTGGTAATTATCTGTCTGCCGGAAGACAGGCGAGTGAAAATTATAACTTGAAGGCGTACGTTCCTACTTACGCTCAAATAGCACCGCATATCGAGACGCAGCAGATTACGTCGGAGCTGTATGCTCAGTCGCAGAGTCAGGCCGCGGCACAAACGGCCCGAGCTCAACAGGCCACACAAGCGCCCATCTATTCGACACAGCCTCAACAATTCACGAGCGGACAATCTCAAGCGTACCACGGTCAAGCTCAACAACAGCAGCAGCAGCAGCAGCAGCAGCAATACGTCCAACAACAGTACGTGCAGCCTCAAGCGTTCGCCGCACAGAATTACGCTGCGGCCGCTTACGTCGGCCAGGCGCAAGACGATTCTCAATATTTAGCGCAGACCGAACAGAAATACATAGTTCCGCAAGTGAAGTACGTCGAACAGCAAGTGAAATACACTGAACCGCAAGTGAAGTACACAGAGCCACAAGTCAAATATGTGGAGCCGCAGATCAAGTACGTGCAACCGCAGGCGAACTACGTGCCCCAAGTAAAGTACGTTCCTGCGAAACAGAACACGATCCTGTACAGACAGACAGTCCCAAGTCACCAGCTGGTCTACGCCGCCAAAAAAGAGCCGCAATCTCTGCTGGATTCGTACGTGCCGTCGCTGCTACAACTTCAGTACTTGAAAGAGAACAACCAGCAGGCGTTCTCTTTGGATTACAATACGGGAAAGGCGTACACGGCGGGCGTGAAACCAGCGGTGCCGACTGGCAAAAGCTTATATTACCAGGCTGGATTTCTACCGAACCAGGGCGTGCAGCACGATAACGGAGCCACGAGCTACGTGCATTACCGTTTGGGTAGATATGCCCAATAAGCTTGTCGTTACGACGTAGTAGTAGAATTTTGTTAAAGTTATTTTATATGCAAGGAGCTTTGATTTTCATGTATGTATTTTTTTTTATTTCGCCAGTTGTTACATTTGTGATTATTATCGGGCTATGTACGTTTGAAAATTGTATAGGCTAAATTCGTATGTACCGTTTTATTATTATTTATTATATGTCTGAGTGTTTTCATATTCTCATATTTTTCCATAATCATTCATTCATTCATTCATTATCATTCATGTTCCAAAACAGTATTTCTTCACACGACATATCATTTTAAACTGAGATATTTTCCAATAACAACTTATGTGTAAATTGTATCGAAATATAATTTTGTATTAGAGAAAGCATTAGTATATACAAAAAAAAGCTAAATAACATTTCATTAAAACATACAGTAACTAGCATTTAAAATAATATTAGATCTTTAAAAAATATTTATTATCTAAAATCTAATCACAACACAAACAATGATTAAAAATAATAACTCGAAGCAATATTAAACGTATAGCTTAAGAATATAACATTTTCCACTCACCGAAATCTGCATTAAAAAATTTTTTCACTCCATGTCATCGTCTTCCATTCTTCATCGATTCGGTTGAAATATACTGAAAAAAATCAAATCGTATTCATTTCATATTTCATTTCGTATTAATGAAAATATGCGAAACACATTTACAAATCCGAAATTCACTTAATAATTACACACTAGCATAAAATGTATATTCGATTAGAATATCTAAAATAAATCCAACATCCATTAAAATGTAATTTCATAAAAAATATTTCTTCTTTTTACTCAAACCTGTTAAATAATATCGAATAAATTATAAATCGTCATTTCATACACATCCGCCATGAAACGAAAATTTCATTTAAAATCAAATAAAAATATTCAGAATTTACGTTCAATACGCATATTTGAAAATAAATTAAACACCAAAATAAAGACTTCATTTTCACAAATATCATAATCACGAATTCATTCATTTTCAACTTCAAACAACTTCATTTCATGAACATCATACTCATTCACGTATCATCATACATCAATCACAACATATTTGACATTCTCATTTCTAGTTCAACATCAAACAAAAAAAAACACTCCATAATGAAGATAGATTATAATTATAGCCTTTAGGTTCATCTATGTATATAATTAAAGGTTGTTTTAATTAATTAAATTAAATTTATAATTTCAAGCATTTGCTTTTTTTATTCACAAATCCATTAAGATTGCTTCCAGTATACTCTTATTTATTATCATATATATATATATTAACAATCGTGAAAATTTATAAAAAAACCATCTCGATATTGAAATATCGGAATATAAAAATTATTCAAATATATTCAGTTATTTTTAAAATTTCTGCACTTTGAAATAATGTTCCAGGAGTATTCTTTTCCAAAATATTTATATTTTTGCATATTTTAAATTAGAAAAATAGCATCTAAAATTGTTACCTAAATAAATACACCAGAGAAATGTCGAACTCTTATCTTTTTAAATTCACATTTGACAGTTTTATATTCCAGGTATACACAAGATAGGCAACTAAACAGACATAATGATATTCTCTTTTTTTACTTTGTTTCAATTTATACATTCAATTTATACATATATATATATATATATATATATATATATATATATATATATATATATACACATACATACATACATTCATGTATTTGTTCCATTTCTCATTTCAAACGCATGTAAAGCACATAATATTAAATTTGATAAATTTGTTCTCATTGTCATTAGTCAGAGCGAAAATGTTTTAACAGATTCCAATTCATTAACTTTTCGTACAGTCACATTGTGTGTAAGACAGTCGAACAATTAGAAATATTTAAGTGTTTTGTATAATTATTTTGTTAATGTGTGAGCTTTATGACACTTTCACATGTTTTAAGTGTTATTAATTAAAATGTATGTGCAATTACGTTTAGCATGTATAATATATGCTTTAATAATAGTTTCAAGAATGATCTATTTAGTAATTTATGTACAGTGCACGGAAGTTTATATATATATATGATATTAGTATTAAGCATTTTAATCTTGTTTTATGCAAGTGTATTGACGAATTTACCGATGGATCATTTAAGTGTTTAACTGCTACGACTATTTTGGGGAATTAGACTTTAGCTGTCTTTTACTAGCTTGTAACTAAACTAGAGTTATTAATTGGGGCAAACAAATATTAAATTAATTCATTAGGATCAGACAATCCGCACAGAATACCAACTGGGATCATAGGTATAAAAACAGACGATTATAACATTTTATAAGTACATTTGAAGATACTGGACGAGTACCGAATATTGAAAAAAATCTAGGAAATTTCCTTAAATAACATCATTACGCTATAACGTTTAATGATTTTCATATAACGCTTCGTATTTTCTTATAAAGTCAATCCGAAATGATCGACGTTTGAATCGATCATTAATCGCACTTTTTCAATTCGAATTTATATATTGTTCAATGATAGTTAGATAATGATATTAATTGATCTAGTGGTTTTTGTCCTGAGTAGATGTTAGCGACTTTAATATCTATCTGAAGATGGAAAACGTGCCGAAACTAACAGTAGGGAAGAGATGAATTCAGATGATTTAAGAGAAGATAACTAGGACAACATATCAGCGGGATCATAGGTATAACAACATACATTTATATTTATTATATTAATTGTTAAAATTGAATTTGTTCTTTCTCTCTCTCTCTCTATATATATATATATGAATATATATATATAAATATGTGTGTGTATGTGAAAAAAGGCCACTAAACAGATGGAATAAGTATAGATGATAATATATTGGAAATTTACGGAAAAGAGAAGCATTGAATTCTTTGAAATGGAAAGTTTTGGAAGAGGATTTCGTCCAGTGCTGGATTTAAAGAGGCTTTTTCTCAGATAAAACGAGCAAGTCAGATAACACCAACATTAGGAAATCGAACCGATAGGAAGGAAAATACTGTTAATCGCGGCTGTACGCCTCACGGAACAGTAACGACACACAACGCACCCATCAACTGAAGGTTGGGAAACATCAAATTGGGGAAAAAAGAAAAAAGCAGATATAAAGAGAGAGGCTGCTGTTGCTGCTGATTATGTATGTATGAAGAATGGACGAAGAATCTATTTCTATAGGTTCGTTAATAGACAATTTAAACTTTCGTTATTTTTATTTATATGAATTCTTAATTTTTGTGTTTTTTATGTAATATATATATATATATATATATATATATATATTACAGTATTTAAAAATTTTAAGCTAGATAAAGATATATGATTATTGATTATTCTTAATCTTATTAATTTCGAGAATTAAATGTTTCTGTTTCCCATATATTTTTGATACAATTCTAAAAACTCAGAATCCATTTTTTCCATTGGGTCTATTTCTGATCTCATCCTCTGATGGTACTGTACTTAAGTTCATTTCCACAAACGAATTAATAACTTAAACATCATAAATAGACCAAGAACGAAATTTTGTGGTAAAAGAAAAATAGATGGACAAAAAAGAACATTTTGTATTGTTAATTCGTTTACAAAAATGAACTTTTCTCGATCAAATAAAAAAAATGTCTCATTTAATGAATATTTCGAAGTATTAAACTATTAACAGACTAATGATTTCTGAATTATTTATCCATTTATTTAATGAATTGTTATACTAGTATAAATAAATAGTGCATACAATTTTAGTTAATTAAGAATAATGAAATTTATAGTCACGTATATGTTCAACTGCGAACGTTGCTTTATATTTGAAAATGTTTCCATCAAAACGCTAGTACTAATTTTCTATTCAATTTTAATTCATATATATATATATATATATATATATATATATATATATATATATACATGAATATATATATGGATAGATAGGGAGAGAGATGGACAGATAGATAGATAAGCAGATAGACATGGATTAAACTATTATTATTTACCACTTTCCTAAATACGCTTTATTTTACTTCCACACTTAATAAAATTGATAGTTAACTGTATAAATTAAATAATTTACAGTAAATTATAGTTATCGAAACCAAAATGTTCTAGATTTTTCAAACATTGCAAATGTTAATGTAATAATTAACTATAATTTTTTTATTAATGATGTGAAATAATTTCGATATTACCAAACATATATATATATATATGTATATATATAAAACAATCGAAACAAATTTACTGTTGAAATCAGGACTTGAGACGATAAAATGTTTTATAGAAGTGAAGAAATTGCCCTCGATTAACACCAAAGTGAGAGACCGTATCGAGAGATCATCGCGTAGCATTGTAATTTTCTTTCAACAATACGCAATTAAGGCTTCCGCGGCGGAATAAATGCGTCTCATTTAATATACAAATAGTGATTATCGTAGCAGATATTCGAAAAGCGTCTTTATTACAATTTCGATGTGATTTTTCACGCTGGCGATTTCTTCTTTTCTGCAAGCAATCATCGGTACTATTCTCGCAATAATTTATATAAAAGCAACACTCCTTTGTATAAAACTAATGATATATGATTAATTTTCGAATTGAATTTGTACCAATTAATATTATTATTATATTCTTTATCGAGATATACATACGTTGCTAATCACATTTCGCACTACTTTTATGGGTTAGTAACACACTTTATATTTTTTTGTTTTTTCGACATTAACTATGAGTTCTCATTCCTGCAGAATTTTCCTAACGAGTTAAGAGCCTCCTGCGGTCCCACAGGGCTATCAGACAGTAACATTAGATCATCAGCATAGAGTAAACTATTTATGTGTTCTTCACCTTATAACAGTTAATATATGTATAATTGCAGGTATTCGATGGAACACACGTCGGATGTTTTAATAAATAACTGATATTTTCCTGTACAGGAATTGTTTGATAAAGTCGTTGGAATTGTAAACGTTGTTTTTCGTCATTGTATCAACTGTTTTCTCGAAGCAAAAAGAATGGTTTGTAGTTCGAAGATAAAATAATTTTAATTATTGAAATTGTTTAATTCCGATGAGATTATTGATCATTTTTTATTTGAAAAAAATCATGTCGTTTATAGGACGAGCGAAAATATCATTCGTGAACGCAAATTTAGTCATAGTACCAGAATTACAGATTAAAAAAATATTATTAATAAACAATGCACGTTATTCCTAAATAATGTACATATTTAAATCAGTCTGTAATAAGAGTCAGTTGAAATATCAGCGAACATCAAAGCAATGTTGGTTCATCGACACTACTCGGACTTCTACTGAAAGTTCAATCTTTCTCCTCGCTATCAGAAAATAATGCTACGATTCTAAGACTCTAATACATAATAATATAACGAAAACGTTTTGGATTTTTCGCGCTAGCGTACACGAAGGACCGCACGTCGCCGCGCACCAACAATCTCCGCATGTTTGTGAACTTGATCTTGCAGTCGAACATCTTCGAACCGGTGCGTCAGCTTTCGCCGCAACTTTTTCCCCGCATCACTTATTTACAATATATTTTGTAAATTAATTCGCCATCGCAGAAACGTACGTATTTTGTATTTAACCGTTCCGTTCGTGCCGGCGACGATTTATTGAAAAAAGATGTTACTTTTTTTCCATAGAAAGTCGTTCTTATTCATTTCGTGAACGAATTTTTATATTTTTTTAGTTTCACTTATCATTTACATACATATATCAGTATTTATGTTCCGTTTATTATTCTAACGACTGGAACCGGTGCGTTTGAATATTTTATTAATGCATTAGAATGCGCATATTTTATCTCACGCATTTTACATATAATGGACGGGTCGGTTTTGATGAATTCACATCACAGTTGTATATAATTAAAAGTACATATTTCAAATTAATGACCTCTATATACTGCCGAGTTGAACGAGTAAAATACAAATCTGTTCCAGTTATCGAGTTGTTCAAACTAGCAGAAATATTATTTTTTTTTCAAATTTAATCACAAACTTAACCGTGAGACAACAGTTCTTGTACTGTGGCAAAATCTATTTTTTTTACAAACGAATACTTCTTCACTATAAAAATCACCAATAACATTTTAACCAAAAATGTTCAATCAACGATTGTTCGTTAATTTCGATTGTTGGTTGTGTGTATATTTCAATGACGATTTCCATTTATATCAATTAAAAATATCCCTTTAATAAAATCGCATCGCGATTGCACAAATCAGAGTGTTAAACTGCAGAAAAATTGTGCCTCGATTCGATTTAAAAAGCTGTAACTCATTTTGAATCTAAATTTGCAAAATTCTCTTCATCTCAATCCATGTTTCTAGTGCATGTAAGCAACAACAAAACTCGACCAACAGTCATTTACTGAACGTTTTTAATCTGAAAACTGTGTGTGAAATGAAAAAAGAATTCATTTACGAAAGATCAAACTTTATTTGCAGAAATACCACACTTTCAAATCGCACACTTGTTTCTATTTGATCTAAATATGGCTGAGATCGTGTTCCTTGTTAGAATTTTCGGATTATTTTTTTAAAAAAGCCGTCAACTTTATGAAATACATCTCTAGTATTTCTTTTGTTAAAAAATCAAAATATCTACAAGACGTTTTCTGTCAAAGAATCAATCGTTATTTAATTATCCTTTCATATTATAATCCTATTTATTGTATGATCGACATGTATGAATCGACAAAGTATTAAAATATTTTGATTATCGAAATGGTCGATTAAAATAAAAGTTCCAGTAAAAGTGATATCGGGCACAAGTATTTTTATAGAATCGAAATCAATGCATATTTACAGTTAAAAGGTCATAGGGTACTGAACGCGATCGATTTATATCTTGAAACGAATCTCGGATGACGTCCGGATAAGTCGATTACAATGCAAGCGGAGTATTCGAATGATCGAGGAATCGCGTTGAATACTAAACGTGTCTGAATGAAAGTTTCATACACTTCTGGTGCAATTCTTATTTCAATATTGGGACGGTTTAATTATTTTAACAGAGAAACAGATAATTAAAAAACAGGTGCTTATTTTCCAGTATGGGGATCCGGAAATTCGACTATAATTGAAGAACGGTAAGTTTTATAAGTGTGCAAGTATTAAATTAAAATCTGTATTTATGCTTCTATAATAATTCCGACTAGAAATGATGCGAGTGAACACAATAACTGGTTTGCTGATGAAGTCATCAATCTTTCTGTGTACCGTTTTAAATATATTTTGCACCGTTCGAGTGTTTGAAGCGTTTGCGATCGACTTTCAGCCTGCAATGTCGTCTCAGTCTAGTCCGACAAATTTTATATGAATCTCGCTGTACGGCGATAGTCCACGTACGCCGTTCGTATATTTTATGATAGTTCGTGCAGATATTCAAATCGACGCCGCTTTTTCTTTCGAATGCAATCGAACATAGTCTAGGAAATAATTCACGACGGGTCCGATTCGAATCGGGAAAACTGGCTGACGAGCGACGACAGATGCTCGACGGACGGACGGTCGTCACGTCCACTATTCTCTTATCTTCAATTTCACTTTCCTGATGGCCGTTCCGTGAACTATGGAGCGGTGGTACACCTATGCGACGGTGTGTTTGTGGTCACTGTTGTATGGCCGATCTGGACAAAACCGAGTGGACCTGTCCCGTCCGACCACTTTCACTTGGCCATGACTTCCACTCGGTTCATTACAACGATGTAATTATACATGTATGAATATTGGTTTGAAATTAGTACCGTTTCGATTTTTGTTCCATAGAACGTATTTTAATATGTATTTATTGAAATAAAAGAATGTGTTTTATAAGAATTTAATGTTTTCGAAAAGAAAGTTAATTATAACTGACTATCGTTTAGAATAAGATATGTGGCTCGTTCGATAAGGGAAACTTTATAAAATATATATGTAACCCTTTTCCTTCAATTTATTTAGCTTTAATATTTATCAATTGATTTCTTAAATAAATAATTAAACAGTGCCCGATCTTATGCACAAAACAAACGGAACTGAATGGGGAATCTATCCCATTTTTTTGAATTAAAGATTTGCTTATTTTCATACTGATTTTTTTTAACTAAACCGCAATAATAACATTTTAATTTTCTCAAATTATTTCAAGTATTTAAATCCCTATCACAATCGTTGTAATATTTATGGATGGTTTTTAGTGCAATAACAATCAGTGAATACAAATTATTGACAGTATTTTCACTATAGACGATTTGATTTTAGTCTTAGAAAACAACTTCTCATTTAAGTTTGAAAATCACTGAAGATGAAATAAAACGCTCAATTAAATATACCTGTCTAGTACACAGCATTTTTTTGTACCTCGGTGTTTGAAGATGATGGCATTGCCATCTAAATACATACAAGCAACAATCAATAATAAATTATTGAACATTTTTGACATGAAATTTTTTTGTAGTTTACGGAGTGAAAAGAGAAAAAATCAATTCGTATGTGAAAAAACATATCTATTCATTTTATAACGTGATGATACTGTATTATATATATATATATATATATATTTGTAATTTCCTATTATTTTTTTTACACAGCCGTATTTTTGAAAAATTAAAGTTTAAGAAAATATAATCAACTGAATACTTATTTGTCCTATATATAGTTATGTGAAAATCGTGTAACCAAAGTATGAGTTTCACTTCTTCTATAACTGGTTTAGACTTTCTTCATTTTCAGATACTTAGATTTTGAACTGAAAATCAACCTAGAGTCCAAGATCTAGTTGAAAATTTTAAAAATAGAATTCATTCTTAAAAGAAGTCAACTCAAAAATGGTCTCCGGGATTCACGCAGAATAACCACGAGCAATACTCTTTTAATTAAAAAATGTATTCAATATAACAAGATTCAATCAAACATTATAAAAACTTAAAACAGTTAAAATCATGTTAATTTCTAGAGTGGATCGAAAAAAAAATATTTGCTCTGTCTGAAATTGAATCGAAACAAAGAATATATAAAATCTCTTCACGGTTGACTTTAGTATTTGAGAATTTTTGAATACCAGAAGATTTAAAATGGATAAACAATCGTTTAAATTTTAATAAGTGAAACAGAAACATGTAAAATTTTAAAAATAATACAATTCTCAAAAGAATCATGGCAAGAAATTTGTATTATGATTTTTAATAAAGAATATTATTTGAAAAACGAATTTATTTTAGATGAAACCCTTTAAAATATTTTTTATTGATAATAACTTGTTTAAGAAAGAATTATACATACAATAACATTAAAGGAAAGTACAATCGATTCGTTTAAATTTATAGTTTCAGTAGACTATTATTTTTTCATTTAACTGTTAATGAAATATTGTCATATTATATATATATATATATATATATATATATATATATATATATATATATATATAAGATTACTAGGTATTTAGTTTCTTGCAAAATTTATTACTTTGGAAATGACTGCACGATCGATTTCAGTTTCCTGTAAAAATATATCCGGCGACATTTGTGCAGGTCACATTTGACTTTCTAAGATCAGTTGTTTCTACTCAAAACGAAAACCATTAATAAAAAAAAGCGTGCTCGTTGTATTAGTGAACAATAATGATAAATATTTTTTCCATTAATTAATGTATATCGGTTCTTGACAGTAAGACTCAATCAGATGTTATTCTACAATATTACTTTCTGCTGATAATCATTAATTCAAATGGAAAATTTAGAGAAAGCAGACAAACATTTAATGGAATGTCTTTATTTAAATTATTTTAACTAGCCGAAAATTAATAATTTGAATATTGGAACAATTTAATTCTACCTTTACGTTCTGTTCAAGATTAAATAAACGATTCATAATAATATTTATCTGATTAACTTTCTGTGTGGATTGTGGTTTTTATACATTTTTTTAATTCTTGGAATGGTTCTCGAATTAAAGAAAAGAACTCGACACAAATCACATAAATAGTGCAACACTTGTTTATTATTTCTGAATTTCTTAATTAGTAAATTGTTGAGTTAAAGTTTGACTGGATTTTTAATCTATAATTTTGTTTAATTGCAATGTAGAAATATTAAAATAAACTATAACGCAAGTAAACCGATGGATGAAGATAAATATGTAGAAGGCCGTCAATAGGATTGAAAAAAGGCGAGATAAATTTAAAAAGAACAATGTATGCTATTCAATTATAAAAATCTATCTATCTACCTACCTATTTATTTATCCATCTTTTTAAAATAGAATAAACATCAATTATTCTTAATCAGTGTATTTACAGAAATTAACTACTATTTTAGAACCACAATTGTGCTTCTTACATTATGTTTCAAGTGGAGAACTCTTTAAAAATTAATAAGTAAATATATGTTTGACAATGTGTACATTTATTTGTTTGCGATTGTAAGAAACTTAAACGTTTATTTACTCAATTATTAGTTGAGTAAATATATAATTTTTGTTTTAAAGAATTGTGTACACAAATTCAAGTTTATCTCAACTATGAAATACGTTCGAAGAGTCTAATAAACTGGACGTGCACCACGACGAATAATCGAACGTTTTCTTCTTATTTTTTTTTTAAAAAAAAACAAAAAACTCTATATAACGGAAATAAAGACACATAAACGGCACACATAACGTTTCGATTTAACGTACATGATTTCAGTTTTCTGGAATGCATGAATGAAAGTTGAAAAATGACCGTGCACGCCGTTTAATGACAACATAGCACAATGATGCATCTGCATAAAATGATGCGTTTTCTCTATACGGGTTTTGTGAAATAAACAATATTTCGTTTTAGTTAGAAAACAAGTACAAGGAAGGTGATACACAGAATACTTTCTATGCATGCATGATGTTCATGTAAAAAGGTGTACGGATTTTTTCGGTATTTAACTTTGTTTAGAAATTTTATAGAGAATAATTAGAAAACAATTTATAACCTGTTTCCGAAACAACAATGTATATCGTGGAATAGATTTTGTATCTTCCTCGTAATTAAGAAAAAATCAAGATGCAAATGAAGATGATCACATCTCATATTTGAGTAACCAGCAAAACTATTTTACCGGTCCAGTATGAAATATCGCAAACTAATTAGAAACACTACAAATTATCAATCATCTCAGTTTATATATTTTTTAATATAAATAACTGAAAAGTATCTATCAATACTGTTTAAAACTAAATTGTTTCTATTAATATAAGAAACATGTATATTTAAAAAAAATATCCCTTCAAATAACACAATTATATTCACTTTTACAATTGAATTATTTTTTCAGTCGACAGATTACAAAGAAATGTTTTGATCAAAAACGTTCAACAAATGGTTACGAAACTAGTGGTGGGGAATAGGCATTTAGCCGATAGAAAAGTACAAAGACCGAGAAAAATAAAAACCTTTAATCCTTTCAACTATACATGCCATATATTACACATTTTTAATAGATAAGTTTGTAATCATTTTCATTATTTATTTATTTCTTTTCGTCGACCCATATAACATGTGTGAATATCATTAAATGTCTGTACAAAATAAATTAACTACTTGGCAAAACACTCCGTAGGCAATATTTAAAAGGGCGGTTCGTTTATGTAAATATCTGTTTAAACAACAATAGTGTATGTCATTCTTTTATACGGCGTGCGAATTTCCAAATAAATATAATGCATTGTTGTTTAAAACGTTTTTAATAATCGACAAAATCATTTCCCAACATAAAATTACACGATTCATGACAAACGGTTTCGTTCTGTTATTAATGTAAACGAGTAACAGTCCTGTTGCAAGTTAATATATTTTCCAATTGGATTTCACATGTCGAAAAAATGTAATGGAGTTCGATTAATGTACTATTAGATGTACGAATAATCAACGTAGATATCTGACTCTGCCAATGCACTGTCTTTTATTGAGTGAATGGTAATTTTTTCGATAACTTGAAATGCGTTTAGTAACTGGGTAAGATTTTATATGAGATATAAAAAAGTTAATAATAATATCAAACAAGAATATGGCCTTAGAGGACAGATGGATATTTTTACATGATTCGGAAATTTAATAAAATATGCAAATAAAAGGGAACCTTCGTGATATTTTGTACAGTTTTGATTCTAAATATAATACAGAAATATATAAATATGTCTATTACAAAATGTATGTTTAGTGAACGAGATTCAACTTAATTTCAGTTAAATTTTAAATGTCAATGATTTAATAACATATATTTATCAGTACATATATATATATATATATGTGTGTGTGTGTATGCATAAGTGTGTGTGTATAAACCAAATCATATCACACAAAATATCAATTATGTCGGCCTGACATTTATCAATCAAAATATTAGAATATTGACCAATAGCTTATTTACATAAAAATACAATTTGTGTATATATTTGGATATTTGTCAATCAAATTATAGGTTTATTAAAAAAATATTAATTTACTTTAACACAATATGTGTATATATATATATATATATATATATATATATATGTAATGGTGTGAAAGTACAATTTAGTGACATCAGAATTACGTACACATTAATAGTTACCTCATATTCAAAATTATCATATTTAATCTCGTATGTGAAAATTATTAAGAGCAGATTTAAAATGCATAATTTTTTTCAGTGGACATTGTATATCTTTTTCTTTCCATTTCTCTTTTGCTTTCTCTTATTTTCAGTTTATATATATATATATATATATATATATATATATAAATATATATATACATATAAATACATATAATTATGAATGTATGTACACAAAAAGTAAAGCGACTCTAAATTGCCTGAAACTTTGAAAGTAATTTTATATTCAAAATAATAATTTTATTAATAACGATTTCGTTTTGAAGTGAATTCTTATGTTCAATAATTTCGAAAGGTTTTTTTTTAAAAAAAATAATATTAATTAAAATAAACATTCAAAAATAACATTACAACACTTTTTAATTACAAATATCATACTAGACAGTATTATTGGTGAAAAATGTTAGAAATTAACAAAATATCATACAGAAATGTTGTATTAGTCTTCTTTCTTTCGAGCCAGTTAAGGGCATGTACACAGTAGAGAACAGAAACTTAGTTGATCTAAAGGGACTAAGACTAACAAGGAAATGTATCAACTGAGTCGTAGTTTGTATGAAAACTAAATTATAAATGATATAATACAAGAAAGTCAGACCGAAAAATTTAAAAATCCAAGGAGATGCAACTATATTGAATCAGAATAGTTTTAAGATTATTTTTTAATATACCTAGTAAACAAAATTATTTTTGATTTAGTCTGATATATATATATATATATTAGAGATATTGTAACACGTATGAATTCATTTACAGACAAAGGACAGATGACCAATCAACGACGCTTATTAATTATTAAAATTTATTCTAAAATGATTGTCAATTAATCAGTAACATTAACTTGCTTGAAGATAATTGTAAAAAAGTGCATTGGTGTAAGTAAGAATTTTTATTGAAAGTTTACATGTGCATAAAATTAATTAAGTGAAATTTGAAAACATGAAAAAAACTTGTATCATTCAACACGAATACCACATTGAATAAAACGATTACTATTTATTATTTTAATTAATATAATATTTTTATAAGCATATCACTAAGCTTACAGAAAGACTATTTCACTGTTTACAAAAAATCGAACTACAACATATATATATATATATATATATATATATATATATATATATATATATATATATATATATATATATGTAACGAACTACTTAAATTAAAATAAAACAGCCATCTTCTCACTTTTGATACTGTGATTAAATTTACAATAAAAAGTGAAATTTATATTCACTCCATAAACCACAATATATGTTTTCAGGTCAAAAATTATCAATGAATAATTTTCAATTCTTGTTTATACTAATTTAAATATAGATTCGAATAGAGAGCGAAGATATAGAAAAATCTGTTCTATATTTTGTCGATAGAAGGTTTACTTTTGTACTCTGACCTTTTGAGAAACCATCAAAATGTGTGTAACAAACAATAAAGATCATTTTTTCGACATTTGTGGAAAGAGGAAAAAATTATTTACGAATATCTATTAGCTGGTTGACATATCAATTTATTTACGTTATTATCGCAGAAGAGGATACATGTTTCAGAATCATTTTTAAAAAATTTATCATCATATATCCACAAGATCTGAAAAATCAATCAACGGTATTAAAAAAGATATAAAATTTACAAATTATTTACTAAATATTAAACATTACTGAAAAACACTTGAAGTTACTAACTTGTTAACTACGTTAATACGTATATGGATTCATTATTTTCAGAAAATCCATGCGTTTTGGTTTTAATATTTATTCGTAATATTTGTTATTAAATTTCTTTTTTGTAATCATATTTGCATTTGAAATGTGAATGAAACAGTATTCATATATGAAACATTGACAAGATCTTGTTTTTATTATTCAATATGTATTGAAGTGCCTACATGAAGATTACATATATATATATTATTCAATGAGCAAAAAACAGAGGTCGAATCTCTTTTTGTTTCTAATTGCTCAATGTCAGCCTTCGTGAAAATTGACTGAAGACAGTTTTGCATTCATGCCTAGAGCCAACGTCAATGAAATATGAAATTGTCGGCGACAGATACGAACGCTGTTCACATATGACATACAATATGTTGTTCTACTTTAGCCGTGACCGAATTGAGAATTGTTTATAGCGTCGTTTGGTTTTTGTATCATTTTCTTAAATTACATAACGTTCTATGTTTACGATTAGACATATTCGTAAAATATATGTACGTTTGCGGTGGCTCTGGCATCGGTTCAGTTTACTTTTTCAGATCGGAGATTACGTTTTAACATTGTTCTGTCAAACCGAGAGGTTTATGATTTCTGTGATTTCTGTACGAAGTTATAACTCTGAATTGTTCTATCATTTTCAGAGATCCTAACAAATCATATGCTAATTTGAATAAATGAGTTTTTCACTTGTACAACACACGAACCATAAAAAAAATCCGATCAAAAATGTTCGTTAATTAGCTATCGACCATGACCGATTGTTATTTATCAACATTAAGATGACGATGCTATAATCATCAAAGTACTAAAGTACAGAAAAATCTTCATACAAAATAACAATTTTATCTATTAACAACTAATAATCATTCCAGTTAAAGTGCAGAAAAATCTAAATTAATATCATTTTTTTTTGTTCGAAATTTATTAAACGATAATTGAATATTTTTAAAACGAATATCATTTTAAAATGAATTTTCTGAATGATGAATTTATAACAAATTTTTTTAAGAAAATGACAGATTAAATGGAATCCTGTTTGAGCTTTAAAATCATTTCATTTCATAAAAAAAAATAGTTTAAGGAACAAGAAAAAAAATTATTGAGCATATCATTATCAAATAAAAAGTAAGAATAATATATTTACCAGATAAACGTAAGATAAAAAAATGTGCTATTTTAAAAATAAATAAATGGTTCCATTAAAAAAATCTATAGTGAGGTTGGAAACTATTATACAAATAAGTGAAATGGTTCGAGTGAAAATTAAAAAATAAAAAATAGAAGTCAACTTCAATGCCAGTTACACAAACATAATCTTTTTTTATTCCACATATCACAAAAAAATGTTTAATCGAAAATGTCCAATAAATCATTATTGGTCATTTTTGATTATTGCTTGTGAGTATTTCGATGAAAATATGTCATCGTAGAGAGTCAACGTACAGGAACATCTTATTTTTTTCAATAAATGAATTGAAAATAAAATCGTTTGTTGAAAAACAACAATCAGAAATGATCAATTATCATTTATCGAACATTTTTTTACCAGGAAAATTATTTGTGATTTGTGGGGTGAAGAAAAGCAATTCATTTGTGAAAGTGAACTTAGCCACGACTGCATTACTCAATCTCTTTACAAACGAACAAACACCATGAACACTTTTAAAAGATCTACAAGATTTCGAACGAACATTACGAATCGTACAGTCCACTTGAAAGAACGACGAATCGATCGAATATTAATAACGTTCCACTAATCGACGCCGTGGCTCCATTTCAAATCGATATATGTTACAAATGTCGTACGGAATGATGACATTACGGGCAAGTGTATCAACGCCCAAAGCCGTATCTAGTTCAGATGAAAGGAGAGAACGACAACGACCTTCACGTTAATTGCTTCACATCTTGTTTTGTCGCATACCCGATTAATCTGATTAACGCAACTGGACAAAATCTAATATCGAATACATATATGTGATTTCTTTCATAATCCGATATCAGATATGCACTATTTACACTGAATTACATCTTACATCTTTCTTTTCGGAGACTTTCGTAAGAGAAAGATTTGAACTTCGTATCGGTCCGTGTTTCACACGAAAAAAAACACATTACGGAGAAATGCGAGCAGAATTTGAACTGTCCGCCGTTTCATTTAAACGCATTAAGACATAAAAGTGTCTTAGAAAAACTTCCACGAAAGTCTGTTCACGCTGATGATTATCATTTTGATGAAATGTTTGCGTTTGCAAAACACGAGATTCGAAAACTGTATCGAACCGAATGTGGCAATCGGCACGATTGAAAGTATGTGCGTGTGTGTGTGTGTGTGTGTATAAAGATTCGACAGTGCCCTCGTCAGATATTGCGACACGTATTCGTAAACATCTACATATTTGTGTCTTCGCAGATTCACTTTCTGGGATGGTACCCCTACGAGTGACGCAACTCGACTGTTATTTTTAGTTGTACAATTATAATGACAGCACGCGGATTACTTAATCGTACAAAAATGCAATTATTAATACAATCGTACAACTTTCACATCTCTGATCATCTTGGTTCGAAATTCAAATTTGACTTGTGCATGTGTGAAGCTATTCGAATAATTATCAACAGTGGCATTTAGTCTTTTTTATCTTGATCTTTTTTATGTCATTTTTTCAGGTTTTATTGATATTGCAGACATAACATTATCGACATACTATTAGGTGTAAAAATTAGTTCTTTTCCTTTAAATTGAATCCATGATAACTCTGTTTTAAATTAAAATATTTTCTCGTCATTTCAAGCGCCAACCTTAACATTTAAAAACACTATGTAATTTGTACATGCAGTTGAAAAAACCTCACTAAATTACTATATTAGTTTATCACTCCAAGAGTAATAACGGAATAAACTTCTTCGATTGATTAATATAACCTCTGTCAGATTCAAATCACGTTTGTGTTTCTCTTCAGATTTCCGATTAGAGCTGAAGAATAAAACCCCGGAGTACTACGATAAAATCACCGGATATTTCGTAAACGAATGTGTGTGTATGTGTGTAAAGAAACTGTTTAAATATAGATGCGTTACAGTAACAGTTCGTACATTTAATCAATTTCAAATAATGCGTAGTGAAAGAAGTGTTTTAAATAACATTAATTTTTATAATAATAATAATAATAGTTGTTAAAATTTACTTTCACTACTGTTATATATTACATACATAATGAGAAAAATTCCGCGAGCGCGCACACACATACACACACACATCGTATTTTTAAGCATGAGATTCTTTTTTGTTCATTGTAATTTATACAGTTATTAATCTGTGTGTGTGTGTTTTTTTTTATATCTTTATGCATGTATCTCCTATAAAAATCTGTCCGATCTATTCGTTTTGTATTATTTTCGAGATGTTGGTTTTAGGCTTACCAACTGTTATATTTCACGAAATGTGAAACTTTATCTACTTCGTATTTAGAAATTGGCAATGTATAATAAACATATATATATATATATATATATATAATTAATTAATGGCTCATTTTCAGTTCTTCTCACCGTCACTATCACTTCTCCATTCTCTATATATTTACATTTAATTTTATTCTCCCACAAAGTAGGATCGACCAGTACATATCAATTATGGATTTTTTTAGTTGTACGCTAAATAGAATGTACCGATATGTGGTTATTAACATATCTGTACAGTGCGTCGCCTTTCAAAATACTAAGTAATCGATAAAGGTTAATAAATCAAAAACAACATTTACTTTTTAAATATTTTCACAAATCATTCAGTACTTACTCGCTGTACGGTGTGACGAAACGAGAAACTCGTCTCGAGCTCATCCTACCCACATTTTTAAGAAAAGCTTACACTTCGATAAAGTTTCTGATGTAATAGAATTAAATATTATTTAATACGAAATGTGTGACATGATCTTTCGTATTATGAATTTATTTGTTAAACATTCAACGCTGAACCGTCTTGCGCTGAGGCGTATCGGATTTTTTTGAAAAAAATACAATTACAGTGTTTAACTGAAAACTCTATTCTTCTTTGAAATAAAATATAAAATAGAATAAAATATCTCTTGAAAACTAGACATGGAGCAGGAAACATTTTTTTATTGAAGCTAAAGTATTCAATAATTCCTTATTGGCCATTTTTGATTATAGTTTATGCAAATTTCGATGATTGTTCAGTCATATCGAGAGTAATAAAGTATAGAAAATGATTTAAATACAATACTAGAATTATATTTAGGCGAAAAAATATATAAGCAAGACCACAAGGAAGAAAAGGAAGAGTGAGACCAAGAACTATATACGAGGGATACATAGAGTAGTTTGGAAGACGGCGAGGAAGCACCAGGCAGGAGATGAAGAAATTGACCAAACACAGAGATGGATCAAGACCGCTCCCACGCTGGGAGACAGATAGGGGATTGAGAAAGAAAAAAAATATAAAAAATATTAGAAAAAGATATAAAAATATACCTGAATTTGTTTTCTTTAGAAAAAAAATATCAAATATATTAATAATCAATGAATACAATAGTTATTTTTCAGTATAAAATATTTTTAAGTTCATTGTCTAAAAAATGCTAGAAGATTTATTTATTTTAAAGACTGTCTTAATCTAAGTTTTTGTGTGAAAAAAAATATTATTAAAATATATAACTAAATGTAACAGAAATCAAATGATTATTTATTCATTTTTAATCCTCCTTAAATCTAAGAACACACATTCAATTAAAACACACATCGTTCAACTCCAAATAACTAATTAATTCAATGAAAACATTTATAAAGTTTCTAATAATAATAAAAAAAAAATTAAAATGTTTTAAGATATTGAACATCGAGAAAATAATAATTGATGTAAAGAAATATTTTATTTTCAGTTCTTTGATCTTTCAGTATCAGTCAAAAATTAATTACAGCTCACTTTTTCTTGATATGCAATTAAATTATATATTTAAATTGAGATTTAATGTTTACACACAGATACAGTAATTATGAATGGTAACAAAAAGAAAAAAATGCATATAAACACTTTAAACTAATCGCTCTTTCTGTATTATTTTTAAATCTCTCAGACTTAAGACCTATTCAAAATTCTTTTCAACCAAAAAAGAAGACAATTATTTTCTCAGTGTGAATATGAAATCTTCGTGAATTTACAATGATAATAATTATAACAAATCTAATCGATTCGATGATAGAAAGTCTATTTAAAATAAATACTAATTTTGAACGAGACAATGAACGGAAAAAAAATTATGTGGTCAACCAGTTCATGCTACTGACGACTTGTTTACGATTTTCTACATTGGTAGTTTCATTGGTTGTTTCAACCAATTAGTGTTTGTCAAAACGAAAAATAAACAATAATCAGTGTAAAATTCGAAAAGTCATATTTGCATAAATTAGCTCATGTATGCTGTGAACGATTTTTCAACAGGAGTGATTAAAACAAGATTAGCATACGAGAAACTGGCTGTAGAGCGATAAGAGAGAAGAAAAAAACGCATGAATATTCAAACGGTTACATTGTGACAAAACGTCGTCTGAATTCTATTATTATGTTTGTGTTTCAAATCCTTGAGACGAAAACACATGCAGTGTAGAACAATGACACCGACGCACGATAAAAATCGTTTGTTGTTCGACCCGTTCGAGTCGACGATATTCCCACACATTTCAACAACGTGTTCGAATACACCGGTGACAATTCAGTGCCGTTTGAACTGTTCCTGGACAATACGAGACATGCGATGAACTCTTTCCAGTTTGTATCGAACGTTTATCTCTTTATTCGCGACGGGAAAAAAAAAACAACAACACACAACATATTCATTTAAATAAAAAAAAGTACGTGCGAGATGCGAGAGATGAAGCGAATTTGTTTTGTCTGATTTTTCCTCGTGCAAATGAAAGTAGGTTGTCCGAATCGTTATGTAGTAACATTTAATGGAATGATGTTGACCTCGTAGGTCAAAGAGATAGAGCACCTGTTTAATAGTCGGTGTCGTTGTTTTATTTTCGGACTACATTATTTTGCTTGCAATTAGATAAGACGTGCTATTGGAAGATAACTTTCACGGTGTTACGAATAAGAAGGTTTTTAATTAGATGTGCAGGCACGACGAGTCGTGCAGTAGGAAGTGAGCAGAGAAGCGGCGAAGATTTGTTTATAAACAACGTTTGTTTTTTATTGTTAGTTGTTGCACTTTTTCTTTTTAAATTCAGCGAAATATAATTAATTCCGGTCATTCGTCTAACGAGTATGCAAAACTTGTTAACTTTTATTTAAAACAAAACGAATCGGAATAAACACACTTCTGACATTCTAATGGATTTGCATCATTTTTATATCAACTTCAGTTCGTCTTTAGAAATGTTTACATGTTAGATCTTATTATTTCTTTGAGACTTTAGCTAATATCACTCTTGGACAAATTAGAGAAAAGTTAAGTAAAGATAATCAGAGATAAGAATTTGATTAATAAGCAAAGATTCAAATAAGAAGATTATTCAATATTTTAACCTTTTGAGTATGACATAATTGTTGTTCAAATATGCAAAAGCTAATATCGAAATAATCAGTGGTTGAATCTTTTGATCAGAAACAATCTTTGGATACTGGAAAGTATGAAAATATATACTTTTCTTATTATAATACTATAAAAACAGTGACAAAATATAAACATATTATTGAACGGTCCATTGGTTATTTTAAAATCATAAAAAAATATATAAAATAATATTTGGAAACAGATATAAAATCTATAATAAGAAAATATACCAGAATTTAAAAAAAAATAATTTATAAAAAAAACTAACTGATCAGTCTGAAATTGTAATTGTATGTTTTTATACCTGCGATATGCTTGGTGCGTTGTTACAATAGTCTTTATCCTTTTCGATAAACTAAGTGTCTGATCTCCACCACTCGTTTCAATATAAGTATCATCCTCGGGCATTCTATCACCTTCGATGTGCAAAGGTAGAGAGTTTCTTGAAAAAGTTACCGTTTTCAAAATAGATATATTTTTCTGAACATGGTATCTTTAACAAAATGTGCACAAGAAACAACCAAATATGGCCTACGACCGTTTATTGAATATCTACGTGCTGAGAGCAATATACTGTTTTTGAAATGAGTGTTAAAATCAGTTGTGTATGCGAATTCAGCCACATTGTCAAAAACTGTACTGTAAATCGTAGATTATTATCGAAAACGATAATATATTTTTTTAAGACAAATCTCAATTGATACTCTGTTTCTAGGCGATATTTAAAATTTATATAAAAATTTAATAAAAAAAATCTATACCGAAAAAATATAAACAATACATTAATCTTTGTTCAGATGAATATAAATCATTTTTAATAACCGTTCTATAGGAGAAACTTCCTTTAAATGATATGAACTAATGACTGTACTAAATATCGGTATAAACACACAGCCACATTAAAATAACATCCCGTCTAACAATATAATTAAATATGACTAGTGAAATAAATCATTAAATCGCGTTCGATGTGTAACACACTATAATTAATCTTGCAGTTATAAATAGTGGAATGAAATTAAATAATAACCGTTTTGGTAATTTATTAAACTAAACGATCTGTTTGAAGAGAATCGTACGCGTGTAACGACTGTAAATAATTTGAAACACAAACACTTCACAAAAGTATAGTGCGCGGTGTGTAAGAAATTTAATTTGTACCTCGGAGCAAAATCATTCTGCAAAGAATCGAACGGTTTCCGTACGATTTTTCTTTCGAACTTACAAATATTTGACAACGCAAGAAGAAAACCTGATGGCCGGTCTTGTTAAGGAATCGAAAGTGAAATTATACAAACATATTTGTGTGATGTATATTTTTATAAAGTATGATCGGATATGTAAAGTTTCTCCACTTTAATTGATTGCCAATTATGAAAACTATGATTAATTCATATCTACTGTGTCAAATCATTTGCATATCCGTTCTTAATCTCCTTAGACGTTTGTATTATATTTATGTAAATTTCAAGTTTATATTCAATGGGCACATTTGGTATCTTTTTATGTTAACAACAAGAACGTCGTTTTTATTTCCGAAATACTTTTCAAAGATGTTTCAGATCCACAAGATTTATGTATCCGATGGGGAAACCTCACACGCAGATTCTCTTTCTGTTCAAAATCCATTAAAAATATTATGTTCAGTAAAATATGCATAAAAGTTACTTTTTTTTAATTTAACGCACAATTTATATTTTAAAGAAGCAACCGTGCCATTATGAATTGAATAAATATTAATATTAAAATATTTTTCCACTTTTATACACACATTTGAATAGTTAATTGGTTTATTCAATTTTCAAACAAAAACTTTCATTAATTTATCATAAAAAAAGTTTGAATCTTAAAAGAAGATTTCAATATTTATAGATTTTATTTAATTATGAATCTTTTTTCATTAAGTGGTCATATTGATTCTATTCTATGATTATTATAAAGCAGTATTCTTTCTTTACATCCAATACTAGTCTTATTCATTCTTCAATGTTTTTTCTTTCAGACATTCGATGAATCTGTTAAAAAACGCTTTCACAAAAAAATGTTCACTCTCAATTTTTTTTTTCGATTCGTAAAATGTTCAATAATTGATTATTGATCATTTTTATTATCACTTTTATATATTTATATGAACATTCTCATTATTCTCAAAGTATTATTAGATATTCAATGAAAAAATTAATATCTACACCTACCAATTCAACTCTGCTTCTAATGTGACTATACCTGTTTATTTGTATCGATCAGAAAGTCATTTTATTTCACTCTGACACTGAATTTAATTCTAAAAATGATTTTCGTTTAAATTTCTGTAAGTAGTTTACTTATTTTTGTTCAAAATATTTAAAAATTGATCATTGCTCAATTCGATAATTATTTATGTTGATTTGAATTGCAATTCTATTGTCCTCAGAGCACTACGTGACAGACAAATCTGTAACCTAGATGGAAACACCAATAAATCAATTATTAAACGTTAGGTTAGTAAGAGGGTGCCTTTTTTCGACACTCTAAAGCTTTATGTCTAAATTTCGAGATAACACCCCTTCGAAGAGCCATGAAATTTACAAATTACAATACAGCTCTGAAGCTGTAGCTTAATTCATATTTACAAATGAATTATTTTTTAACCTTACAAATCATAAATAATATTTCTGCTCAAAAATGTTCAATAAATCATTATTGATTGTTACCTTTATGAATTTAAATACAGATGAGATTGTCTTTAAAGCTCCGAGATACAGAAAATTATATTTCTTGTTTCTGAGGTCAATATTTTTTTCCACTACCGATTTCGTCTTTCGATATCTTCATAGGGATACATATCTACCTGAACTAGAAACAGTTAATGAAAGAAAAAGAATAAATAGTAACTTCAAAGACAAGAAACACAACTTAAAATCCAAGTAGACAGGTACGAAACTAATTCCATGTATAAAAAAATATTCGGATTAAAAAACAGAGATTTCCTGTATTTCAGCGTTTTGAAGATAGCATATGCATAAACAGGAATCAAAAACGAGAATGATTTATCGGACATATCTGACCATATTTCACTTATCGTTCGTTCTACACGAGGAACGGATGATCGTCCGAATAGACAAGACAATTTTGAAAGTCTCTATGATGAAAAGGCTTTGTATAATCTGTGAGGAGTGAAAATCCATGCGTCAAAATGTATTTCAGCCACAGTTCCAGAGAAAATATACTTGTGATATTTCGGTTGATTTCTGACACGCTGTGGCAATAAACATATCAATTTGAAAAATACTATTGTGGACCGTGGCACGTAAAATCAATTTTATAAACGAATCGACACCACAGTCTTTCTCTATCGAAACATCCAATCATTAATTATCGTCCTTACACTGATCTACATTCTGGTTTCAAAGTGTCCGTGCAAGTGCTCTGAAGATGAATGCCAACGCCATCGAAATATCTATGAAGCTATCGGCAGTGAAGTTAATAATCACTTAACGAATATTTTCAGTTTGATTCGCGAACGATTCGATTTTATCTTCGCGCGGATCAATTATTCGAATTTTCAGAAGAGAAAGATGAAAGTGATGAGGCTGATTCATTGCGCGTGTTCGCAAACATACTATTTGGAGTATGTGTCAAAAACGAACGTTTGTCTTCTCAACGAACACAACTATTAATATTTACTGTAATTAATGAAGCAATATATGCGCTCGTCTAATAAGCAAGACAAACAGGGAAGGACCGCGTGTCTCTATTTGCATACAGACAGCGCGCGCGTCGGCCATTTGTTCGCACTTAAACGTTGAGAAACGACACGCAGATAAAATATTTACAGATTCGCATTTTCTAATCATTCATTTATTTACATGCAGTATAACACGATTGTCCGACAACGATCGTGACGTAAAAAATAAAAGAAAATAATTCACTTTTACTACGATCAGTACCATCTGTCACGCGACAGTGAGACAGATTACACATTACGACGGCCACTCCAATATATAACTATTTTTTTTTTATTTATTATTAATGTAATACGTGTGCAGTCGGCCAATTTGATTCTGCAGAATAAACAACACCTGCGTAATGTGTTAAAAGTCACCCGCTAAGGTGAAAACTGTGTTCCGAATCGAACGCCGATGCCAGTCGGCTGCTTTCCCAAATCGTCGATAAAGTCGTTTCGAAAGCTGATCGATCCCGATAGATCTCTTGTAACGTTTCGTTTCCAGTTTGCTTGTGTGCGGTTTTTTTTTGTGACCGAAAGCATCATTTCCGATCGAGTGTAATCACTGTTATTTGTTCTGCATGAAAATTATACGGCGTCGTGATACACATGTCGAGTTATATAAGTTAATTTGCACATTCGAAGATTTTTTTAAAAAAAAAACAGTAAAAGAATGATAGCATATCTACTGGCAGCTATTAAGAAAGTTTAACGTGACAAGAGCTTAATCTGTAAATTAATACTGTCTAATAAATCGTTGATATGGTCAACATTATACTTGTTTTTATTTTTACATACTTTTATATATGCAATGAGATTATTAATTTAACAAATTAATCTGCTCTTAAATTAAATCTATATATGAAACCATCGCACTTGATCGGCTAATACTTTAAACTGATTTTTTAGTGATTTTTAAGTTTATTTAGTTAACAGAACTGACTCGACTTCGACTGAACAGAAATGAAATGAATTTTATCAGCGATAAATTATATAGAAAAAAATAATTTTACAGCTAGTTGATGGACGATAAAGTAAGGATTAGAACACGACTAAGAAAGCATGACAGTCTCGATAAAAACATATTAGATAAAAGATATATATATTTTGTTTTTAAGATCACGAACAAAAACACTGACAACTGTATTATTTGCAGCGATCAAAACAAACACAGGAAGGAAGAAAATGGAATAATATTTTTTTGTGTGTAAAATGTTCCAGAAATCCTATCGGTCATCGTGAAAGTGTTTCAAAAAAATATCAAACTTTTAACTATATTTAAAGAACATATTTAATACACAATTATAGATTTGAGCATTGTGTTTCAATTCATAAAGTCGTTCTCACACTTGAACCTCAACTACCGGAATGTTTTCAGTGATTAAAACACTCATAAATTGATTATTAATCGATTTGATAATATCGTAATTTATTCTAATGTTCATGGTGCTATTATCAGCATAGAGTTATGGAATAAGAAAAATATTAGATATTTCTATGTCAATTAAAATGACCAGTAATCAAGTATTGATGGTTTAAATTGGCAGTGAAAATTGTGAATTGATTACTGATTATAATCGCAGAGTTTCAGAAATCAGAATTTCTGTGTGTTTCATTTAAAGTATGAAAGTTCATTTGTGAAGGAAACCATTTTTGTATTACTTAAATGTATTTAAATACACTTTTTATATATTTCTTCCGAGAACGTTCCACACAACTCTGTCAACTAGCAAATTGAATACATTTCTGGAATCTGAGTGTGAGATAAAAATCACTGCAAAGGATGAATGACACTTATGAGAATGAATAGTAAATATTTTCATATTTCAAACATCCGATCGTGTCAAATATACAGAGACTCTTACATTTTATCGTTGCTAAATCTTCGGATTTCATTTTCAGACCGATATCATAACCGCAATCGATACACATTACTCAACACTTACTTTTAATCGATCATTTCCTACAATGATTACACACTTTACATCGTTTCGTTCTTAACCGAATTCCGATGACCGCCATTGTGTTCGACGAGTCCGAATCGAAAAAAAATGCGGAAGTTGGAGCGACTTAACACAATGAATATTGTTAAAAGCTATAATCGAAACGATACACCTTTCATTTCGATCAATCCGTTACGGTTACTAATGACGAGAATATCGTCAGGATTAACGAGACCGATTGAAAAATAATTTTCGGCGTCATATTCCGTGATAAAAATCGAATATAACATCCGACCGAACGGCGCACGGTCTGTACTTCCTGATCGCTTCGAAATCCAGTACATTTCTACGAAACGTGCTCCAAATACATACCATAACACTATATAATGCAGTTCATTATTTCGGATTCATGTGTGTGCGTGTGTACTTATAAATGTTATTTGTACTTTCACATATCGTCCGAGTAACTCACTTAAAATTGCACCAAACTCCCATGAAATCTCTCATAACTATTATCTTTCATACTATCATTGGCACTGTTCGCTTTTTTTCATACACGTGAATAATAAATAAATACTAATTTATGTAAATGTAACGTATTCGACAATAATACCGTTTTTTTTTCATTAATACCAATTAGCGAACGTACGGCGGTGTGTTTTTCGCCGTCACTTGCTGTTCTACGAGTAAAAGCGGACGCTGTTTCGACACATTATGTCTAATTGATACCCTTTTTAAAAATAGATTATATACTCGTTTGTAGGGAACGCTTCATGCATGTACAATAAGCTTTTCTTAATTGATATCACTCTTTTAAATGATATTTGGAGCCATCGATGATTTAAATATTGTAGAGTAGAAGGGAAAGAAGAAGGTGATTTCTTTAAAATTATTTCTCGGCATTGATCGAAAGGAATAGAAAGTTTCTGGGACAATCATTGCTCTTGAACAAATCAATCAGGACCTGGTTTTTCATCTTTGATAAATAATTATTATTCGCAGACATGCATTTGTAAAATTACAGGATTTTGATAAAAACATAGAAGTATTTGTATGAAAAAAAATATGTGGTATCATTGAAACACATATATATTAAGTGTAAAAATTAATTCAGTGGGTTCAAATCGAACCAGTCGGAACTCTGTTCTAAATTAAAATATTTTCGTGTCGTTTTAGAATTTTGAAGTGTCGACCTTAATATTTAAAAAACACTATACATGTTAACCAATGATACAGCCTGACATATCTGAACGAATCAAAGAAACGACAGATTTGATAAAGTGAATAAAGTGATGTTTAAAAGTGGATCGCCAATTATATAATTTAAAATAGTGCAATATATTTCCTTGTTGGAATAAATCTCTTTCGATAAATCGCTGTCGATTGAAATAAAACAAAAAACTACATACAATGCAGTGTTATTCGTTTATTTATTTTTTTTTTTGTAATAAATAATTATTACTTCGATGATAAGACGGTAGAAAAAACGCGTACATATTGTTAAAATATTAAACATGAGCGCGGCTATCAAGCGAAAGTAAGAATTGTTCGATGAAATGTCACGAAAATGTCAACCAGATTCTGCGGTCTAAATTAAAAATTGCGCCGTGTATCTGGATTGCTAATAATACAGTTTAATTTTTTTCTTCGGAATCGATTCTCGGCATGAACGTATAATGAATAAGTCATAAATATTAATATGCAGTTTTATAATTGAATCAGTGTTTCAGAGATTGAGTCGAGTGAACACGCGCGCCGATTACTTCTTATCCGCTCGATAACATTGTATCATACAAATATTAAACAATAAAATCAAGTTCAAGTCATTCAAGTCCATGTAGTTAATGAAGAAATTTGCTCGTATTGTTTCTGTCGGTACAAACGCGTCATATGCTACCATTTTTCGTTAGACTAATAGAACGAATGTCATTGTATGATTTGTGAATGAGTTGTTTATTCATTCATCTAGATATGCAAAAGCAGTCACATTATGACATGACCTCGTCGAGTGAAATGTACTTGCACAGTACATTACACTGCTAATTAATTTTTTTTATGAAAAATTAAAACATTTCGGAAGGAGAATTTGTAAGAGGTAATTATTAACACTGTCACTGATTGAATTACATAACTGCTCTACAATTAATCTTAATTTTTCTAGCGTTCATTTTTTTATTAGTCTCATTTTATGTCAAGATAAATACCGCAATTAAAATTTAATAGATTTAAAATTGACATAGTTTTTTTTATTCAGTTTTAATACGAGACCTTGCCCGAATATATTCATTTTTATATTAAAAGAATGGAATTTAAATTGGATTTAAAAAAAAAATAAACAAGATGTTGAAAAATGAAAAATTGAATATATATATATACATATATATATATATATATATATATATATATATATATATATATATATATATATATATATATATATCTGAATGTTCTTTTCTGCCTACGTATTTATTTCGCAAATGAATTCTTTTCTCACACGACAAATCATGAAAAAATATTTTTTTTTCAGTACCCTGGCACTCTCAGGACGATTAATTATTACTTGTTTTAATTAAATCGTCTCTTGTTTAATTACATCAACATTGAAATATACACAAAAGAATGATCAACGATTGATTGTACACTTGTGTGGTTTGTGAGGTGAAGACATCGTTTAATTGTGAAAATAAATTTAGACACGGAATCAGAAGAGTACGAGAACTATTCAGTTCTAGTTTCAAACTCTTAAATAGCTGAAATATTAATAGTTTCAATTATAAAATGTAAAATTTGAACATGAATACTAGTTTCTATTTTAACAATCATAGTTTCAAATAATGTATGATTAAAATTATAAAATAAGTAATTTCAAAATACAGTTATGGCACTGTGGCTAAACAAACCGTCACAAACTGTATATTTTTTCGGCTCACAAAGCACAAAGAATTTTTCTGATTAAAAATTTTCTATAAATGATCTGACCATCTTCGATTAAAATAGCGTATCACTTAATTTGTATTTTTGAACAGAAAATTATGTGTTGTTTATTGAGTGAAATAAGAAATCATTTGTGTAAGAAATTAGATGTTCATCTAGGAAACAATATCATTTTTTTCTTAAATTTAATAGACTTGTTATAATTACTTACATATCAGTAGTCAATAATCTTGAAAATTATATAAAATGTTATACTTTTATAAAATAATGAATTCTTGTTAAAATATTTTGATTTTTTAATATAATTAATTATCGATAATAGTGCAAATTATGTAAAATGTAATAACTGTCATTTTATATCTGTGATCCCGTTGATGCATTGTGCTGTTGATCTTTGATCCGTTTGGATTAGCCGAGTGTCTGTTCTCCACTGCACGTGTACTATCCTATATAGTTGTTCGAGGAACAAATCTCTAGCTTCTACCTAATGATATCAATCGTACTAAGACTAGTGGAGAACACATACACTCTGATAATCCGAAAAAATAAAGATCGCAAAGATAATGTATTTAAAATATCTAAAAATCCGTTACAGTTAAAATGAAAAATAAATATTAAGAAAAACATAATAAAGAGCCATTTAAAATAGGAAATATCCTATTAAATCTTACATTTTTCTAAAATATGAAAAATAATGCCAAGAATAGATTTTTGAACGTGAATTTAGCGACAATGTCGGAACAGTTTCTGTGATTGATTTCTCTATTAAAACATATAAATATGGTTACAAATTTCCATTTGGTTTTGTCACTACACAAACTACGATTGAGAATAAAATAATGATATGAAATAAGTTCGAAATTTCATTTCTAAGCAGCTTACAAGTTAATTGAAGGATTTAAGATAAACCTGAACAGAAATCCGTGCAAATATTGTATAGAGATGGACAGATGACCTGTTCATAAAATATGAAATTTACTGCATTCTAATATGAAATGAATAGAAGAAAAAGGTGTCATTAAGCACATCTGGTATAGAAATATATCTAGATTCTAGATGTGTTCTGATGAGAAATGCTAGTAAAAAGTATGAAAGTGTGAAATATTCGGTTCTAGTCTCGGTGAAGTTTGCTCGTTGTTGTTGTTTGTTTGCTTTTTTTTTAGAGAAAAAATCACAAACATGTTCTGCAAGTCGCATGTGTAGGAAAAAGTCGTCGTTTCGACACAAATCATCTTCGATTAATCAATCCGGCTCCTCGCGCATCTCTTTATTCATTTATTTCTTTATTAATCGGCCGCGGCTCTTTTCGAACGGCGCAGCACCACCTTTCAACCTGATGACCCGTCGAACAACACGCGCGGTCGACATCATCGCGTGCACTTTTCGAAACCTCAGCATCCTCGTCGCGACCGTGGGGGCAGACGTATATAAATAGTGTGTAAAGACGGTGCACAAGATCAGTTCATTAACCGTGCAGTGTGCATGTCGGGCGGTTGACATTAACATAAATGTGGTGGAATCGTTCCATCGAGTAGCCCCGTATATCGTCATTTGCATGCACGGCACGGAGATCGAGTACGTTGTATTCCGTGCGGACGACAGACCGGTAGTTAATTTACGAGAACGCGCAGTGTGAATAACTTTCGATTATTTTGTTTGTTTATCGAATCGATCGGCGTTCATTCCTATCGGTTGCGCGGAAGAAGCTTTTCGAAGTGCCGGACGTTTTTACTCGAGTCGAAAAGTGAAAATATTTAAATTTGTTTGCAGTGCATATGGATTGTTGATTACAAATACTCGTTGATTTTATTTATCTATCTTTTTTTTTAAAAAAAAAAACATTACTGGACGTATATCTCGTTCGATTGGTGAAAATACGTCCTTATCATGAAGTGGAATATTAATCTTCTGGTAATTATACACTACTATAAGTATTAATTGATAATTATAATAATTAACTATAATCGTATACTTTATATACACACACGATATAAACACATTATGTCTTATTCGACGGAATAAATTGTCAATAAAATTTCTCATTTATTTTTTAAACGTTTTTCATTATTCACAATATAATTTATTGAATAAATTAGAAATTATTTACAACTAAATTATATATATATATAATATAAATATTTAATTATTTAAGTAACTATATTTACAAATGCAAATTTCGAGTTTTATAAATTAATCATTCATTTAATTAATCATTTATTTAATTAATTCATTATTCCACTAGAACTTTGAGAAATAACTTCTTTTATACTAATAGTATCACAGCTGCTATTAATAATTATTGACGAAGTAACTTGAGAGAGGAACTCGATCGAATGAATGAATATTTAAGAACTTAGGAAGGATCGATAAACTCGAGTAAAAGAAATTAAAAAGATGAAAAAAGCTTCAACAACTTTTCAAAGCTTTGCTTAAAACTTCAGTGTGTGTGTGTATATTTAAATAATTTAACAGTTATTAAATATAAAGGGGAAATAACACTTTTTTTCACTTTTAAGGAGAGAATGTCCATACACTAAAGTCAAATTAGAAAATTGCAAAAAGTGGGCGAGTGAATGTTAAATCTTTTATAGAGAGACTCGTGCTTGGAATAAACTGCATTTATTCATGTTGAAATTTCTACATTCTTCAGCGTATTCGATAATGTATTTAATTAAGAATAGATTGATCAGGGTAATCAGTAAGACATTATGGCTTTGTTCCTTGTTAGAACCACTTTACCAACTTATTTGTCGTATTAAACATTTTTTTTTGCAATCATTATAATCGTTAATTAAATTATTCACTTTTAATAATGTATTGTTGAATTTGTATTTATATTTCAGTATTTAAACGTCTAGTTTCAGTACTTTAATACAAATAATGAAAAGGTCTTTTTGTTTATTCAAGAATACTGAAAAGTATATAAAGGAAAAAAGAATACCAGAAATCTAATTGTAATAGAGTACAGTCTATTTTTTTTCATCAATGAACACAAGATAAAGTATTCCTAATTGAATTTTTTGCTCGACCCGTAAAGTTTAAAAAAATATCTATTAAAAAATATCCAAGAATTAATTATAAATTATTTTTGAGTGTTGCTTATTAACAGTTCTACTGTGACGCTATCATCAGAATTGTAAGATAAAAGGGGAAAGATGTGTTTGTGAAAGTAGTTTAACAACAGTGCCACAATTATATTGTCTGTTTCAATAAATGAAGTATTGTGGTTATGAAGTCATTAAATAAAATCAATAAATTATTATAGTTTAATGTTATCCAGGTTCGAAAACGAGATAAATATATAAAAAAATCTTATTATAGATCTCACGTTAGAGACATTCGAAGCTGAGAAGCATTTCTAATCAACAAAACTTGTAAAGAAAACTGTTTAGACAGAACGTTGTTCAAATTTAGTAAAATATATGAATAGGGAAATAAAATTATTCAATATATAGAGCTTATTTTCAAAACTGTTACAATTTTTGAGTTAATAATATAAAAACTGATATTGCTAAAATATAGCAATCTCAAGAATAGAGTGTTTCAAGAAATGAGGTCGTACTCTATAGCAAATGTCAAGAAATTTGAATATAAACTGTATTAAACTCGTAAAAAAGAAGAAGAATTGAATTTTTACATATTTTTGACTGCAAAAACAGCAAGACAAACAAAAACAAACATGAATCAACATAAAACGTTGATTATTCACTGAAGAGGTGGATATTTATAGATAAATAGATTATGATGCATCAGCAGCTAACTATTGGACATGTATAATCAATATATTTATTACATACACACATACATGTATATATATATAAAAATTATTACAAATGACTCTACATTTTTACTCAGTTTGAAGAAAACCTGTTATTACACAGATTAAGATTTATTTATAACAGAAAATTAAAGTGCGAAAACTGATTTTTTTAAAGAAAATTGATGTGTCGTAATAACATCAAACAATAAGAAAATAACAATATAAGGAATTTGTAATTAAGATAAAAAAATGTATACAAACAGAGTAGGAAAAAAGGTATCTAAACTATTTTATAATTCTATAGTGCGGATTGAAAAAAAACGTAACACGGAAACACGAGCTAATAATTATTTCCCAACGCGGACAATTAAGAATCGTAGGAGAAATGTCGTATAAAAAGTGCATTCTAGACGAACATGACGAAAATTCGGCGTCAACGTGAATTTAAATTAGATTATCTCACTGGAATTACAATCATAGAGGAGTCAGCAAACCGAAACCTATTATGACGACTCTTCAAAAGTTACGCCTGCATTGTTATTCTTCACGACAGCGTAATGCAAATAATCTATCGAGCGTACGTAGGAAAAAAATATCTATTTCTGGCGTGACGTACGTTTTACATAACTGGGAAAACAATGTTAACCTGTATAGCACTGACGCATACAAATTATTCCTTCTCGGAAACGGACAACGAGTACGAAACATTCGATCTGTTTTCTACACTTTGGCGATTTGATTCGACAAATGAATTCGAATTTTCAAATGAAATAGAAGCTAATCGTTTCTTAAACGGTACGAAAAATAAATTAAGATTTATATAACGATTTATGCCTACATTATTCTAAAAAATAAAAAAAAAATCACTACCCGTTCAAGCAAACGGTAGATACAGAATTTAAATATTGCAAAAGCTATGAAAATCACAAATCTTCACAAATAAAGGAGTGTTAAGATTCTGCAAAGAATAATACGAATATATCCGACTGGTGCTGAAACAATTGCGGGTTTTATCATTCTAAGTTTGGCGTCGATTTTTCTAGTTACCGTTATCCTTTGTTATAGTCAGGTGGTACATCACTGTAAACAATGAATTTGGCGCGACTGATTTAAGCTTATGACTACTGTTTTCATTATTTAGTATTGTTGGATATAACCTCTTAAATTAGTCATGGAAGAAAGTAAATTCGCGTGATTTAGTTGTATGAGTTTAAATTGTGACACGTAGCAACAAAAACTTCTCGAAGCTGATAATTTTGCTTTCGGTGAAGAGTCCATTAGTGAACGTAGAGCTCAACAGTGGCTCAGAAAAATTCGTAATGGAAACGAAAGCCTCGATGGTGAGGAGGGTCGTGGACGTCCTTCAACTATAGACAATAATGATTTAAGAACCATTACTGAAGGGGACCCACGTAAAACGACTCTGAAGGTGGCAGAAGAACCCAATGTTGATCGTTCAATCGGATTTATTTCATAAATGTGTACAAAGTAATTGTCGGAAGATATCTCGAAAGTCTTTTAAAACCAACTTGTTTAATATAAACAATACAATCGAACAAGACACCCCCGGCATAAACCCGCGATCAATTTCTTACAGAACAATCCAGTTCTGGAGTTTGATTTTTTGTCACTGTTCAAAAAAAAAAAAAAAATACGCACAACTATATCTATTGTTCGGCGGCTCTTCGATCAAGATGAGTGACTAAGTGAAATGTTATACGTACAAGAAAGTACATTATATGGATTATACTTGTCTGCGCTTTATTTACACAATGAAGAAGACTATTGTTTCGGTGTTATATTGTACATTTGAGTGTATAAAGTAATTAATATTGCATAGAGTAAGAGAGCGTTTAATTAGCTCCATTGCGGATATACCTACAGATATATATATATATATATATATATATATATATATATATATATATATATATATATATATATATATATGTACATCGATTCAATTTCTGCAGTTTCTTTTCATTGCCTTTCTTCTAAAATGTAAACGTTACCTGTGTAACACATAAACACTTTCGCATCATTAAGAAAGTATCCGAACGTCCTTTGATAATAGTGTGAAGGACGAACGATAGCCTTTATACGGAATTGTCTCGTTGTTAAATTGAGAATCGAATAAAATTATTGGGGCTCGATGCAATACACTATACTATTCGAACACTTTAGGCATTTCTAATAAATTACTGATAATTAGAACTGTATTTCGTACAGATATCTAAGAGAAAGTAATTAAAATCTCGTTATATTGTTGAAGGATTTATATCGACACGCCTGTCTCTCAGTGATAAATAAATCCGTGTTGAAATCATCGTTTTATATATTTAAAAACACATTAAGTGTTTCGTAAAGGTTTATTATCAGTGGTTTAGATGTTAAACCCTTTCACCAGCGATGAAGTGTGTGTGCGTGCGTGGGTTTATATCGAATGATAATTTTATGTTAGGGTCTTTGATATCGATTCAACCATGTAAGATAAATCAGAGTGATTTCATTGAATTGCCTTTCATGATAAAGAATATTTGTCGAATAATAATTCGATGCCAGAGAAAATAACAGTTTCTCTAAGTTTTCTGATATTTTTTTTTAATAATTCAAGACTAGTCAACGAATGATTTTACTGAACACAATTATTAAATCCTCTCACCGATAAAGAAGTGCGTTTATATCGACTTATAATTTGTTATCAGAGAGAATGATGTTTCCTTTAGGGTATTTGACATTTTCTTAAATACTTTGAGATTATTCAAAAACTGATTTTATATTTTTTTGAATACAGATATATAAACTTCCAACTAACACATGTCAATAAGAAAATCGAACTTCATAAATATTTAAAACGAATGCTCATCGGTATGTGTCGAAGACTCCAATAAAATGTACTTTTAATACTGTAATGTAATCAAAATGAGTCATCGGACAGTGTAAACTTTCGCGAAATCCTGCATAATTTTCCCATCAGAAACTCATTTGCGTCTCGTTAGAATGCAGTGTACAGAATCAAAAGAGAAAAAAAAAACATACATGCAACGTTCATCTTTCACACAGTAAACCGTCATCCTGTTATATATTTGATGTGTGTTTATCGCAAAACGTGAAATATTATACAGACGTTTTCCGAATTTAATTCTATATTGTCTGCGATTCACACATTCTTGTAGCGTTGCGTGCGAAACAGGAAGGAAGTGTGCGATAATGTTTTTAATTTTTCATTTTGATGCAATTTGTAAATCTTACAAGAAGTCGGCGAGTGTCTGAAGATGAGACGTCTAACAAACTGTATCGTTTCCTTAACAAGCATTGAATCGAATGTCGTTCTTTGAAAGAAAAAACAAACAAACAGACAGACGAGAACATGAATTAATCGTGTAAAACGTTTTCGTAAAAACATTTTTCGGTCGTTTTAGTAATTGCTGGCATTGTTTACAAAAATACTCACGAGTTGATATTATTTAATATTCATTCAGTCTTTATATAAACGGTTATTATGTTCATATTCAAACGAACATTGCTTAATAAAACATAAATGATTTTTTAAATACGAGTTTGTTCTCTATCAAAAAAGACTAACGATTTATAAATTTCATTATTAGATTCTGAACGTTCTGAATTACATGAATATAATTAAGAAAGACCATTTTTTTCTCATCTAATTCTTTACACACACTTCATATAATATGAAAAATACATTTTTGATATTATTTTTAGCAATGTCTTCTCAATTATTAATTGAACAAAAATTACCATCGCAACTCAGAAAACACAAATGCAGAAAAAGAATGACGTTTGTGAAAAGAGTGATTATTCATTCTAATGAGTGTATTTGCCTGAATACTATCCTCGATTGTACACAAGTTTAAATCATCCCTTTTATTCGAGCATAGATAAATAATGTGTACAATCGTCTAAGACGTCTCAAGTTTTTCGATACTGATGAATAGAATAGAGATACGATAGATTGAAAGAACGACAATCTTTTACATTCGGCCATCAAGAATGATATTACTGAAAAGCCAACTGAATAGAAGAAGGTGCTTCAATCAGAAACGTTTTGAAAATAAAGACAAAATATGAAGATGGAAATAATTGTAACACAATATGTTTTAATAAAACATCAGTCTGTAGCAACATTCATAGATTTCGATGAAATATTGTTCGAATATCTCGAGAATGTCTTGTCATTTTTACAGAACTCATTTCAGATAATAGATTTTTTTTTATTTTCCACGTACAAGATGTTACATTCAATCTCAAGTACTTCGCATTAGAAATTTAAATACTATAAAATCATAATGTTCCTTCTTAGAATCTATATTTTTTAAATGTAAAAAAAAACTCTTTTGCAACAAGGCATTAACTTAATACTGAAATGGTTTGAAAACACACCGATAGATTTCCAAGTACCTGTCAGTAACTTTCATAACAATTACATATTATCTTTACACCTTTCTATTAAAATTGAACAATTTACGACGACGAATTATAACATGCGGTCGAACAGACTCTTTTCAAACAGCCTCAAGACACACGGCGTACACAATTCAGATGTAATCTTTCGCTCACTTTCAGACTTTTTGTTACGTACACTCATTTCGAACTCATCTTAACAACTTTCTACATCATCGGCGACGAGGAGAAGACGTCTTCATCAAGACGGACGCTGTTTGTTTTCAACAAAAATAAATAAATAGATGGACATCGATGTGCCGGAGAGAAAATATTCAAATCACTTGCATCTAATCAAAAGTATCATAAATAGTTGATTGTGCAATCGATCAATCATCCTCGTGAGAAATATAATCAGCACGAGTGATTATCTTAATGAAACGCATCTGTTTTGGTTGATGTATAGCGCGAGAGGCCATTTCCGCGTTGTTTTAGATTTTTAGTACTGTTGTGACTTGAATTATTGACAGTTGTTGTGAAATTGGGTCTACATTCGGTGAAATGGCACGAGCATAATGGTATGATGTATTCGTTTTAGATGCATCGATAGTGTAGGGAAGTGATGTGTTAAGAGTACATAGAGGGCGGTTACTGTTAGAAGGTTTGCACGACTGGACAGTATGATCGATGAACCGTAAGTTGCTCGAATGATATTTCATAAGCTACATACATTCGATTACAATTACTTTCATGAGTGTTGATAAAACACACGGCGAACTTGTATCTAATTATGATTGTTTTTATGAAACACGAGTACTGTATGAAATTTTAAAAAATAAAGAAATAAAAAAAATATCGCGGCTGAAATATTACAATTCGATAAAAGAATTTAATTTTATAAATTATTATCAATTGTATTTATCAAGTGTCGGCTTAAGATTCATTCTTGATGCCTTGAAGATGATGGCATCGCGGTAGAAATGCACATAAACTGTTTTACTGAAAATTTATGACCAGAAACATTTATAGATCTGTGGAATGAAAAAAAAAATTTTTTTTCCACGACCAGTTTCGTCTATCGATATCTTCAGGTGAATAATCTTTCAGAGAATCCGCTTGAAGGTAATTTATAATCCAGATACACAAGTATGAAATAACAAAAAACAATTCTTTTGTGAAAGCCGATTTCAGGGTTTTTATAAACTAATAATTTATCATAAAAATCATTTCAGTTCTGAACGTTTCTCTATAACCTTTCTAAACTGATTTATCTCTCGATACATTTTTCTTTTGAAACAGTATCGCAATATATAAATATATAAAAAGGTAAACACAAAAGATCATTAATAATACCTATTGTTTGAATTAATCTAAACCGTAAATCGATCGTGCGAATCTTGTACTCTAGCATGTACACTGTTGTTCTCCTCCGAGCACCACAAAATAATTTAATTAAAAAAGAAAAACACATAGATCGTATCATAAAAAATATACGATTTAAATTACGTTCACTATTTTTAAACACACAACGATATTATTTTAATATTCTTCTCGTGTTCACTCGACGCAAGAGTGTCAGACATGTATTTTTTATGCGTCGATGATAGCACTCATGTTTGACGAAACGACTTCCAGAATACTAACCGCACGCGAACAAGCAGATTACATTTTTTTTTTCATGTCGAAATTGTGAAAATCGTCGAAATTCGAATCGATGTGCATTTGTAAACGAATACCTGATACGAATTCTTTCATTGTTGGAAACAACAAATGCTTAACACCGAATTGCGTTCGATACAATGGCACGCCAGTGAATTTTTATTCTACCCTACATGTTCTTTATTAAAACAATCATATTCGGATTAGTTTTATTCGCTTCCTTCCTTCCTATTGTTTTCTTGTAGAATACAAGCTGTGTGTACGAGTTGTAACAATCGCATCTATTTATTGTTTTGCACGTAATGGTTTATTAATTTTTATTACACATTTATATATTACCATATATATAATACTTGAAAACAACAATAAAATAACAAGTACGTTCAATTCTCACGTAATTAAAAAATTTAATAAAAATGTATGCAATAAAGTTCATTGCAATTTCTTTAATTCTGAAGATCAGAATTTGCAAATGTGCTCCACTATGTACTTTATTTTAATATTATTTTCAGTTATCGTCAGATAACTGCTTTAAATACAAATCTTTAAAAAATATACAAACACGAATGAACTAGTAGAACGTAAAAAATGAACCGGATATCAAATAAAAATATAAAAACAAGTAATATTTTTTTAATAAAATTGAAAAAGAATCTGGCTTACCTCTTAAAGTCAACACAATCACACAATCGATGATTTTAATCCTGAAATAAAAGAAAGTACGTTAGTTTTTCAGTAATCTGACGATCTTTACCGATACGGTTGTGACATTGTCGAAACTAACTACACAAACAAATTATTTTTCCATCTCAGAAACCGTACAAGTTTTTCCTGTATTCTGTCATACGGAAAAATGATAGAATCGGCGTCGAAATTTGCATAAAAAAATACTCAAAAATAATCAAATATTTCTATTCTGGGATGAAAAGGGAATTCACTTGCAAAAGTACGATTTTCAAGTTGATTAAAAGTGTTTCGATAACAGTACATTATAGACAATTGTAATCTAGAAACTAGCTCTTGTAGTATGAAAACATTCCCTTGTCTGTTCACAGATATTCGTCTGCTTTATCGGAAGCATTCGATGCGCAGCGAAGAGAAAGAACCTCGAAGGATCGCTCAGCAAGGAATCGTCGCCGTTAAAGAAAGTACAATCAGATAATTACAAATCGACAAAATCTATAGGTCCGGCGATCGTGGCGATTCAAATAATAGACGATTCGTCGAACAGCACCAAGGGCCGATCCAAGAACTCGAAACGGACAGTGGAGTCGTCCGTGGGATACGGAGGATACAGCGGTAACAATTTCGTGTACAAATCTCAAGAGGGCAAATACGAAGTGTATCCATATTCGCAAGAAGATATCCCGCCGTACAGGGGCGGCGTTTACCATCCTGGCGACGGAGTCGAAATTCAAAAGGCGTACGGATTTTCACTGGGGACACTGTATTCCAAAGAGTATGCGAATACACAGAGCGCACACGCGGGGGCGAATCCATACCAGCAGAGCGGGCAGCAACAGTACGACTACAACGCCGGCCAAACATCCGGACACCACTATTTCCCGACATTGTTTTCGACACTGAACCAAGGACATCTGAGCGCTCTGAGTTCGTACGTGCCACAGATACAAGCGGCAGGCGGAGGATATCAAAACGAAGGGGATCAACAATATTCCGTGCCCGTCATATCACTCAAAGTATACACGGATCAGCTAGCGAATCCGATTTATCCTAATCTGCCCGCGAATCATCCCTATGCGAGCTACTTGAATATGGTGAATCTCCAGTCACTTTTGTCCGGATACGTACATCAAAATCCGCAAGTTAACGCGCACGCGGCTCCTGTTTCCGGATACCATCATCATCATCAACAACAACAATATCAACAACAACATCAGGAGGATCTCGAACTGGACACGCACGAAAACTATCCGAGCGACGATCACACGCAGGTGATCTTCACTAAAAACCTTCACAAGATCTTAGGATACGCCGGACACGGAGCCGCTTCGCAAGCCGTTCCCGCTACAGGTGGATACGTCTACCAGGCGCCGCAAAGTTTCGGATATCACTCCGGTCAATCGGCCGGACTAGGCAGTTACGCAAACCAGGGATACACGTACGATGCTCCCGGCGCTAATAAAGGGTACAGTGTCGCCGCCGCTGCACACGATCAGAATGTTGCGAATCAGCAGAGCCAGGGATATGCTAATACCGGATACGACGCCGGCGGTCCGGTCAAACAGCAAACGATCACCATTCATATCCCCGAAGGACACGGCGTCGCAGGAGCGACTCAAGCGCACGCCGCTCAAGAAGATTACGCGAGCGGCGCGGGTCAGGAGTACAAGAAAGATGAATCTGAAGGATATTTCTATCCGGCGCCGAGTACGGCGAACGCTGCATCGAGTGGAAACGCAGTTTACTATCAACAAGTGATCATGTATCCCCAACAGGGATACCAGTACAACAGTGCCCAACAGTTCGATCCGAACGTACAGGGTTACTCGCACGCAGTGTACGCTGTACCTAACGTGCAGGTCCACAATAATGGCGTTCCCGTGAATGGTTACGAGGAGGAGACGACGCATCAGCCGTACGTCGCTCCGGTCACCGAGGGCGATGCGGATAAACCGTACAATTATCACGCACATCCCTTACAAGAAACCAAATATAAGAGATCGGGTAGTAAAAAGAAAACAGAATACAAAGATAAACAATAAATTTAATGTATATTAATCTCGTTATTTATATATATATATATATATATATATATATATATATATATATATATATATATATATATATACACAAGTTTTTATTATCGAATAATTAATTTAAAAAAAAAACAATTAATACAAAAACGTTAAAAAATAAACGAATATTTTTGTTTTCTTTTTGTTACATAGCAATAATTAAATATAGACGACTAGTATAAGCATCAATGTATAGTTAAGAATTTTATTTTTTTTTTTACTGAGTAAAACATTAAATAAATCTTATATTAATTACACATTTAACATAAACATATCAATCGGTCTGAGAAACGTTTCAATTTTGTAAACGATAGGAATACTTGTGACGATGTCATTGCAAAAATATACATGTAAAGAAATAGAAATTCCACATACTTTTATGTCTTCTATCTGGTACAAATTAAACAAGCAATTGCTCTTCTTCGCCCAATTAATATTCGAATATCGGCCGGTGTATATAAAACTGAATAAATATAAATATGTAGGAGACGATCGACAACCGGCCGACGAACCGAACAATACATTTGTAATAACGTAGTGTGCTTTGTATGTCTATCGATATCTGGTTGTTTCTACAGCGGATTAAATGACGTAACTCGTACGACTCGTCATAGAAACATGTCGAATACGGAATAAAAACAATGGATTTACGGATAGTAGAACGTTATTTGAATAAACTAGATATGTCGACGAGTATTCGCGTATATAAAAAAACATATATTGAAAAGTAATTTGAGTGAAAACTTACAGATTTCATGCGTTTATTTCGACTGCGTCTGCTCGCTAACACAAACACACAACGTTTGACTGTGACTTGTTTCCCTACGCAATGAGTTCATGGCATGCTTTGATATTTTATAAACGAACATAAATACAAATACATAATCTTTTATTCTTTGTCATACCAAATTATTCATTTTTTTTTTACATAATTGGAACGACCATTGCTCGTAACAAGTAGTATATGAAAAATATTGTAAATAATTAGATATATCTATCATAATAGAATTCTGACACTGTGGTTAATAAATTCCGTTTCATGAATGATTTTTTTATCACTTCACAAACTTAAAAAAATTCCGATTGAAAATGTTCAATAAGTAATTATTAATTACATTTGATTGTCGCTTATAAAAATTGTTTCTTGATTATTTTTTTTTAATAATCGTCATCGACAAACTTTGATTATTATTTATACATATTTCGTCAGGGATGCCTCCATCTTCAAAGTGCTGAGGTATATGAAAATCTAATCAGATTTTTTTATACTTTGAGACTCTGAAGATGATGGGATTGTCATCGAATCGTACATAAACGATAATTAAAAATGATCAATAATAATTTATTAAACGTCGTTAATCAGAAAATAATTTATATACGAGTAAGACACAATCAAATATCATAAATAATGATTTCTTCAAAATTTTCAGTCGGATTTTTTTTATAGTCTGTGGCATGTAAATCATTTCATTTGTGAAAGATTCATTGTTTTAATTTTAATATTTAAGAAAATCATTGCAGAAATGTTACTCGGTTTTTATTGTCTCTAATTTTCGAACAAACAGCGTTTACCTTGCTTCGATGAATTTGGAAAAAAATTACAAAAGGTGATTATACCAAAATATTAATAAGAAAAGAAAAACTATCAGTATTTTAAGAGTTTCTAGATTATTCTAATGTTTGTATATTTCTTTAAAAAAGAATATCGATTTTTCCATAAAAGTGTACGAAATTCATTCTTATTTATTAGTGATATAGGTTTTTTTTTAAATATATACATTTGTCTTCTAACATTGTATCAATCAAAGAGTTATATAAGTGTATGTACCTTGTTATCTATTCATAGAATTAAGTTGTTGACTGTTTTCGTGCAATAAGATATTATTTTTGTACTCACTTTTTTTGTAACAGTGATTTTTTTATCGTTTATAATATAAACTTTACTAACAATTACTCTTATGAATTAATAAATAATTGAAAATAACAGTACGAGTTTTATTTTATTTATTGCTTGCTTTTATACTTTTTACATTCAGGTATATCTTGTAATATCCTTATCGTCGTTTCAGAATAATTAGTATAACATTTATTCATTAGTAACGTTCGACAGAAATAGAAAGAAATGCAGTGTACTAAGAATAAAGATGGATGAACACAATTCATGTATATGAACCTGATTTTCATAGATATAGTGATATTGCTGTGTTTTTATCTCCCTTCCCATTACATAACAAAAAAATACTTGTAATATTCGTTCGATATATATATATATATATATATAATATTCGAACAATGTATTTTATATGCCAATATCAACGTTCACAAATGAACATTTTTGGTTAGAAATATTTGTATGTGTGATGAAAATAGAATTCATTTGTGAAAGTGAATTTAGCCACAGTGCAAGAACTGTATTGTAATTATTTAGGGCAACGAATTATTCGGATTTCTCATTATTTCAATTAAAAGAGCGTATTTTCAAATAATATAATTAGAATTCATAATATCGAGTTCATTATTAGCATTAATCATTTTAAATTATATTACAATTAGTTACTGTTTTCAATTTGTCATTAATTTGAGACACAAAAAGCGATACTAAACAAACGTGAAATCAGAAATGTTTATTAATCCATTAGAAAAAAAAGGTACATTTAAATTCCACACATAGATTTTTTCTATTGTATTTTATTGAATTAACAGCAATTAAAACAGTTTACTTTCTGTTTTCCCAGTGAAACATATTTAATAGCAAATAGAGGAAGGAAATTATTAAACATTTCATAAACGTCTAATAAGCATTTCAATATTATATATATATATATATATATATATATATATATATACATATACATATTTGTTTATAAATAACATAACCTGACATTAATAGTTATTATTCACTGATAGGAAAAAGTAGCAATGAAAGTAAAAATACACAAAGCGCAATAAATGTTTTAAACTATATAACCAGCGGTTTATGAAAACGCAATAAATATACTCATACGTGATTTTCGTTCATGCTTGAAAGATCTGTTTCTCCAGTTAATATTAATTTTTTTCGCTTATTGGAAATTGTTGAATTATTTATCTAATTAGATGAGCAAATTAGTATTAATTACACTTTTACATACACACGCACGCACGCCCGAGCTGTGTTATTCATGTAAAAATATATAATTTAATTTCAATTAAGTGTGGTGTGTCTCAGTGATGGATGTGCAACGTATTAATATACTAGTAATTGTATATATGTTTTTGTATTTTTGATTATCCATACTGAACATTTTTTTAGAACCTCTCATGAATTTAAAAGTCGATGACGCTTAGCATGTTATATTAAAATATTACTTTTTGTTTTGATATGAATTCATTATTTTTATATACGAAGATATAAATTCATAAATGAAGGTGAAATTTGGTCATTGATAATAATAACGGGCGCGCCAATGGAGCGGAAAATATTAAAAGCAGGCTTATCCACTTGGAGTTGGAGTGAGAGGGTAAAATTAAGCGATACATTGCTAGTTATTTGTGGTCGTTTAGTAAATGCGGAGCAGTGGTCCGGAGCGAATCGAGCTTCTATAAAATAACTACTCTATGAATATTCTTTCGTTACGATTTTATCATATTATAAAAAAATTGAAAATAGTGTTCGCTGTCGATTGAAAATATATGTTATTTACATGAACGTCAATATCAGTTTCATGAAAAAAAATATCTTTTTCTTTTTATTACAAATCATCAAATTTCACCTTCATGCATGTAAAATATTACACTAATAAATTATGTACAACATTTTATTACCTTTTCACACACCATTATGTCAAAAATTGTTTGCATTCTAGTTGAACAAGTTCGCGGAAATTCATTGCTAAATATTTCGCAACAGAAACAATGCATACATTAAGTATGCAAATACAGAGTCTTCAAATGAATCTGCACGAAAGTGTCGAGACGATTTTAATGGATTTTGAATATTTTCTTGTCAACGACACGAAACTATTTGTAACTATAAATGTATTTTTGAACGGAATAGGTAATGTTCAACTATTGAAAATTATTATTTTCGGATTGTTCGATTCTTAACATATAAAGAATAACTTTTTTAGAGTATTTGTGAAAGTCCTTTTCAGAATGTCGGCTACAATACGATATATCTTGAATCTCGTCAAAACAATTTCAGTTTAGAGAACAAAAAGTAGACACTAGGTTTCACGAATGAATTTTTCACTCACCCTTCAAAGCTAATACTAAAGAACTATTGAATTGAACTTAATACGGATTTCATCACACAATACATTGTTATCCCCAGATGGATATTAGATAAAGGAAATTCAACACTAGGTATCAAAATACACTTCTGAAGACCTCTGAAGTGATTCAAGTTGAAAATTTCATATGTGAAACCTGGTACGATGATCCGTGCTCTAAATATCATTTAAATCGAACTTTATCACTTTACATTTCAAAGATGCGCAGAACAGATTAAGAAACAGACCCGGAATTCCGAACGAGTCGAATCTCAAGATCGTTCGATTTTCACCGCACTCTGAGTGTTACGAAAGAAGAAAGAACCGTGTGATATTTTCTTGAAGTTTCTGTATAAAGGAAACATCGATATTTCACGTACATGTATGTACGTACTCGCCTAGGTACGGTATTATAGATGAATACACGAGGTGCATCAACTTGTTTGTGTGTTTATGGAGCGTATAAAACACGTATGGGTACACACACACAACATGTGCGAGAAAGTCATCTCAGAAAGCGAAGCGCCTAAACGACGCATGTTGCAAATAGTATCAGTGAATTGTACTATGACGACGTTCGTTTCTCGGACAGTGCGGACGTCGGGAGATTCGCAGAAACGTTAGCACATCGCACCGATGATCGCTTAGATATCCGAGTCGTAGCGTACGATTTCGAAGAGATCAGAAATCAGGCTTCCTGCATCTTCATAAAATAACGCATCAGGAATGATCGACTTTTTTTCAGATGCAAATGAAACAAGCTCGTACCTTTTTTAAGAAATACAATCAAATCATTTTCTCTGAGCTCCCTATCGAACAAATATTTCACTGACAATCAATTCCACATACGAAGAGTATTTTTACTCTGTAGATTTTTTTTTAGAAAAAAAAACACGTTAGTTACTTTTAATGAAATTTAAAATATCTAAGATACAGACACTTGTGTCATAATTTGACAATTGATCCCCTCTATGTAATTCCATTTGAGTTGTCTTGGCAAATCGTTTCAATGTTTATCTTCTTCGATTATCACGGTTAGTTTCGATTACTGAGCTATCTTTAGGTAGATTGTTGATATGATTCTTGTAATAAACTAGATTGTATCTATTAATTCTCTACTTTTAAATTGAATCGATCGTAACTCTGTTAAAAATTAAAATACTTTATCATCGTTTAGGATTTTCAAGTGGCAACCTTACCATTTAAAAACACTGTATATCTCGACCAAACAGTTGGCATAACCATGAGTTATGTTAAGTAACCAGAAGCATAATTTCAATTCTTATTGTAATTTTTAAAAAAATAACACAAACGAATCGTTTCCTGTAAATTATAATGCAAGGGTCATCCTCGATAATCAGAGACGTGATTCTTGATAAACTGAATTTGTGTACAAGTTACACGAAAGTTGCTCAAGAATCGAAACTATTCGTGGAAATAAATACGCCAAGATGAATATTTTCAAGATAGTACAGAAATAAATGTTTTACATTCTAGATGAAAACAAGATACGTCTTGTCTTAGTAGCCACAGCATAGCACAGAATAACGACTTGTCGTTAGCTCACTAAACACTAATTCCTGGGAATAATTCCCGAGATTTGATACGTGAGTAAACCAATAACAAGCCGCTGGTTAAATATGTGAGTGAGACGAAACTCACGGTGACTGGAGTGGAATTTCGAGAATTCAGCTGTTATCAGGATTTGATTTATTTATTTTTCAAGTTAATGATACTAAATTTATATGTTTTCATAACTGAGACGGTAAACTTGTTTCAGAAAACTCGAAATGCTCAATGAACGCTGCGAACTTTTCATAATTAAAATAGAAATCGTTCAGAATGACAAGTCGTAATCGAATTAATTTTCATGTATCGCTGATTGTTTTCACATAAAAAACCCCACAAACACTTCAGGTACAATTCCATTAGAACAAAGGAGAAAAACGTCCGAAAACTCGATTCCCTTCACAAAAGAAAGCAGCGGACACACACAAACACGCGCGTGACGTTACGGCGTCTTCTCTATTCCCTACTATTCATTCAATGAGTGCATCTTAAACCATGCGTAGCGTACACAGAAATGCGTTTACTGTGGGGGTACGATATAAAAAGAAATCCATATCGAAACACACATCATTGCAAATAAAAATATCAATGTTGAGGAAATACGCCGTCTGAATAAGTATAAACAAACGAATAAATAAATATACAGACGGAACGTTGTGTGAAAAGTGAAGTTCTCAATTGTTCAGAGTGATTCCCGTCGAAGCACACTTGGAATATGTATTTTTCTGTAAGTGGTAACAGTTTTGAAACTCTTTACGTCCTCTAGTAGATAAGTAGATCCGTTGAGATTTATGAATCGGGTGAAATGTTCGCAGTCGCGAAGTTGTCGTTAAGTGTGTACAGTTGTTTAAAAGTGGTGTCAATGGATCGTTTTTATGAATAATTTAAATTGATTATCGACATCCTCATACTAACAGGATCGATGTCTACTTTAAATGGACGACATTTGAATTGAACACCTACGATGTCCATGATTAAAAAATAACTATGTTTTTCGACTATGTTTATCGTATAGGGATCAGATGTTCTTTAAAACACGTTTTTATTATATAAAAGAAAACGATTTATAAATAAAAATAAAGAAAAATGTGTTTTTTATATAATTTTTCACTTATTACATATTCTTTAAACAATTAATAATTCTTAACTAATTAAGAATTATTGCTGTAAAGTAGTGAACGAGCTGAATAATTTCATGTGAAATATTTGTAATATTCTTATATTTCCTAGGAAAATGTTCAGAAACAATTCAAGAACAACTTAAACAGTATGTAATAGTTGTAAAAGTTTAGAATTATTTATATCTTTTTTTATTTCCGATTCTGTTCGATTATAATTTAATAAGATTTTAAAAAAAGACAACTGAGATAAAACTACATTGGTGGTTATAAGATATGCTCATGTTTACAAAAGATTTATTCAATTTTTTAATTATCAATTATCAGTTATACACAATTCGCAATTCACTGGGAAAAACGATTATTATAAAATCTGTTCTATATATATATATATATATATATATATATATATATATATATATATATGAGCTTTTTGGCTTAATTATAGTTTTGACATTGTCTTAATTCATTTTTATAAATGAATATTCTCTGTTCACAACCACAAAGAAGTGTTTGATTAAATTGTTGAATGAATGATAATTTATCATTTTTGATAACGATTTGTTAATGAAATCATCTCAACAGGACTGAACTGGAGAAAAAATCTATCTTTTTCTCCATCTCGGACCTCTGTAAATGATGACATCGACACAGAAACACACATAAACCGATATCAAAACGATAAATGACTAACTCTTGAAAAAATCAAAAAAAATGATTTTAGTTTTCATAAATCGCAAGGTACAGAAAATTCTTCAGATTTTTCTATGCCTTGTCGCTCTGAAAATAATAAAATCGTTATAGAAATATGCAGCGGCAAAAATCAATAACGGTTTATCAAATATTTTTGACTAGAACATTTTGTATAGTTTGTAGATTGAAAGAAAAAATAATTTATGAAAGCATCGATCGCTAATTCTGATCATAAGATAATCTGACGATTCTGAACACTAAAAATTCACTTATGAAACTACAAACAAATACTGTTATTTATAAAGAGCAGAGAAACTGCTCCTGCATATTTCTCATATAAAAAACGACATAGACTTTTAACGGGCTGCGACTTTTCAAATATTTTTTTTAATTATTAAAAAAACGACATTGTCTCGCAAACAGTAATGAAAAACTTAATGAAGCGATCCGTGTATATTCGAGAGATCACAATTCGCCACATCTTCAGACAACAATAGTACCTCACGTACATTCTCGTTTGCGAAATAGAAAACAATTCGCATTTAACGTGGTCACTTGAGCGATTTAATAATAATTACATAGCTGTTACCGAAATACGTGGTCGCGAAAACAAACATTATGTATAATTGGTCTTCCTTTCCTTTTTTTGTAACACACATCGTACGGCTTTCAGTTACACACACACACACACACTATTAAAGTGGATACATTCAATGTAGTAATAGATATTAAACAAAACCGAAATTATATACGAACCTCAAGACAGACATTCGATTGAAATGAATAAATTTTAATATCACTTCTTGTTATTTACAGCCTCATCTCTTAGTATGGACACTGATTGGAATTTCCAACGTGCTAGCATTTCCCAACGAAATCAAAAACGTTCAGAATGGACATAAGATTGCGATGGCGCCGATTCAAAAGTCAATGGCTGGCTTAGAGTCGAACACCGATAAGAAGATTCAGAAAAGGGAAGAGTACGGATACTCGACGAGCATTGTGCACATGTCGGCCGACGGGACCAAACAAGCTCAGAGTGAGGTCAATGTTAGACTCGGCTCGAGCAGTGCTGATTCCGTGGCGGAGCAGTCACGTATGCCAGCGCCTCAGAAAGTATTAGCTCCGAAACTGAACAACATAGTCGGGACGAAGTTCGTGACCGTCGCAAGTAAACCGAACAGCGCGCAGTTCCAATCGACTGCGAACAGTAACAAGTTCGTCACGGTCTCGTCGCCGAACACCAATTTCCACAAGAATCACAAATATCCACACCAAGCGAATACGAATTCGGCGAGTCGACAGAATCAGGTGTTCAATGTCGGATACAGTATCGGATTCGCTGCCGATTCGAAACAGCCGAAGAGCGTGCAAGCGCCGGCCGTGCACTACCAACAAGTCGTTCCGAGGGAACAGAACTATCGTCCGTCCGATATCGTCACGGGAATACCGACCGCGAAAGTGCAAAGACCGATCGAACCGGTCCAGGGCAACATTGCGAGTAGTTCGGTCTTGACTCCGGCCAACGGTCAAGATTCGAAAAGCTATGTGCTGTCGGCGCTCCAGAACGTCCATCAACAGAACGTCGTACAGATTCCCGCCGCACAAAACTATAGACATTTAGATCACGGCTTTCCTGAGCACCGCGAGACTCCTCAGCTAGAACACGACGCGTTCCAGCAACAATTCCAAGCGCATGCTCAAGATCAAAGGAATATCGTCGCCGCACAAAAGATCCCTCATCAGAGTGTCAGTCAAGTATCGCAGTTGACGGTCCAACCGACCTCCTATTCGAATAATTACGGATCGCATAATTCGATTACGGCGACTCCGATCAAAACCGTGACTAGCACGTCATCGTTCGGATGGAAGAACTTAAGTCCCGGCGTCGAGATTTCAACGGGAAGCTTAGAGAAACACCAGCAACAGTTCAAGCAAAAAGTAAATATCTTACCGGAACAACCGGTCCAAACGCCGAATCTAGTAGCGTCCGCTACGGTCGACCAAAACAATTTCGATCATCAGAGTGCTTTAGGACACAGTCTAGGATTCGATTATTCGAACGCGGTTGATTTCGAACAGAACCTAGTCCCCACCGGCAGACTGCTCGATCAGGATCTTTCGTCGAAATTCGCACCGAGCATCAACTCGCCGGTCCATGTCGACAAGAGTTTCCTCGACATCTTCTATAAGAACTATCAGCCGGTGAACTTGAATTTAGAAAAGGGGCAAGTCGTGAAAATCCCGAACAGCTTCGAGGATTACGGGAAGCATCTCGGTTCGAATTTCAACGAACAGTACGGTGTGCAGGCCGACGATTTGACGCATCCGGCCCCGTCGACGATCAACGCGCAAGAATCATCGTACCCTGGTCAGGTGCAACTGAACCACAATGCGCTGCAGGTCGATTCCGGGCTTCTGAAGAATTCAGGATTTGCACAGATGCAAGTGTTCAGACACAAGTTTCCGATAAAGGTCGACACCAGCCTGTTGGAGAAGGCGTTGGCGAACATAAATAACGGACATTACGGTGTCGATTTTAATAACGATCAGGCTAAGTTCGTCCAGCAGCCGATTGTCGGTCAACAAATCGTACAGACAGATACACGGAATCATAATAATCAAGAGCAACTGATCGTCAATTATCAAGAACCTAAAACCCAGAATATATATTTGCCACAGCAGGTTCCTCAACAACAACAACCGCAACAACTCTACAGTAAGAACCATGCATTACAAGTAGCAGCGCAGCAGAACTATGGCCAAGCAAATATCTACAATCAAAATGTGTACGACAACACAATCCATCATCAACAACAGCAGCAGCAGCAGCAGCAGCAGCAACAACAACATTTCCCAGTTCAACATCTGTCGACAAGCCAAACCCAACAAATAGCCGCCGCTTCTGATCAGTACGGAAATAATTTTCAAACGAGTCAACCGGTTGTACACGAAGAAATAATAACTGGTAAACCAAAGAACAACATATTGAATATAAGACCTATCAACGTTGTCAATAGAAATCCTCGATTGGTGAAGAATGCAGGAGATTATTCCATAGCATTGGTTAAGACACAATCCGGGCCAAACAATCAATATTACGCTCTAAATACCGAACTTGTACCACCGCCTTATGAACTGATCAAAAAATACAATTCCTAAGCAAATATTTATAGAAGTCGGCTGGAACGGTTGATTTTTTAAAAGGAAATTCGCGAGTTTTTTTTAAAAAGAAAGTATTTCAAAACGCAATTATTTATTTAATCGAGAACCGCAGACGAGATGAAGTTCCTCGACAGAAGAGATGTTTCCTTTTAGAAAACCATCGAATGTCTAAGAATGATAAAGATTTATTTAAACAATGTTATTATTTATTAGTATTTTTTTTTAGTTTATATATTGTTCATATGTTACATACACTTGTTATTATTGTTATTTTTTATAACTCTTATTGTTTTCTATCATCTCATTCCTTCTGTGATCTAAATATGACCGATAAGTTATTTAAAAAAAGAACGTTTAATTTTAATCCAGAATTAATTTAACACTCCACTGTGATACAATTGATTTATCATTGAAATTTACAATAACAACAATTGAATTTATATACATTTGATTAATATTATATATTTATCAGTTACATTGGTGTGTTTTAAAGACTAAATGTTATATATATATATATATATATATATATATATATATACATATATATATATATATATATATATATATATATATATATATATATATATTTAATGAAATTAAGTCGAATAAATCTGTTTTCTACATTTACCTCGCCTCGTTATTTGTTTTACAAAAATATCTGTAGATTTCGAAAACACTGACAGCCACATATACTAATTATCAATTCCCAAACGACCAGCCACACTCTATCTGAAAATTGTTAAAGTAATCGAAATCAGTGTACATTTATGTACCGGGAAGTGAATTCGTTTCTTAGAAAACATCAACTATGTCATGTTGTGTTCGATTTATTTCAGTACAGAACTAGGAAACGTTTTTACATTTTTTTAAAGAACAGACGAGTTTGTTCGCATGTACAAAGGTCAGAACCTATATTTGACCAAAAAAATAGTTAAATCGAGATGAAAGTGCAGATAGCACTCGACTAATACGAAACGGTTCTACATGCATTTACATTCCTTGCACTTGGTGTGCACGACGACGATTCAGAAATGAGAAAAGTAGGTAAAAAGAAAGTCCGTTATTTAAATTTTTATTGTTGTTTGAATCTTAGATTTGTTTGTAAATAGAAATTTATAGATAATATATGATAATGTGGTGATTTTTTTACGAAAATCTTGCATTTTACCTACTTATATACATATATATATATATATATATATATATATATATATATATATATATATATATATATATATATATATACATCAGTGGGTAGATAAATAGTAAATGATTTTTAATAAAACAATGGATTAAAATCTATAAAATATTTACGAACTTTATTTAAGTTCTTAATAATATAAAAAAAGAACAGATATTGAAAAGAGGAAGAAACACATTAAAAAATGGAAAATGAATATTTTAAGATACAATGTTCAACATTGTTTACCTAAAATAAATCTTCAAATAGCAGAAATAACAAACCATGAAAGTAAATGCTAATAATAAGTATCTCTTTTAATTGTTCTCTATAATAAAAGTAATCTCAATATAAAATACGATTATATATATATATATATATATATATATATATATATATATACATATATATATATACATATATATATATATATATATATACACACATATATAAAATATATGGCTTGATTTAATCGCCTTTCTAAATTATAAATTCTATACATTTCAAGATTATTCATGCGCTGCTAATATTTTGAACATAAATTAGACACAGTTCGTAATTAGGCTAATTTTATAAAATTGGTCCGTTTATTCTGTAGTGTATTTAATAGTTTATCGCTCAATAAAATAATTCACATATATATATATATATATACATATATACATTTATCTATATATATATATATATATATATATATATATATATATATATATATATATATATAAGTGTGTGTGCAGCGACTGAAGACTAAAGAACAAAAATTGGATGGAGTTGATTTGGACGAAACGTGTCAATATTTAAATCGAATATTTCACACTGTTTGAGTAGAAAAGTATTCGACCAATATATTCTGCGTGCAATCATGAAGTAAAACATGGATTACAACACAATCATACAAATGATATTTCCATGACTGGATACAGTGTTACGTTTAGTGATTTACACAGAAATGTCAGTTTTTTTCTCTACACTTCCGATAGATTAGGAAGAAGGTAAATAGAGAAATGAGACGATCAGAGATCGTTATTTCATTGTGTTAAATGAAACATGAAAGTGAAAATAAACACATTACATTCGACTCTAGATATTGATGGCATATCTATTTTATTTTTCTTTAATTACATTAGCACATACACAAGTGCAAGAACGGTAACTAAACAAACATTTTCAATGGAATTTATTCTTGTTTAATTTCTATAAAACTTTAAAGTTTTTACTGTAACGAAAAAACTGACTTCTGATATCACCTTTCCGTCTTTGTTCTTAACAAAGGACGTAATTCTCCATTTGCTGTTCGGACTTGTTGGGAAAAGAAAATTGTTGGTCGTTATTGTATAATTATTCACATGATACACGCCCTGGAACGAAGAGTGTAGTCGAAACAGAGTGTTAATAAGAAGTTGAGAATATTGGCAATCAGTTTTAATTGAAGGTCAGCTTATTACACATAAATATTTTTTTTTAATCTCGTTCTAATGAATGCAAAGAAAATCAATTAAATATTGAATTAACAGAGTATGCCAGAATACAGTTCTAACACTGTGGCTTAATTGTGTTCCACAAATGTATTAACTTCTCAGCTCACAAATCACAATTTCTTTCCGATTAAAATTTTTCAGTTGGTCTTTTTCTAGTATCTTATACTGTGAAGATGATGCCATTTTCATCAAAATACGAGTGAGCATCAACAAAGATGATCAATGATGACTTATGAAGATTCAAATTAAGAACCTATTTGTGGTTCGTGGGGTGAGAAATTAAATTATTTGTTAAAGTGAAAGGTATCAATTTCTCTCTCACACACACACTCTCTCGATATATTATATATATATATTAATAAAATATACATAAGATAATTCCATGAACTGGAGATCATTTTGAATAGAAAAATTCTTATTAACACAAGCTCGATCTACAATGAGCAATCAAGAAAATAAAAATTTAAATTTAACTGAATTTATAATTTGCACAATCCAATTAAAGTTTATATCACAAAATTATATTATTGTGTCTCAAAATAAGAATTCTGATTGTCAATGCATTATTCGGTCCTTACTCTAGATGAATTAAAAGCTCATTTTTCATTATCTTGATAATTGTACACATGTTCATCAAAATACATTATTTTATTCGTAAGATCAGTCTTGGTGTTTGATTCTGCAGCATACGGCGAGGATTTTATTTAAATCCGGTGAAAATGCAATATATTTATAGCACTATGGTAAAATTCATTTTCAGAAATCATTTTCTTATCAATCCGTTGAACAAGACGATCGATAAAATAAAAAAGAACTTGTAGAACATATGAGAGAATTAAAAAAAAAACTGCAATCAAATCTCATTAAGAAAATATCCGAATACGTACTGGACTGAACGGACAAACGCCAGAAGGAAGATCACTTGTGCTCAGAAAATCTGGCATAAGCATTTTATCATTCAGTATATAATGGCAAGTATCTACATCATGAGCTTGCCATCTCGTCACGTACTGATTATTTACAAGCGAATCGCACTGTACGTCAATCTGGAGAAAAAAGCATCCGTGAATACGAAACGGTCATTCCGTTCACTCTAAACATTCGGTTGTAAGAAAATTCAAATATAAACTGAATCGCTTTAAACAAATGGCACTAGACGGATGATCATTATCGATGGAACGAATCGTGTGTATAATTTTCATTCGGTAATAATCACTTACTTTCAGTTCGCTGATATCCTCATTGAATATTTCGAAAGGTCCATCCAACACGTACGTATCTCGGCTGAGTCTATTCACTTTCAATCCGGATAAGTCAAAGTACGTGTCTCCATTTTTAACCAAATCATATTTATCCACTTGGAAATACAAAGGGACCTACAAACATCAAACGTATACCGAAATATCAACAGTAAATTTCAAACGATTCACCGGCTCAACATCTGAATGAGGAGGAGAAACGTAATATATGTGTTTGTGCTATATAGGCGTACAAATTAATTCGATACCCTTTTTATATAAAAACTGAGCGAATCTCTGGACTTACTACATTAGAAATTGACTTATTACACCGTTCAAGCACCTTTTGTGTGTTCGATGCATCGCAACAGCTTCCTCAAAAGCTGAACACATCATTACCGCATTTTTTTTTCAACTGGCATCCGAAAATTATTCAATGCCTAATATGCTGCTTTTCGGACGCCATCGTGTTCACTACTGTTTCGTGAGATTATGTCAACCGTCCGACCAGGATATACGGTGCTTCTAAGTCAGTAAACGAGGAGAAATTATTTTAATTCAAAACGGAGTTACGATTGATTCAATTCAAAGACGCAGAATTAATTTTTACACCTACTACAATAAAATCGATCACACATTATGTTATCATCAGATTCTCAATTGTAATCGAGCTTTACGAACGAATCACCTTACCAGACCGAGATCGACGAAATTCACTATCGAAACCAGTATAAAAAATATTATTCCGGTCATTTCTTTCAATATAAACATTACCTGTTTAAATAACGAGCAAAAATAATGAACGTTGAAAAATAAAATATTTACTACTTATATAAACAGTCGTTTTAATGTGAATCCGTTTCTGTGTGTACGTGTGTTTAAATCGCTCGTGTCAAATGAAAATCAGGTCGAGGTTCAAAAAAAAAGAAACACATGCTTTTCGTAAAGGGAAAAAATATCGGATGTAAATCGAGTAATGTGAGCTTCGATCGACACAAAGCCAATACGCTGCTTCGATCGATAATCGACACGAATATCGACGTGCAATAAAGGAGAAATGAACAGATATGCGTGTGTGTGTATACATTCATGTTCATACGTTCTTTATACAATTTCAATCAACAGATCGATAATAAACGTATGACAATTGCAAATAACCTTCAAACTATTGTCTGTAAAAGACAATATTTCCAGAGTTGCAAATAAAGTATGAAGTAGAAAATTATTCAAGCAATTTAAACTTTTGACGAATTTAAAAAAGGAACACACAATTGGCCCGTTGTGTGATTCTTAAATAATTAATTTGAAATTTTATCCTTCTATAAGACTACTGAATATATTCTGTATTAGAAATGAATCTCTTTACGATTCTGCATACGTTTTACGTATAAAAACAAAACGATAGATAAAATCTCTAGTGTATTTCATCAATTTATGCACAGATTTAGTGATGGAAACTTAAATACTGTACAGACAGACTTCTAATACATGAATCTTCTTTTAAGAAAAATATGGAATATTTCACTTTGATATAATTGAGAAATTGATGTTTTTACTTAATTTCATATAAAGTAAACTTCATTATTTTACTTCAAACGAATGTTAATACATTAGTGAGTTGAAAAATAATAAATATATCAACAGTAAAGATATAAAACGCACTTTTTTTTGAACATACAACCAAAATATGGACACAAATGAATAAAAGGACAAAATTTCTGTCGATTATAATTATTTTGCTAGATTTTTCTGTACATTGGCGCTCTAATAACGACATTGCTATCGGAATACATATAAGAGACGATGTAAAATAATCAACAATGATTTATTGAATATTTAAGGTCGAATAAAAGTTCTTCTGTAAGTTATAGACCCAGCGTCTGGTTCTTTTCACGATATGTGAAAGCGCTCTAGGAATTCATCCATCTTTAACAGGAAACAAAGAGAGTCACGGACACAATTGCGGTTTTTTACGGATACAAAATTATGTAGTAAAATATTATGTACACGAATAAAATCATAGAGAAATCAATAAAATGATAGTGTGAAAATCACGAAATATCAATTATTTATTCAATGAAATGGAATTATGAAAAGGTGTTGGAAGTAATTATGTCGTTATATCAATTTTTGTAATTACTTATTATATTTTCATGTCATCCGAACGATTATTTTAATAAAAAAATGTATATATATATATATATATATATATATATATATATATATATAAAGATAAATTTCATTAAAGTAATCTCTGTTCAAAAAGAACCAGGAAAGTGAAAGAAGAAAAATGTATTCTGTTATTTTGATCTGTTCACTTAGTGTGTATTTCATGTGCGAGTTAAGTGCTAAAACTCTTTCTGTACGTATTCTTTATTCTATTTAAATGCTAAGAAGCACAGAAAATTCTCTATTCTTTATAAGCGTTTCAAAAGAGATGAAACAGATTAATTTTTCTTATTACAATATATATATATATATATATATATATCCTTTGCGATTATTAAACAATTTATAAAAGTTGGAATATTCATTCACTGAATCATTAAAAAGGATGTTATATATATATTCTTTTATTTCAAATTTGAATTAATGTAGATGAAATACTGTGTTTTTAGGTCTTGGAATCGTTGTGATATTAAATTTTTTTTATTATTTCAATATCGTTAAATATTAAGACGATTGATATCAAAACTAGTAATTGTAAAAAAATGTTCATTAAATATAATTTTAATCTTTGATCACAATTTGTGCGTCGGGGGCGAGATATTATTTAATTTTAAAACAAATCAAAATAATCTCGACACTGTGACTAAATTCACTTACATAAACAAATTCTCTTTTCATTCCACAAACCACACCACATTTGTTTATGGTCAGATACATTCAATAAATCATTAATGATCATTTTTGACTCTTAATTTCAATCAAAAACGATCGATAATTAGTTTGTGAACAGTTTTTCCATCAGAAAAATGTGTTTGTGGCATATGGATTGAAAAATAACAATTCGCCTGTGAGAAAGTACAGATCGTATATTTAAAACTTAACCGATTTAAATTTATATTTCAATTAACACCAACCAATTCATTGTTTTTTTATCAATATAATATTTTTTTCATACTCTGTTTTCGGGTTACCATTCCTGCAATCAATGATTTCGACTTTTATAGCCAACTGCAGGAAAAAAGGATACAGAGGGATCGAAAGTAAGGAAAACATAAAATAACTAATTATTTTCATACCAAAACTTGTATGTTTGTTGATCAGCTGTGTATAGAATTAAAAAAGTTCAATCACAATCGCCGTACTCATATTTTTACTAAATTAAAGAAAAAGATAAATCAATTACGTTTTACTTGAAACATAATAGACCTTGTCATTTCATAAATTTACTAGAGACAATATAGTCTGGTTCTATGACTAAATTAAATGTCACAAATGAATTTTTCTTTCAACCCACAAACTATAATAATAAGCCTGTTAATAAATATTAATCAAGACCTATTCTATACCAGATCTTTACTGACATTGATGTTGGATGAAGTATCAGTTTTTCATATATTTATGTGAGAATTAAGCTTGCTAGCAGATCTGATAGTATTTACGGTTAACAGTTGGAGAAAAAAGAGGAGAAAATAACAGAATTTATCAAACGATTAGAAATATAAGATAAGAAATTGAAAATGTGTGTTTTTAGTAAGTCTAATAAGACTAGATGCTACAACTCAAAATTAAATAATAAGAGGACGTTAAAAAAAAATTGAAATTGTATGGAAATATTATTCTATGAGTGCTAAGAACTTGCGTGTGACTTCTTTATACATTTTTAAACATATAAACACATCTATATATATATATATATATATATATATATATATATATATATATATATATATATATATATATATGTTTATATGTATTTTGAACTTTGTGCTTTAGACAACGTATGATATCAAACTGATTAAATTTGAGAATATACCTGGTGAAAACACTAGAGCTATGAATTGGACTGGACTTGCAATAAGAAAAATTGATCGTCGAACTACTGCTATTACTGGACGTATTGAGATTTTTCCTGCCAATTATGAAACATTAAGGGTAACTCAGTCATAAACACACACACACACACATATATATATATATATATATATATATATATATATATATATATATATATATATGTATAATTTATGTAACGAATAGAAAATATTACAGAAAATTAATCATTTATAATGACAGTTAATTTTATTGCTTGAAATGATTTCAAATGCCTGATTCGTGTATTTTATTTGTATTTCAGTGAACTTGTCCTCTTGGTCTTTATCGTTTTAGAAAGATGTATTTATTTTCGTTTAAAGATCTATATAGTCTTTTGTATTCACACAAACTGTACTTGTGATCCAAGTCCTGAGGAATTTTTCGGTTACTGTCTACTTTTATCTGCCACTATTAACTTTATTTCTTAATCTATCTGGTAGTAGCTTGTCGATAAACTAAATGTATTAACACACTACATAAACTATTTGAATTAGCTGCACCACCATTTAAATTATCCCTCATTTTTATATAGTTGAAAAATAAACATCATACGTTTTCACAAAAATCTCTACTAATTTTAATCCGAACTATGAAAATCGTAGACCGTTCGATTAAAAAAAAATACGTTAGAATTCTCTGGCAAATAAATATTCGAGTAATACTACAACGCGGTCAAATTGACAAAATCATACAATGATAATTATAATTTAGTACTCATTTACAGTTTCATTTTCAGGCTACACTCATAATGATGATAAAAATAAACAACGAATACAAAGAAACTTTCGTACGAGTAGAAAAGGTCGATGTGTGCGAATACTTTCTTTCGGATAAATTATTTATACCGAAATTTTGCAATTCTTCCAATTTTACGAGAGGTGAATGTCCTTTCGTACCGGTATGTCCGATATATATATATATACATATACATATATATATATACATATATACATGTATATATACATATATATATACATATATATATATATATATATATATATATATATATATATATATGTATATATAGTACACTGTTATGAGCTTTTCTCTTAAACTAATTATAAAAAAATATAATAAATTTGTCAAGTTAACAAATTTAATATAAGTAGAGATTAATTTAATTAGGCAAAAACTGATATAAACTAAAAGCTATGATACGAAAAAAAAAACATTTACTTTATTATAGAAGAACAGTTGGTTGTTATACTTGATTTTAATAACGACGTGGCAATCGTTTATTATCTTGGTATAGATGTACTGAAATAAAGTTTAACTATACAAAAACAAAGTTCTACTCTGCAATTATTTTCGTTCGATCAATGTACGGACCCATATCAGAATTAACATGAAAACATACAGGTTATATCTACACAGATCAGTTCCATTTCCACTCCACAAATTATAAAAAAAAAAATGTTCTATAAATCATAAAGTTGATTGTTACTTATGTCGTTATCATCAAAGCGCTAACGCACAGAAAATATATTTCTTCGTCAAAAGTCAATTAGGCGTCAGAAAAAGAGAGATTTTTCTGTACCTTGTTGCTGTGAAGACGATGCCATCGTTATTGAAATTCCCTTCACAATGACAATCAAAAATCAACACTGATTATTAAACACTTTTAATTAGAAAAATGTTTTACGGTATGTGGGGCGGAAAAAAATCACCTGTGAAAGTGAATTTAACCGCAGTTTCAAAACTGCATCGAGTCGAGGTTACAACTGAAAATAATATATCAGATCTTGTTTATCAAATTCTTAGCACCTAACAATATAACATTTCTTAATAAATTTCTGTTGAAATGTCAAAGGGATTTAAACTCTGCATGCACTTTTCAGGGCATATACTATGTGAACAACTTTGTAGTCGAACCGAATACAGCCTTTCCTAATTACATCCCGTCAGGAACTGATTGGAAGATGGTTATAAAATTCGAAGACATTTCAGATAATACACTGTTGACTGGAGCAAATTTATACTTCGAAATTGATTACTCGAGGACGTTAAGGAATTTACCAGGCAAATAGTAGTACTGTATCGTCGAACCGAGAGGAATTAACAGACGTATGATGTGTTCCTTTCCAGCCAAACATTTTAATTGAAAGCACAGCAGAGTCGAGATTTAGTGAACCGATTAATGCACAGACCATTCACTCTAGCGTCGTTGTGCACTTTTGAGAATTATATTTACTTACTTAGTAAAAGCACGTGATTGTTTTTAAAAGTCTATTGAAACAATTTGAAGTAACGTTTTTACAAAAGATAATATGAATAGAATGAGTTTGTTGCTTACTTCGATTTTTGTTAAAATAAAGTTATTTTCGGTTGTTGTTTTTTTTATATTTACTACTAGTTGTACTAATTTACGTGACATAAGATATTCAATGTGAAGTTATGTGAGTTCACTCTACGGAGTAGTCCACTGCATGCAGGGTTCACTATATCATGACTCTACTGTATTGCCACACAAATATCTAGTTAGTTAACTGTTTTTCATTAGATTTGAACAATGAGTAATAAATAATTGCAGATCAATTTGTCTTTTATTAATTTATTAGAGTATATATATATATATATATATATATATATATATATATATATACTCTTTTATAATTCACTGCTTGTCGATTGCACTTTCACAAGGTTCTCTCACTTAATCCAGCGCATATGTCTTTCATACATTTCAAATTCATTTCATTATCCCGCCTATTCAAATTTCTCCTTTAACGCATTTTCTTAATTTCTAGATAATGAAATGTGTGTCGTTTTCGTTTCTCGTAATTCCTGTTTTGACAACCAAATCTGCGTGAGCAACGATCAAAAATCACCGACAATGATTAATCAGAAACGTTCGTACGACTTGCGAGGCGAAAAACTAAATTCATTTGTGAAGATAAACGAAGAAATTATCATATGATAGAACATTTATTCTTGCAGCTTTGCTCTAAACTAAAACGCGAATATTTCTGTTCAGTTCAACACGGCTTATTTAAATTTATACAGATTTTATTAACGATAATTGTGTAATTCCCGTTTATTACAAACATCTTGATACATTAACGATAGAAATATTAATATTTTATGCATTAAAAATAAAAAACATCCGTTTAGAGTTTGACGGCACGTCGACAATTGAGGTCATTAGCGGCCTGACACGAGTACAAATTAAAAACACACCCCCGATCGAACGCTTAGATTAGATGTGAGTATCACATGGAGACGGAATGGCGGAAGACAGTAGACATTCTAAACCCTGTGATCTTATACTAGGATCTTGTCAGATTTTGGCTTTTGACACGATAAAATAACGACAGCTGATTTATGAAGTTTACAGTGAACTGCATTAAAACATCGAGATCAATTTGAGAGAACATTAATTAGTCTGAAAACGTCTAAAAATAATTCATATAAAAAATATTCATAGTATATCCAGTTTACAACACCCCCGAAACGAGTAAAATACTAAACACATAAACAATTATGCTCGCGTTAATTATGATAATTATAAAAATATTAATAACAACTCTTTCCGTTTGTGAATTTGTCAAGGTTTCGATTTTATGATTTATATCATTCGATAGATAACAGTATTGTTTTTAGCATCCAATACAAACAAATAAGTAAATAGATTTTTATATTAATATTAACACACCAGTAACAGACAATGAAGTGACTCATTGTTCATTTATATTTTTTTGTGTCTATCAGAATACCTATAAAAGGAACGTAACGGATACAATTAGCAATGTTAAATGTCACCATAGATTCATATTCACATAAATAAGAAAATCGTTATAACGATTTGACATTTGTTTAGTGCTCGTTACTACCATGGCCAAATTTCATTTATTGATCATGTTTTCTTGTCTGACTAGACTGAGTTCCTGTACACATGTAAGTATCTGCGACCGATCTGCAGATTCCCAGATGAAATGGTAAGGGAATGCGTTCACCGCATCTGGAATTCTTTATCCCGGTCGGATAATGAAACAGTAATCAATACTGATTTATTGAACAATTTGCGGAATGACAAACGAATTCACGTGAAAAAACATACCGTAATTGTTCGTAAGACTGACGCTCAGTTAATGTTGTTCAGTCCAAATTGAAACACTGATTTATTTGTGACAATATGTGAATCGCTTGTAAATTAATACAAGTTATTTCTAGCAAGTCGATTATGAAATAAAAGTTATTAAATTCGAAACAATGAAAGTGGATAACATGAGAGCACTGAATTGGACTGGATTGACCATTAAAAAGATCGACAGAAAAAAGAACGCGATTCATGGAACAATGGAAATACTTCCATACGACTACAGTAAAATACAGGTAAGTATCTATATTTAAAGTTACGTTTCTCGTCCTCGAGATCACTATTTTTTCTTTTTATTCCATAATGAATTCGGAATGGAAAGAAAATAGTAACCTCGACGGCAATAGGCGAACACAAACGGTGAGATTATTAACATATTAATTATAAAACGACGAGACGCACACACACACATACGGCCAGGTTTTAAATAAATCTCTATTCCAATTTACATCTGTTTCAATTACAATACAGGTCTTTTATATACACATTCAATGTACTATAAAATATTACTATGCCATAATTATAATTGTACGCTTTCATATCTGTACTCGCGTTGATACGTGTATCATGTTTATCTTCGTCCTTTCGTGTTAGTAAAATGTCCGTTCTCCACTATTCAACATCTGTATTAGGATAGAATTCGTACCGAACCCAATGGTGAAAAACAGACAGCCGAACCAAAGGAACGAAGAACGACAATACAATTGTTATCGCAAGTATTCAGACGTCCTTTATAGATCTGTTGTTTTTATTACTAGGCAAATTTCATCATGTTTGCAAAGATGAATAACGAGTACAAAGAGAGCGCTATTCAGATCAAAGAGATGAGCATTTGCGACTTTTACTTACGCGACAAAATGTTTATTCCTGACTTCATTAACAAATCTGATATGAAGAAAGATAAGTGTTTCGAACCGGTATGTTTAAATTTAATGATATACATATATATATATATATATATATATATATATATATATATATATATATATATATATATATATAAAGGATGGATATTTATTTCTATTTGCAGAAAGTGTATCATATTTATGAGTATGTGCCTACACCGAATGCATATTTCCCATCGACAATGCCAGGGGGAAAGGACTGGAGGGTCGATATGTATTTTAGAGATAAAACTGATGGTTCGTTGCTGAACGGCGCTAAGTTGTACGTGATAATAGACAAGACCGATGAGGCTAAAATGATGTCGGGGAAATGATTATATTTTCCATAAACTGTTATCCATTGTAATAGATATGTAATAGTGAATTCAATCAATAATTAAAGATACCAGAACTGATGCTATTCGTTTCATTTTTAAGGGCGTCGACGCCATTCTATACTCTCGATACTCTGATTTAATTAAAATGTCTTCGACACATTTTAAAACAACGTTAAGATTTACATTTCCTGAATTACAACTCGTCCTATCCTTTTCTAATTTGATTCAGTTTATCTCTTTCATATTTCCATTAAAATAAACATGAAAATATACGCTCATATCTTTTACATACGAATATTCGTTCTCCCACAAACCATACAAATCTATTTTCAAAATTTTATTTAATTTCCGAACGCACCCAGTATATTCTATACAGGTTACTTCGGATCACATAACTTAAAGAAAGATTACAACATCCAGACAGATTGTAAAAGTTCAGTAGATTACAATAAATACTAATCGCCAGAGAGTACAGTAATAACTTTTTTTACACGTGACTACTCGTTCTCTCTCTCAAACTATACTAATCTATTTTCAAAATTATATATTTAATTTATGAACACGCGCAATATCTATAAAGATCATTGCGAAATCACGAAATCAAAAAAAATAATGCAAAATCTAAGCAGATTGTAAACTGTACTGTAAATAGTTAACTGAAAAAGGACCTCTCTGAAGAAATAATTCTAGCACAGACGATTTATCCACTTACACGAAAAATCGGGAATTACAATCAGTATTTGCTGGTTATGTAGAGCAAAAGATGCGATATTCGACTGTATAAAGTATCCGAGAAAGAATCTATGAAAACTGTGTTGAACTGACAAAGATAGAAGTATTTTCATACGTTCCGTTTGTTTATCACTTTTATTAATGTGTATATATATATATATATATATATATATATATATATATATATATATATTAAAATATCCATTAATTAACAATTTACTACTAATTAAATAGACTGCACTAGTCAATAAAATCTAAATGTGTTCTCTTTTCCTAGCTTCTGCACAATCAATCGTCACCCTTACTTCATAGCTAATTATATATTTTTTTTAATTATCAGAACGTAATGTGTAACGTATTCTGTTTCAGTCTCAAAAAGAAACAAATTGACATATTTTCCTGTTTGATTTTTTTATTCCATCAAATTTTAAAGAGAAGATTTACTGTTGTTCAGTTTCAGGTCGTAATTTGAGGTTTACGGGCGATTGTTTTTTTATGTGCAGTGAAATCGGTCCCCACTCATTTTTATGTATCAATATTTCATTGTTTAAAACACAAAAAAATACAGAAAATTCCATGCATCAGGGTTGCATTTCTACATGTATTATATATATATATATATATATATATATATATATATCACTCTGTTTGAAGAGAATGGTATTCGATCCAGTATATTCTACCTGTACTGAAGTGAAATATAGGTTCTTAATGCTAAAACAATGCAACGAGTTGAGACTGCGCAGAGAACTATAGACAGATGTATGTTCGAAATAACAAAAAGTGATAAAAAAAGAATAGATGTAAAAGAAAACAAACTAGTGTTACAGACATAATAAGAAGTGTTGAATATGAAGTGTTTGAAATGAAAATGTGCAAGACATATTGCAAGAAGAGAAGACAGTCGACGAACAAGAGAAATTATTGATTGGGAATCGAGAAATTTAAAAGGGCACGGAAAGAGATCGATGTTCAGATAGGATAAGGACGTTTGGGAATGTATCGGAAATGAGACGCACTGAATAGCTAGAATTTGAGTTTTTGAAGAGGTGTTCATTTCGAAAGAGGTAGTTGATGATGATGATGAACACATATATATTCATAGAAAGAATAGCATCCCTTGTCAATGTTTAAACAATAAAATACAATAAATTGAATATATTTATTAGAACATCTCTTACTTGAATTACATATGAACAAGAACTGTAAACTACACTAAAGGGGGATGAACGCAAACTGCGCAGAAATAAGAAACGAAAAAACAGTTAAAAATAATACACTGTTGAACTAGACGACTCAATCGACTGTCTACCCTGAGAGCATTCCACGACGTTCAACATTTAAATAGATATACCCGGTTGCAATCACTTCATTTTTAATTAAATCTGTTAAAGTCAAAATGACGAGCCACTCTTTTTCTGACGGTAAGACAGGTGGCATGTTCTCATTTATTTTCGGTATGTAGTGATTCCACTTGTACACGCCCTAAAAATTACAATATAATAGAATAGATGTATCCCTTACCAATTCTGTGAAGTGGAAACTAGAAACGAGACACCGAGAACAGTAAATATTTCACACAGATATAACAACGCGTTCAGATCACCACTGACTTCGAAACGTCTAATAAAGAAAGAAACGAGACGACTGAATCACCCGTCCGTTTCTATCTACAACCGGCATTCGATGAAACAAGAATTACCTAATACGTTATGTTCGTTTCGAATATCTTTTGTGTACATTTGTATTTATATTATATATATTATATATATATTCTAGATCGGTTGAAATCGACTTACCGGCGCGAGCGGACACGTGTCTTGTGTCAAATCGGACTTCTTCACCATTTCAGGCATCAGCATTTTGTCTTTCAGTAAAAATTCACATAGATCCGTCGTGGCCTGATATGCAGTATCCTTATACGTGTTGCCTGATTTTACTTTTAATTGGAATTTTCCCTGCGAAAATTCAATTATTAAAACGTTTTAATATGAATTAATCGCTTGACCGTACAATCGAATGTACGTTTTAAAATCATTAACTACATTCTGTTTGAAATGCACTTATTAATCTCGCAAATACCTGTACATCTTTCCAAGGTTTAAACACTTCAAAAGAGCCAGACACTGCCATCGTCTTTCGATCCATTTTGTCCAGTACCGTTTTACCGAATGAAAAATAATCGGCGCTCTCCTCGGCAATTTCGACTTTAACGAGTTTCAGGTCATATTTAGAATTCTGAAAAAGGAAAGATGTTCAGATTAGTTTATATATTTGGCGGTATATTTTTATAAAAGCTGTCAGTACAGGAATGCAATTGGAATTTTTAAACTAGATCGGAGACCGGACTAGACACGGTCCGACAGACGCATCCGATCTGATAAATTAATAATGCAATGTCACAAGTGGGTTGTTTTATTGATCCCGAAAACCATATTATTTTTTTCTAGTCAAAAGTCTCCAATAAATCGTTTTTGGTTGTTTCTTATATGTAGAGTTCGCGGCGATGCCATCGTTTCCAGGACGTCAGCGTACAGAAGTGACTTTCTAACGTTCAGATTATTGCTTTCTTATTATTGACTAAAAAGAGACATGTTTTTCAATACTTTTTGGAAAAATGTTTCTGCGATTTTCATTTTATAAATACGTTTCGTTAACATTGTCAAGTTATTAAAAAATACTGTTTATGAAACAACAAATATTAAATGAAAATTTTGATTCGCTTTTAAATTTTGTTTTCATATCTCAGATCTGAGATTTTGTCGTAATATACTTTCATATTTTATTGAAAATATCGACTTATTTAAAAGAAATTAACATAAAAGAACTGAACATGAAATAAAAATTATATTTTCGCTAATCCACGTTAAGAAAATGATTCATTTATCAACATACATCCCATTAATGAATTCTGTGAGATCTGTATATTTAAGTAACAGATATTCAACTGGAAATTTAGGTTATTTTAAAACTTTGTTCTTAAATCTTAGCTCTGGGACTTTATCCTGAAATTCTTTTAAATATCCGTTGAAAATGTCAACCGATACAACAAATATCGAACATCGAAAAAATAAATACACATAAAAAATGTATTTTTAAAAATTGCTTGTGAAGATAAAAAATAACTCATTCATCGAGATATCTCTCTGTCCCATTGACAAACTCCCATAGAACTCAAACTGCCTGACGTCTATTAGAAGGTTGAAATGATTTCTTAAGAAAAAAGAAATCAAATGAAATATAAATAATTTAAACAGTACAGTAAATAGCTACGAAATTAATTTCGAATACGTGCAAAATTCAAAAATCTCAGTTAAACCCAATTCCTTCATTCGCACAGAACAGATTTATTTCTAATTCTTATACGGGCGTTTATTAAATATTAAAAAAAAATTCAACACAGTACTTACAGGTTCAGAATGAACGACAGCTGCTATAACCGAAAAGATAAATATATTCTTCATAGAATACATGAGTGTCGTTATAAAAAAATCGATTTTAAAACGGACAGATCAAGTTTTTACTTTTACTATTACCAGCCACGGCTCGACTATAAATAAATAAATTTCAAACGATTTTCGAACTCATTTTATACGATTAAAGGTCTACTTGTGAATAATAGTAAATAGGTTTCGTGTTGCAACTTAATAAAAAAAAGTAAACATAATGAGACAATAATAACGTTGTTCGATTATACCAAAACATAAAATCTATTTTAGATCAGTTTACAAACAATACGTTTTTTTATATAAATTGGAATTATCTGATCAAGTCACAAAGTTAACATGTAAATGTTTCTTTTATTTACAATTAATGATTAGTAATTCATTTTCATTGAGAGTTGTCATTTGATAATAGAAAGTGATATTTTGTTATATTTTATACACGAGTAAATGCACACGCATACACACACACATACATATATATATATATATATATATATATATTGTGAAAGAACAAAATATGAGTTTCAAATTTCAAACTAAAAATAAATACATGCAGAATAAACTCTGCTCAGTGTTTATTACACCCTCTATTATGAAATATAACTAAACCCTTATTAAATCAAATCGAGCACTTCGTTGACACATTAATCGCTTAAGAATGATAACTGAGTCTAAACAAGTATTATCGAGTTGATTTTACGAATTTGATTTTGTTCAACAATGTACCTTCCGTTCTTTTCATAATAAATCCTGAATTTGAAACTAACCTTCTACTAAACAGAAAACATTGTAATCGATATCTTCATACCATATTTCCAACCCTTATTTTCTACGGAAGCTATATCACTTCCTCCTGAAAATTATCAGTCATCTCTTTTCAACAACATTTTAATGATTTTTACTTGGATGAATGTCGACACATTTGCCTATTTTAACAAATAACACTTCTATTTATTGAATTATTGACCAGCTAATTAAAAATATCGATACGCGAACTTTGCTCATATTCAAGAATATCTAATTTTTTCGAGCATTGACATTTTTATACTTCTAAACCAAATCTTTCTGCTGAAAGACTATCACTGCCAATATTTATTAAAAAAAAATGTAAGTGTACTTGATCGTATATAGAAATCAGTCACGATGATTGAATTTAAAATAAAATCATGTGCTACATTTTCATATCTTCGTCCGCGCATATTTCTTTTCGCCGATGATTCTTATAATATCCAGAATTCTATGAAAAGGAGTGAAATTATTACTAAAAACGATATAGAATATAAAATAATATTATTGTATCGTCATTAAAAAACGATCGGTATTTTAAACTAGGGTGGAATTACTATCACGAGGCGATATTTAAAAAAAACTACTAGAATCAAATTTCATCATAAAAAAATTATTGCAAATTATAAAATTGAATCTTTATTCGATATTTGGAAATATCGATATCCAATTACTACAGTTAATTCTATCCATTTTGTTGGCACACGCTGTTATTCTCTTTATTAAAAATACTAAAAATTTATAACAAAGATCTTTGGTAGATGTAGGGAACTTATGACGTTATCAATTTTTCAACATCTGCCTGTGGATGGAACTCGTGATAAAACCAGTAGTCGCACACTTAGTTGATTCGAAACGACTTATTTACACAGGTATCAAAAATAGTACAGTCCAGTTCCCTGGACATGGGGGGACAGGTGTAAAAATATACAATTATTAGTCGATCCATCTGAAGATATCGAAAAACGAAACCGGGACGGGAAGAACAATAAAAAAAATAAGGTCCTTGAAGATTAGAAACAAATTTCAAATCCAAGCACACAGGTATGGATAATATTTTTATAGAAATATTAAAAATATGATTTAAACTTTTTATGAATACGGTTGAGTGCGAACAATTACTATTCCAGTCGCCATTCAATAAATGCAAAACATTTAAAATCGAACCTCGTCTTCTTTGATTTATTAGCTGCAGTACGACAATTCGTCTATAAAAACATTCCAACCTTTTGATTAAATCCATGCCCAATGACTTCAACGGGTAAAACTCGAGGCTTATATACGATAAAATTTATCTGCGAGGACACACAGAATAGTTATCTTTCTTGAATAAACAACCGGGTTGACCGTCAACTGGACAGGCGAGAAATTTCTATGAGAAGACCGACGAAATAGAAATTATTTCTAAATTACTGACAATTGAATTACACGATATTTTCTAAAGAAGACAAGACCATTTCGTCGACATTATTCGAGAGCGTCAGTTGTAATAAATGTATAACAGGATATATATATATGGGTAACATCATATAAAATAAAATATTTGTAATAAAATTAATGAACAGCACTACTTTATTATCTCACTAATCGAACACATACTACTAACTACATATTATTGTTCAACATGTGAAAAACGATTAAAAACACTTTATCTATTTTCCGGTAGGCGAAAGAAGACGCAGCGAATCATCAACTGCGGCATACAAAAGGAACCCGTTTAAGAATGATCCGTCTGTTTTGTGAGTAAATGTAACATTGGCTAACCAATTCTTTCCGGATGGAATACTTTTCGGACAGTGCTCATTTATCTCCGGGACATAATCATTTATTTTATAAACACCCTGAAACACATATATATGTAAAGGTTTGAAAATACACAAGCTCTCGTCTGCGTTTTATGCGTCTTTCATGGTAGATGAAAAGATAATTCATTTTGAGATTATTAAACATTTCGTACTCTGTATAATTAAATTTTTTATAAAAAAATATGAAATTATAGATGAGACAAATACCTCTTCTTCGAATTCTTTGCAATAAATTATCCTCTACAATAAAATATGAATTTGATTGTGTGTATATATATATATATATATACACACTTTCTTTTTTCAGCACATATGCATGGTATTATTCTAGTGAGTTTGAACAAGTGATTTTTCTTTCTTAAATTAAGAAGTGACACAAGAACACGATCTGCGTTGTTTTTTTAAAACGATTTCCTACCTCCTCAGTACTATACAATTATTCGTCCGCTTCTAAAATAGTTTCTGAAAAACTATTTCGATTTGTTTATTAAACCCTCGGTACGCCCCACCCATACCCTCATCATATTGTTTATGAATAATCGGTATGTGTTTCAATCCGATTATTTCAGAATTATTAATGTTAAGATACGTATTTGTTCTAAGACGAGGAACTACAAAAAATATTTTTTTAAAAAAACTTACTTTCTTGATTGGGCAAACATCCTTAGACATATTTGTCTTCGACACAAAATCAGGCACAAACATTTCATCTGAGAAAAAAAATGGGCATAGAATTTTTTTAGTCTGTAATGCAGTTTCTTTGTATCCATTCACTGTCTTAATATGTAGGACAACAAACACCTGAAATGTACAATAAGAAATCAACCATAGTATACAGAATTGTTTATCGATTTTCTTCTACAATTATTTCATTCTGTATATATTGAGGGGACGTTAACAGATGAGATGTATGCGATGGACGTTGGTCTTTGGCGAGAAATGAAAAAAGAAATTGTATTTATTTATGCGGATCTAACCTCCACATCATCCAGTTCTTCGGTTATTTCAAACGTGCCTGTTACGCCTGTAGCGGTGCGGTTGACTTTCTTCACATGAACATTATCGAACGATAAAAACCGCCCTTTGTCAAGTTTAAATTTTTCGACTTTTTCTAATTTCACTTTGTACGTGCTCTGAAAAAAATTACATCAAATTTATTTTACAATCATCTTATTATCGATTTATTGCACAATAACTATACCGTTCTAATTTTTTTTTATTTTTTTTTAAAGAGGTATTTTATTTCTTGTCGTTTTCCAATGTCATTCTCTATCATAATAAATATTACATTGTTTCATTTTAGCATTTTAATTAATTAGTAAACAGAGGGTTAAATACAATAAAATGATATGAATTGGTGCTATGCAGTACATCAATTATAAAATTCTTGAAGAATTTTGAACGATCCTTTACAAGGCTGTTTCTCGCAGTTTAAGAGTGCCCACGAAGACACTCTCTTACTCATCTCTGTGGTTATACACATTTCGATAGCAATACGATTATCAAAGTACTCTATATTTTTTAATATTTAACCAAAACCATATTTTATTACTATTATCCAAAACAGATACAAAATACTCACCGAAGAATAACAAAATCCGACCATAAATATTAATATGAAGTTTATGACAAACAAATCCATATTTCTTGAAATATCAGTTAGAAATAAAAAAAGTAAAGGGCATATAAATCAACATAATCACATATGTGTATATATATATATATATATATATATATATATATATATATATATATATATATATATATATATATATAAAGGAAAACACAGTTAAATCACATTTTTATTGTTGATATAAATTAGAGATAAATATAACAATATTTTAAACAATACCCATATGTACTTATATATGATTTGAAAATTGTATTTGATTCCCTTATTTCCGTTTTATACAAACACACAGAGACAATAGGAAAAAAGAATCGATTAATTAAAATTATTCACCGACATAAATATTACATGGTTGTAGTTTATATATATATATATATATATATATATATATATATATATATATATATATATATATATGTCTATTACAAACTGTTGGACTAAAAACGGCATGACAGAGATAATTTATGAGATCAATGATTTGTTTCATCTCTAATGTTAAATAAATTAAAATCTGATATCAGTTTTTATATTTAGTCTGAATCATAATGAACAGTTAATTGTGGGTATATTCAAATGAATATCAGGGAAACTACTTGAAAGATCGGTATGTCTGATAATAGCTTTTTTCTTTATATGACTGGGGAAGGCAGACTGATAACGGGCTGTAAAATTATATTATTACAAATATAATAAGTAAAATAAACAAGTTATTATAATTCGATTCACATAAGATGAAAACATATATTCTTAATTTTATACTTTAATGCATAAAAAAAAACAAGTTATGTACCTGAAAATCGATATTGGTTTTTAAGATTTTACATTTTGCTCATCGAATTTTCAATTTATGCAAAATATTTGAAGATCCTCACTATTTGGCAAATAGGACATTAAGGACAAATACTGTCCAAAACAAATATTGACCATGAGGACAAGAAACATTACTTAAAATGCAGGTATACAGTCATGAAACAAATTACAATTATTTCAAGAACCAGTGGAGATAAGTTAGAGATCAATACATTAATGGGATCACAGGTATAAAAACATACAATGATAAATTCAATCTAAGTATTTAATTATTACAGTACGTCTGAAATCTACAAGAAAACAAAGTGAAAAATATCTGCTACAACGAATATTTTTATTCACAAACAAATCTAAACCATTGGCCTGATTTAAATGGATGTAGAGTTACTATAAGAAGAGCGGTTTTTATTTTTTTATAATTTTATATAAAGATAATGAATAATACAAATAGTTCGAACATTTTTTCTAAACATTTTTTCAATTATTTTTAAATTAACTTCCCTCTTTCTCTCTCATATGTTATATATATATATATATATATATATATATATATATATATATATATATATATATATATATATACACAAACTGATAATAATTTCGAATTTTGTTTAAATACATATAAGAATCTATCTTCTATAATTAAAAACACATTCAACTGAAGAGACACTTCTCCAAGGTTATTATCTATTTAAAGATAAAGCGTTTATTTCAACTAAAAATAGACGCGTTAGTGTGTACTGTGATAATTCATATCAAGCGAATACTTAATAACAATTTTTGTAAGAATATTTTTTTGCAAAGTTATATTACGCACGATTTGATTTACTGTTTCTATAATGTTGTATCGAGCATAAATTTCATTTGAGTTCGTTTCTCATCTCTATAAACAACGGCTGTTTGTTCTAAATGGTCCATGCCATTGTAAAGGCATCCGTTTTAAATATTTCTAGGTCCGTATATCTGGACAGAGAATAAAATCCGATTAAAATGTACAACGTGGCTGTGATCGGTGCTGGTGTGATTGGTTTAACGACCGCCGTGAATTTACAAAGGCTTTACTCGGATCAAGTAAACATAACGATTCTGTGTGATAAACTAAGTCCGAATACAACTGGTGACGGGTCGGCAGGATTATGGGGGCCGTATTTATTAGGGAGTACGCCCGAATCTGATATCGAGTAAGGACAATATTACTTAAGAGCAAATGGATGTTTTTTTTTTATACTTATTCAATATGCAAAACTATATAAAAGATAAATATACATAAGATAATACATTTAAATAATTGAAAAAAATCCGGTTTCACGAATGAATATTTTCTCCTCCGCGTAAATCCCAGAACATTTATTCCCGTACTTTGGAGAAACACTTTTTTTTTATCTTGGCTCTTTGAATACGACGGCATCGCCATCAAAATGCGCACAAGCAACAATCAAACATGATTTATTGAACTTTTTGACCACGAAAATGTTTATGGGACGTGAGGTAGGAAAAAGAATTCATTTGTGCGAGAATAATATTACTTAAAATCGAAACAAATACTTGTTTCATATTTATTTACTATGGAAAACGAACTCGTGAATGATGCATTTAAATATTAAAAAAATATGCGGAATTTATTCATAATAAACTTGTGAAGCATACAGACTGCTTTATGTTTAGAATATAGTTAACACTTAGCATCCTTCCTCAGAGAACCCATGGTAAATAAAACTCTTATCAAAGGCAAATCTAACGTGTGGATCTCATTACGACTTCCCTTAAACAGTTCCCTTAATTCAGTCTATAATTTTAAATATTCGATAGAGTGTTCATTAATTTTTTTTATACAGACGATGGTCAAAAATAACACACGACTATTTCCATCGATTGTGGCGTGAAGGGCTCGCGAGTACCGCAGGAATTTGTTTACAGTTATGTCTGAGACTCTCTACGGATATAAAAGAGGCCGATCCTTCGTGGAAACACGTCGTATACGGGTACAGAAAGTGTAATAATCACGAATTGCAAGAACTGAACAGAGAATATAGGAACGATTACAGGTATTTATAAGGTTTACGAGAATAGCCGATCGATAATGAACCGTTCGATCGAATAAATAGCGAAGCTGCGAAGTTCGTGACGTTTACGTGCGAGCCGACGAAGTTATTGCCTTATTTGCTGAAACGGTTCACGAAATCCGGCGGGAAAGTGATATTTCGAACGATCGAATCGATCCCCGATCTGGGTGTTAATTACGATCTGGTCGTAAATTGTACTGGCCTCGGTGCTAGGAAACTCGTTAATGACTCTGAGATGATAGCTATTCGAGGACAAGTGATGAGGGTAAATTACTTTGTTAAACAACCTACGAATAAACATCTTAAATATACAAATTAAACGTACGAATAATTTTATAATACTAACACGCACGGAATACATCGATTATTAATCGGTCACTTCCGGTTTCGATGGTCGTCGCCTTAGCGGCGTATTAAATACTGATAAAAATACATTGACCGTGCACGAACACAAAAACATTACAGGTAGAAGCTCCTTGGCAATTCTACACGTTCCTCGACGATAGCGACGACGGAAACTACATAATCACCAAGTAACGACTATCTATTGACGTTCGATAAACGAAATAAGAATATTTCATTCTGTTCGTTATATTTTCAGTATCGACACCGTCGTGCTCGGAGGTACACATCAGGAAGACGATATGGATTTGAAGGTACGAAAAGAAGACAGTGCGATGATTCTAAGAAAATGTCAAAAAAATTTACCGATGTTAAAGGTAAGCGTTTTATATAGATACACGATTCGATTTAATCTTCGTGAAATTAAATTCTTCGACCGTAATTCTCCTCACGCGTATAAACAATTCATAACGGTATCGAGTTATAAAACCGTACTGTTTATTTTTTTTATATTATCGATAATAAATTAACATATATATTTATACGTTTCACGAAATAATTCTGAAAAACATGAACTAAATATTCCATAAACTTTCAGCATAGTAAAGTGGTAAGCGAATGGGTCGGGCTGAGACCAGGAAGGTCGAGCATCAGATTAGAACACGAGATATTAAAACGAGATTCGAAACCGTTACACGTCGTCCACAATTACGGACACGGAGGAAGCGGTCTGACGTTATGCTGGGGATGCGCACGAGACGCGACTCGATTAGTAGCTAAAGCGTTGAACCTAAACGAAACCGCACACGTTTATAATAAATTATAAATATAGATGTAACGAATAAAATCCTATCGATACATACAGTCATAACACGATATCTTAATAAATTTTATTTACATAACTATTCTATTCACAGGTATACAGTCATATACATAAAAATTTTACACGTACGAACGCCTGAAAAATCATTTTTTGTCACTAACTAGAACGGTTTCATATATATCGGTACGTCTCTGTTTGGAAACAGGAATCTGTTGCCTCACTCTATCGCACTCATCGATATCTAAAAAACATATGCGTTTCCTAATGAATACCTTTTATTCGGTGCTAAAATTACGCTCGACTCGTACATTCATACGTACCTATATCGCTGACGACGATATCTTCGGCGTCTTCGGCTCGTGCGATAACCTTACCCCACGGATCGGTCACTTGCGAATGACCCCAAGCGACATAACCGGCCTCTTTTCCCCTCGCGGGACTTATCGAAGCGACGTATAACTGCAGATCGTTCGCTCTGCCCCTCTGGAGAAGTTCCCAATGTAAGGGACCGGTCGTCATATTGAACGCACCGGGATAAATCAGCATCCGGCATCCTGCGAAAACGAACGGAACGATGAACCGCCCCTATCGGGTCGGACGTCTCGAACGTACCTTTATTCCTGTACACTCTCGCGAGTTCTTCGAACCGTAAATCGTAACAGATTCCGATTCCGATCTTACAGTCGTCGACGTCGAAAGTCGACGGCTCGTCACCGGGAGACAGTACGTCGGATTCTTTGAACGTGACGCCTCCGGGAATATCGATGTCGAACAAATGCATCTGAAAATAAAAAAATACCGATCGTTTCGAGTAACGTTCGCGTACGAGATTCAATTACTTTTCTGTATTTCGCTATCAGTTCTCCCCGTGGATTCCAAACGGTACACGTGTTGAAAAGTGCACCGGACTCTACACGTTCCGGAAAACTACCCCCGACTAAGTAAATATTATTCGATTTCGCAGCGTTCGACAGCATCGCGCAAGTGGGCCCGTCCGGGATCGTTTCGGCATATTCGGGAAAGTATTCTGAAATTTACACGCGTTAATAGAGAGACCGTCGATTCTACGGAGAGCGTATTCACTTGTTCCGTACGGCGAGTTAAAACATTCTGGAAGCGCGATGATTTCAGCGCCTTTGTCCTTGGCCTCTTTGATTTTGTCAGCAGCGTGACTTAAGTTTACAGTCTTGTCTTTCGTTACAGCCAGTTGTATGAGTGCGATTCGAAATCCTAAAGAGATATTTTCAATCAGTACTTTATCTGATTATATTTTAATATTTTATTACCTCTTTTCAACATGATTATTCACCCGATTACTTATTCAGCTTCAAATTTAATTTGTGTAAAAAAGTGAGGTTAAGTATAATTATTGCGACTGAAAAATAAATTCTTGATAACGACGCGTAATCACTAACGTTCGTTCTTGAAGTGAATCGAAAGAAGTGAGATTATTTCACCTCTGACATATGTATTAACAAATTATATACTTGTACTAACAACCGTTGAACACGAAAACATGATAACCAATCACACGCTAATTAACACATTTCCATTTACATACATCGTCGATCGGTAATTTATTATGCATACAATCGTCAATTTTATGTAAGACACTCGGTCAATAAAAAATAAATTTCAATCGTGTATACCTTAAAACACCGATCAAAAAAGTTAAAAGTGGATATGTTTCCCTCATAAAACAGATATTCTTCAAAGAAGTCAGAATGATAATCTATTTTTTACATGTTGCTATAATTTTTATATAAATATTCGTACATATAATTTAATGGCCAAATAAACATACGATCTATGCCAGTTTTTCTAAAACCAATTTAGACTTGTATCGTCTTTAGGAAGATGTGGAGCTCAGAGGAAGTCCAAATCAGAGAAGGGCTCAACACCGTCCTAAAGATATGCCGAAGACGATGCAAACTGGAACAGATCCTGAGAGAATCAAACTCATATATGGTCTCTAGGATTCACATAGAGCAATGCGATAAAAAATGTTCAGAATTGTTAAATTTTCTTCATGAAACTAAGAACTGGCTACTACATCAGTAGTTTTTATATAAATATTTATAAATATAATTTTCCCTTTACATGTTGTAAACAAAAACTGATATTAAATAATCAATGATTCATCATTCACATCACGGACCTCCATTTTCAAAATAAACAAAACTCATCTGTAAAAAATCTATTTGTTTTCAACTGTTATTTTTTTATAATTTGCGTTTTAATCAATTCGATAAACAAAGATATCTGGAATCAAACTCACGCGTGATCTCCAGAGATTCACACAAAACGAGATGATAAAAAAAACAAAGAGAGTCATGAGATTTGATCTTGATTCACGTACTGAAGAAATTACCATCAGAAGGAAGGCAAGTTCGCTAGGAATACAGTTGAAGCAAGTTTCATACAAAAAAAAAATATTCAGACACGACGAATTAACCATTCCTGCAAGATACATAAAGTTGTGAAAATCAACACTCGACTTTTATCACACAAACCTCCTCTCCTTAAATTAATTTGTGAAACTGCTCTTAGACAGACTTCAATCGATAAACGAAATTGTTTTTTGAACTGAATTTCTATAATGCGAAAACTTGAAACGGTAACGAATAAAATAACCGACTCCAATACTTGATTAACATGTTTATTACATTTAAAAAAAATATACAAATAAAGGGGCGTATTAAAGAAAACCCATTAATCTAAAACGTAAACATTAATTAACTAAAAAGAAAGTAAAATAATAAATACTTGAAATCGTACGAATAAAATTCGAATCTTGACCGTAAAAAATACTTGGAATATTCATATTTTTCTAAACGAATATTTAGCGATAATGTATATCAGTCAGTCAGTCATCATTGTTTAAAAAGAAATATTCATATATTAGCCGGTATCGAAAATAGGTCGAGGTTTCTGCAGGTAATTGCTTTACCGAATGTTCATATTTATGTATGATCCTTCCGATCAATCTGCAAATAATTCATTTATTTCCTCGTCGATTAACGAGGAATTATTCAGTAATCTTGTATTGTACAATTCAGAGTTATTCAAATTCGACATGGGCGAAAGTTGCATGTGGCATGCTACGTAGTCTAGTGAAAATTCGTCGTCGAAATAAATATCTTCAGTGCTGTTCATATCCTGAAATGAAATTGAATTACATAGAGCTAATGCATTGTTTATCTAAAAGATTATTTTAATCGGGCGTACTTTCCGAATTGAACAAGAAATTAATATAATAATTAGAGAGTTTAATGAAATTTTAAAGTGAGCAGTGCTTAAAGAATGGGGATATGGAGAGAAATCGATATTTTTCTCACGAGGAACGTAGGCCACACTATACAACAAGCTAGACCACTGGACGAATTCACTTTCAGAAATCATTTTTCACTCCACAAACCCGAGAAAAGTTTTCTCGGTCAAAATTGTCCGACGTATCATTATTATTGCGGCACCATGGCGGCGTGAAGATGACGGCACCTCTATAAAAATAAGAAACAATCATGACTGATAAATTGTGATCTACTGAACATTGTTGGCCGGATTTTTTTTTTTGTAGTTTGCGGAGTGAAAACAGAATCCGATCGCGAAAATGAATTAGTTTTTTAATTAGCCGTTTATTTTCTGTCTACATTCACGGGCGTCGATGTTTCGAGTAAGATTTGTTTGAAAACGTACCGCAAATTTTGTAAAACCACGACAACGTTTCAATTTCACGTCTGAATTAGTGGTATCGTCGTTCGTGACGTCCGTCTGCGAATGAGTTTCATTATGGTCCGTTCTGCCGCTGATCAGTGCTCCGCACGCCGAGCAATGCATATGTTTCAACGAGTTCAAACACTCTAAACTCTTACACGCTCGTTCCTCCGACTTTTTGAAGTTCTGCTGCTGCGAAGAATCGTCCGAGAGCACTTCGTACGTCTTGTTCAATTTCCTGCTCGAGTTAGCGTTCTTATTATCTGTTAAACATTCTTTATTTCTATCGTTCATGTCTGTCTTCTGGTTTGTTTCACGAACACTTTTTTCCACTACGGGTGAACGGTCAACATTTTCTCCATCTCTGTTTTTCGAGTACTGAGTGTTAATCTCGTAAATGAGTAAAACATCGTTGTTCTTGCGACTTTGGTGATTGGTGTTTTTGCATTTTTCGTGTTCGCTCTCTTCAATCGGGTTATTTTTAAATTCGATTTCATCGAGCATAGCTAGTAGGATTTCTTTAACAAAATGATCGGCATGCTTTCGATTTGTCGATTCACTGCAGCACATTTCAATTTGTCCACGATCTGTATTCGGTTTTTCATCGATTTTACAATCTTTGAAAACATTGTTATATGTTATGTCCAAGTTCGGATAATCTTCAAGCACATTCTCCTCGTTTATTTTCAGCGTCGATCGCTTTTCGTTCTCGCCATCGACGGCTTTTTCTTTAGACAAGGCAGTTGCAGTAAGATTTCCTTCTACTGATTTATTATTTTTACTCGCGTTGGCTTCCGATTTTAAAATATTATACAGAACTGACCTCTCGTCGACACCGTTCTTCATTTTCGACAAACTGTAACGAAACGAGTAAAGACGTAATAAAATAAGTTACGAACGTTCGAGTGTCAGGAATGATTACCGACCATTTTATTTTCTCTTGCTTCCACAGTGACCCTTCGAAGAAATTTTTCATTTCCTCATTGAGCACTTTTCTCATGGTCACTGCATCTCTTATGGGTGTCGGCATACAGGCGTACAAATTCCGTGGCTGGCAGTTACGTCTCTTCTTCAAGTGTACGACCGGTGCAGTCGGCTGCGGTTTCAATTCTGGAATTATTTCAATGCGATGGCTTGCCGGTTTTACAGCGGTATTCCTGGCAAGATGATTATTTTACGTTAAATATCGAGTAGAGACGAGCCTACTTTCATAGATGAAATGTTTTTCACCTCCACAAAAATGTTCGATAAATCATCGTTAATCGTTTTCGATTGCGATTTGTCTGCATCTCGGTGGTCCGAAGATGACGGCACGATCGAACGAAGCAACAACCGAAAACGATCAATAATGATTTTGGACGAGCTTGCTGCTTAAGAGAAAAACTTAAAAGGCGTATCGTTTACCTGCTGAGAGTGGGTGATAATACTGGAGACTTGTTATTACTGATCGAATCTTTGATCCACGATTCGTGAGTTTCGACAATTTTTTTTATGTTAATTATCGGAGAGATCGTAATACTGCTACACGGGTTCAAGTTTTTATGTCCGAGTTGTGAATCGGAATGATAGTGACTTTTCTGAGATACTCTGAAATGGAACAGAATGTTTTATAGAGGAGACATTTCGAGATCAAAACAAAACGCATACATATTTAGTGAAATGTATTACTTTCTCAAACCGGTATAAGGATCTCTAGTTTCGGATATTGAAGTATCGCTCTCGACACTCCTGTTTTGTTTGATACAACCGTTATCGGACAACCATTTGTATTTTCTAAGCGCCGTGTTCCTTGCGATCGGCGTATTCGGCAAACTGTGCTGGGAGCTTCTCAAATCAGTGCACGCTTTTCGTTCTGTATGCGGCGTTGTAGGTAAGCTCGTGTGTTGCTTGCCGACAGGGACAGACCTGCTGACAGCACGATTACTAAAGCGGTTTTTTGGAGTTTGCTCCAACTGTTCGCACTGTAATTCATTCGGAATGTACAGTGTCTCTGCATGACGATTATTCGGCTGGTTACTCTTAGAAAAACGATCGGCAAGCGACTGTTTTTTCGGCTTCCTTATAAAAGTGATCGTGTTTTCAATCCTCACACCTGACTGATTGTTAAACCTCGTCGGCTCACAGTTACTCATCTCCTCGTTGTGCTTACACACATTGTGCATTTTTCTGATTTTATTCTTTTGTATATCGTAACTGTCTGGACTCTTCGGCGAAACCGTAGTCGATGAATCGTTGTTGATGTACGTTTTTAATTTTAAGTGAACACCTCTTTGCGGTGTTAAAACGTTCTCGTTTTTATTACCGTCATCGAACTTCACATCCGGGTTGTGGAACTGTGCTATTTTTAAGAATATGAAAATATCCCTTTTCGACGAGAGCTGGATCTACGAGAAACGATTAAAATCGACGTTTACAATCGTACTTCTTTCAGTTTCGTCCCCCGCATACAAACCTCTGCGAATTTTAACATCTTCGACATTTCAGCGACTGATATGTTTCTGTTCGAGTTTATCACTAATCCTTTTGTTAACATTTTATAAATGATTGGCGGAAATATCGATTCGGGTATTTTAATTTCCATTTTCCATGTGAAGTACATGTCTTTCAATTGGTTGTACGACAGGTTTTGGAACGGCACCTTCACTGAAAATCAATCGATTGCGTTTTTAAACTGTTTTCAGACAGCAGAATCATCTTCTTCTGCGTGAATCGATTAATTCCGCAACATTACTTACTTATGCAACATTCCCAAAACACCAAACATAATGAATAAATGTCAACTGAGCTTGTCAACACACTATTTTCATAATCCAATAGTTCTGGCGCCGTCCATCTGTACCATTTCTTTCGAATCGAATGTTTTTTGATATCGAAGTTCATCGCGTACAGAGAAATAGCTGTATCGAAGCAACATAACTTGGCGGTACATAACGAATGATCGAGTATTATATTGTGGCTCGATATCGAAGTGTGAATTATGTTGAATTGATGTAAGTAGTTGAGAGCTTCGCACATCTGATGCGTGTAATTTATTATCTTCTGTAAGGGCACTGCGTTCGCCTGTGAATAAAATTACACTAATAAAAAAAGTAACGAACGAAAAATACTATAAAACGATTCAGGAGGATATTTTGTTTGTTATTCGAGTTTAAAACGAGATATTAAAAATGTTCTCTTACCATTTTGTACATGTGAGTGTACAGTGTGTATCTGAAATGTTCATAGATCGGTATTATTTTATAAATTGTGTCGATCGTGATTCCCATTAACAATATAATATTTGGATGTCTAATTGTTCTGAAACAGTATAAGAAAAATATATCAGATACAAATCAATGTGTCGTATGAAACTTATACTCACGACAAAATCTTCAACTCTGATTCTAAAAGATCTTCGCATTTTATTTTACTATAAGGTCTCACTCTTCTAGTAACTACTCTAACGTTATTCCAACTAGCCTCTTTCCAATCGCAGTGGTAGTTGCAATTATTATCTCGTTTCGAGTTCCATTTCAGCTCATTGTATTTGATGACGGGCATATTGGTAAAATAATTTTTGTATGGGCCGAAACGAAAGTTATTATCTTCAATCTGAAATTATTAATGGATTTTTTTATTCGCTCACGACTCTTGTTTCAGTGGTCAGAATTGTGGACGGTTTGGAGTTTCGGTGCTTCGGTAGGCGAGAAGTCAATGAACTGAATAACTTCATCCACAGTTATAGCGACCTTATAAGATTCTTTTAGATTTTTTTAAATGTTACGAATGAACCGATGAGTGGCGCACTCGCAACAGTTAAAAATGATTCGAGATAAGTGTTATGCTTTTTGTAAAGAATGATTGCCATTTTTAAAAAGACGTTTAACACTCTGAAATACCGAGTGAAATATTTTACAGAGGAACCCAATACATAAATAATTTAATTTGAAAACAAACTTGTAGTGAATTTTTTCTACTGTTTCCATGCTTATTTCTCTCTGTTCGTATATTTACGTTCAGACACGACCCTTTGGAACATGAGATGGATGACTACGCTCGAAAATATTTTTTACCTTATTCATGATGCATTTAATATCCTCGTGCGATTTAAACGAATATGCATTGGCTGCTGCTAAATCCCAAAAATCTGAATAATGCACGTCTTCATTGTAATTCGCTTTATCGTTTTTATACACATCCTTGGCAAACTTCGAGTGAATATTCGATTTCGTCGAAGCATTGTCGACATGTTTAGAATCTCGGGGCGATGCGAACGTGCCGTCCAAATTGTCTAGACACGTTTTAAAATATTCACTCGGACTCACGCTTAAACAATTCTGATCGACTTCGTACGAATCGGACCCGTGTTCGATCTCCAGTGATGTCGACAGCTTGAACGCGATATTATCGTCACTCAGCGTGATCTTCGGAACGGTGTTCTCGATTACAGCCACTCTGTTTATTGTGCTCGGCGACGCGTTCAGGCTCGCCGAAGACGTGAAACAGATTTTATTGTTCGGCGAACTTTTATCGGAAGTCCTCTTGTCGTCCTGTTGGTCCAACGACGTGTGTATGTTCCCGAAGGAGAACTTTTCATAGTTGACGGACGACGAAGTGTTCCGATTGTCTCCGTTCTTCGGATCGACATTGTTCGATTCGACATTCGTACACGGCTCCCGTCCATTCGTGTCGTATTTCAGTATCGAACTGTTGCTGTTTGTCGGTTTGCTCTTCGACGAAGAATGCGAGTTATTCGGACTATTGTCGATTTTTTTCTGCTTGTCGCTCGCGGTCTTCAGTAAATCATTCTGGTGGAACATGTCGATCTGACACTTGACATTTTCGATCTCAGATAATTTCATTTCTATGTTGTGTTCTTTGTGCGAGTAGATTTTCTCATCGATCGTCGGTTTTTCAATGTTGGGTTTGCATCGTAAGAAATCGACGCTGAAATTTGATGTCGGCGGAGATAGGGTCGTTCTAAAATAATTCGGTATCATTAAACATTTTTGAAACAGGCATATTTGTTTTGCTCGTTTCCTCTCCTCGAGGTCGCTGTTTTTTCTTTCTTTTCTTTTCCATTGGCGGTGATTCCGTTTATTCCTACATCTTCGTGTGGTTCTATACATTCACCAAATCCACAAACACGACCGGTAGTGGAAAAAAAAAGTGGAAACAATGATCTCGAGGAGACGAAACGAACAATCAAAATCCAAAGAAATCACGGGTACAAAACAAATTACAAATACGAACATTCTTCTATTTAAAATAAAACCAATCTAAAGAGAAATTTTATTTTCATACTACCTCCTTTCCAAAAACTGAGACAACGCACGGGAATATTCTTCTGTTCGCAGTGAATCTTGTATTTCGCCGTTCAGGTTTCTCGAAGCGGCGGTGTTTACTTCAGAAGGCAGTTTTGGTGGTAAACTTGAACGACGATTGTTACGAGTATTGTTCTCCCATTCTCTGAAAACGACATGTTATACTTATTCGGATTTTAGTCTATCGAAACGAATTACAAATATTCGTTAATGCGCCGTAATCTTTTTGTCTAAATATTTGTCTGTAAATCGTATTTTATAGAATATATTTATATTCAGAGTGGTAAGGAATATATATCTCAGATTAAAATCACCTATTCCAGTTAGTTTTTTTTAAAAAAATCTTAAGAATAATAAATTCTCATGAAGTAATCATTTTAAAGTGCTGATATCGATCATTCTACTGCAAATCGCCGAGCTTCAAGTATAAACAAGTGTCGATGTTAAAATGTATCTCTTGTTTTACTTGGAAAGGATATGCATGCTTATTTAAGAATTATTAAAAATAGTAAATTCTAATTCTTCTTGAAAGGAGAAGAGTTAATGTACCGATCAGGCTATTCACCTGTTTTAATCGAGAAAATTTCTCCACTGCATATAATTTATGTGCTATGTAAAAAAATGTAGATACGACGGACTGTGTTTTGTCGAATAAAACTTTAAGTGAATTGCTGTATTATGAAGTATCAGGGTTAATGTGATAATTAATTAATATATTTAAAACCAGTACTTGTATAATTTAGATCGTATCAGTTTAATTAGTAGAATACATCTCCGGAACGTAATTAACAAACCTAAAATTCGCAACATAACATATCTGTACAATGCAATTAATTCACAATCTACTTATCATAACGAATTTTCATAAAGTAATACGGTATAGTGAACATATGTGTTTTTAGAATAGATTCGAAATGGAGTTTGTATCATCGACGTTGTTGATATAAATATATTTTCCTTTTTTTTGGAAGTGAGAAATTACAAACTACACAACTGATCATATCCAAGGATTCAGGAAGTCGAGAAGAAAAACGATTCGTTCTTAAAACACTTTTTTTTCACAGATTGAACAGATAAAACGAATTGTTTTCTTTTAGAATTCAACGAGAATTCGGCCTGTTAAATAATAGACAATTCTGTGGTCGGCACAGTCAATTATTTATAATTGACAAAGAGTAAATTCGAATGATTCGACATTTTAGAAAACTATTGTATTCAACGAACTTGCTAAATATTAAATAACATGCAAATACATCACAAATATATATATATATATATATATATATATATATATATATATATATATATATACATAAATATTAATAACAATGAATTAACTTTAAACAAAGTTGAAGTAGGGTTTCATTCGAATTTTTCTTTCATTAATATATTATGACAAAAATTACAATCATATTTAGTTACCAGCGAAGAAGGGGCAACAATTTATCAATCAATATATTCGCGATTTTCAACCACATTTTCCGTTCTGTCTACCCGAGACCTAAACAAATATACTGACTTGGCAAAATATGACGGCTCTCTTATGCAACGAGACAAAATATTCAACAAGCGAATTAATTGAAAATAATATTATATCTTTATTCTAATCTTACTGGCGTATGTGAAACTGGCTAGGAATTTAAGTGCTGCAATTTGAAAATAACAATTTCCGCCTCCTATACACACTCACTACCCGCGCTTGGCCCAAATATGTCCCATTACTATCGCGTTCGATGAATTCAACGTAATGAACAACAGCACATATTTGTGTATAGGTCAGGATATTATCTTTACGAGTGCGTATAAACTGCCTGTGCCTGTTTACGATAATTTAGTAGACGTTAACCACGTAATGTTTTCATTAATTGGTACATTAATTTAAGAAATACGTTAAATAAATGATGAACCGTACTTGTTACGTTTCACAAGCAAGAGAATTATTATTTCATTCGAATTACTTGATAAGATACGTGCACGCTCATAAATATCCATACTCCATATGCATACAGTATGCACGTTGTTTTCAGGTAGATTTTCGACCAATCGGATCTCTTCAGGTTGATTTTGAATTATATAAAATCTATCTGAATAGGGCGCACGTGTCTAACCTAGTAGCGGAGAACAGAAACTCGTGTGATCCAAAAGAACGAACGACTTATTATAAACCGAATGACCGATGCTTAATAACGTTTGTGGGAAAAAAGAATTTGATCGAACACCGACCTATACCGATTGATTTTCGAGTCGTTTAATCGGATGGCTTGTACGAGTCTGCTTTAAATATATTTTGATATATGACTTCTTAAACATAAAAACGATTAAGTTATTAAATCTTGCGTCAAACGACTAAAATAAACATACAGAACAAAGAAATCTCATCGATGGTGTTTACTGAAACCTTCGATTTTCCGATATTTTTTACAGTGATTTTAGCTGATTGAATTTCAAGCCACCCAATTATCGACACCTTAAATTTAGCACCGAATTTTTCAAACTGGATGCATTTAATCTACAAGATTCCAAATAGATAGCGATTTATACAGAAAAAATCTCTTAAAACTACAAAATTAGTAAATAATGACAAAATTATATTCAAAGTCGTTTGAATCACAAATATAGAGATTGTTTCTGACTTGCGAATCGTACACATTAAACTCTCAAGGTAATATTTAATACCTTAAAGAGAAGCGTACAATGGAATGCAATACAAACGAACGAACGTTAGTGAAAATTGTGAAGTGAAATCAAGGATTAATGTTATTTGTATTGTAATGTTATTTCTTCACGAATTTGCCGTGTTAATGGGAACATGAACATATATGATCGAATAACGTTGTATGAAAAATAGATTTCGGTTAAACTTTCACGACGAAACACGTACAAAAGAAATTTATAAAAATTGGAATTAGTTTTTCGGATATTAATTATTTAATTTCTCAAATTAAATCCACTTCTGACAGTTTATTACCAATTTGATTTTAATATACGAGAAAGTGATAATATAAGTAACAGTGTCTCTTAACATATAACAGATTTTTCCAACTTGTGTATATTTGATAAAAATATTTAATTAAAAATTGTTTTGCTAATTTATAAGCCAATTTACAAATATAGTGTGACATCTTACTTACTATCAGACATTTTTGCCATAATTTATTGTTGTTCGTGAATGAATCAAATTGATAAACTGATGAAGTCATAAGGAGACGTAAGATTGAACAAAATGTACTTGAACGTTAATTTCCGGAACAATAATACGAATATATCTGCATGTTACCTGCAGGTTTTTTTTTTAAGTTTTTCACTGAACTAAAACAAATATGACATCAGTGTTTCCTTTTTTTTGAAAAAAAAATATTAAATGACGCGTGTTCACAATGAAAATAATACCAGAGGACGGATGGATGGATGGACGATGTGTGTGTGTGCATATAACGAAGAACTAATTTACAAGAGTGCACGGTTTGAACAAAATAAGCAAACAGGAGATACGGTCTGTGATTACACATGTACAGGTACATCACAGAACAATCGGCAACGGAACAAAACCATTTGTTGATAGGCGTGTGAGAATAAAAACAGATCATCTCATCCATCTATCCATCCTTACTATGAAGTCATAGTTAAAATGGAATTACGTACCATCATATGTTTATTTTTAATCGACAATGGAGCGATTTCTATTGTTACAGGATGGCCCACCCAACTGAGGAATTTTGTCTATTTTTTCTTTCATGTAAAAATGTACAGTCGGCTCTGTATTGATATTCTGGCAGATATTAACGATCCGTCTCTTTACAATTGAATGAAATTTTATCGGAGAGGTGCATTTTTTCCTTCGATTTATTTACTGATGACTTAATCGATTCGACCAGCTTCGAAAAAACATCAAGCCGACATTCAAAATCACAAAATAGATTTTTCTACGCCTTATCACACTGAGAATGATAGCATTCGCATCAAAATGGATACGAGCAATAATTAAAAATTATTAATAATCACTTGTCGAACAGTTTTGGTTAAATTTCTTTTCTAGTTTATAGGGGGCGAGTGAAAAATTCATCTGTTGAAACCAATTTAGCCACAATGTCAGAAAACAATATCCCACAAAACGTATATAAAGTAATCCACTTTTACATAAACCAATATTTTCTAATTTGAGACACAATAGAATACACGTTCATTAACATTAAAACACGAAACGAATTACTCAAAACGTACATAAATATTTATAAATCGTCCAATTATGTATGAACCAGATGCATATAAATCTATTTACTTTTCTTAATTAAAACAGTGTGCTAGATGACAATTCGAACAAGATCAACGTAATTCGAATTAAGTTATACAACAGTTTATAAAATCGTTTAAAGTAATAATTATACGGACAGTTAGAAAGTGGAACGAAATTGTTCTTAGCAAAAAGGCGCAATATTTATTTCCTCTCATTATCCATTAAAATGTTCGACACGACAGAAGATTTTTTTCAATTGAATTTATCGATTCATGTATGATTATTTATTTATATATATATATATATATATATATATATATATATATATATATATAATTGTATGAATATACACACAAATACCTATTTTCGTATATGCTGGTTGTTATGTGGATTTTTTTGTAATATATTTGCATGAATTAAGTTGCACTCTGTTTATTTTTCGCATAAATGTATTGATTTTTTAGGTCACGGACAATAAAAGCCAGAATGACATATTTTGTTGCATAAAATTGTCAATTATATTCAAACTAGAGATCATTTTCCGCATAATAGCACTTAATTTAGAACCAAATCCGATGGAAACAGTAGTCACAGAGTAGACTGCGATGGAACAATAATAGAAACATTATTATCTTGAACATAAATTGTGCTCGATATGCAATCGTAACTTTTTCACTATTCTTTATGCATGCGCGTATTTATAGGCGAGTACAAGAATAGATATGTGCATAGATTCAAATGAATGATCAAAATGTGGTAGAAAATGTACTATTGACGTAATTGAAACGAAGGAGTTATAACTACACTAATTTCTAGAAAAAATAATCCTAGATAAATGTCTAAGTCAATCGACTTTATTCAAAGTTAAAAACGAAACTAAACAATCTTCTTTTAATAGTAAAAAGGTTATTCAATCAGTTGATGATTTAAAGCTAAACGGTTCTGAAATATTTTAAACAGATTTTGTCCGGTACCTGATATACACTTATTTCAATAATCCAAAAACACTATCATTCTATTCACAAACATAATCAATTAAACTATTTCTACTATAACTAAAAGGATATTTAGAACGAGAGCTCTAATTGAACGTCCAAATGGTTGTCACTTATTAAACGTGCATGCAGTTTAAAGTGCAAACTAATAGATCTTCTAAAACAAAAATATTTCTTCAATTAATTTACGTTTTACAACAGCTGAACTATATTCTGCAAAACATTTCGACTCATATTTATATACATTTATTTTAATACAATTCAGAAATGCAACCAATCAATTCTAAATGTCATTTAGATGAGCAGGTACAAACGATTAGAACAGCTTCTAACACAATTGAACACAACAAAGGGGAACTCGTAATAAACATTTCAAGTTACAGTTAGTCACTGAATTGCAAACGCAGTGTTATTAATAATTCTCGAAAATTTACAACTGTAAAAGTAGGTAGTTTATTTTTATACCGAATCGATCTGAATATTTAATCTGCCTCTCGAACAATATTACTTGTGATGATTTACACAGATTTTTTTTTATATTTGGCACAAGAATTTTTCAAAAAATATTTTCTTTTGTTATTTAAAAAGTTCGAGATATCTCGAAGTAGGAAAATTTCTGTCGACACAAAACAAGTCCTATAGATGTATCAAACAATTCCTATAAATGTATCGATATTTTCAACTATCTTCATATGAGAACGCAACGAAAAGGACAACAGAGGAATTATAACTAAAATAATATCTGCAAAAAAATAATCCTAATTGATTTCTTTTAATCGATTCATTACAAGTTCAAGTCTCGAACGAGACAATCTTCTCTTTATAACAAACGAAAATTCTTCAATTAGTTCTGAAATATTTTAAACATACTTCGTCTGGTATCTAATACACAATCGTTTCAATATAATTCAAAGATACTATCCATACATTTATATAATAAATCAAGTACAATCGATCGGAACTACTTCTGTAATAACCAAAGGAATATTTGAGGAAAGAGTTCTAATTAAACGTCTAAAAGAAGAAAAAACATCTAGACATAAACGTGGATAAATCTCGGACACAAGTAACGACACTTACTTCCAGCAGTATTCAGCGTGAAAGATACGCACACGTATATTTAATGCACGTCCTCAACAATTAAAAATTCGAAATTTAAAGAAATACGCACAAACATTAGCAGGGAACTAATTGTCGCGGATTGATGACGCGAGATGAAACACTTTTTTGTGATTAGTTGAAAACAGAAACTAGAAAATAATGTAAAGTAATAAATACCCGTGCTCTTCGCAATCACCACAATCGTCGAACTCTTCCATAACAATGAAAATATAAAAACACACTGGCCACTGAACACACAGTACGAATCCAATGTCGTTTCGTAATAAAATAATTAATTAATACGGACTTGTCAAATAAATTATTATTCCATTGCGAACAATCGACGATCGTCGTAAACAACAACAAAGCAACAAATAAAATTTAGACATTTACTTACTTTTTTATCCACTTAATAATTCCCATCTTGTGTCTCTGTCCGTACGACCGCACGCAATATACATCTGTGTGTCTTTTACAGTTGTGGCAGCAACTGTTCGAACATTGTCCGGCCAACAATCAAATTTTGTTCGTCTGTTTGCTTTATTATTCTCTATTCAAAAGATCATTTTCTCGTTCGAAATCTACGTCGACACAACCGTACACTCCGAATTCTAATACTGAAATCGTGTAGCGCCGTGCACCGTTTACCGCACAAACATTTTAACTGGTTACAGAGATTCCAGTGCTCGTTGTATAACGCGAGCCCGGTACATCAAAGTAGTTATTCAATGAAGGTGGGGATTTTTACTGTATTTGTAATTAACTATGCGTTTGTTATACTTTTTTCAATTGTGTTTCGTCAACTATGTAACTACATAATTATTTTTTTTTACATCTTTATTCTGCTTTAGAACGGGTCGTTTCAACTTTGACCGATTTGTTTAATCCTGAAGTAATCGCCATGGGGGTCGATGCGCTCTATAAATTTCGTTTCAGTATCCATTGTTGACGTTTTATGATGTTTTATATTTTAACAGCGACACAACAATCATTCCGTTTATTTTAAAACAAAGACACCGCTGTGATTCTTTAACATAGATATGTAATTGTTGAAAAAAGCGACATAAAATAACATTATCTTATTGTAATTTATCTGCACAGACAGCAGTGATGAATTGGACAATTCATCCGATAAAATCGATTGCAGGGAGGTGAAGGATGCTTTAATATTTACAATAGCATTAGAGTTCATACTTTTATCATTTTATTCAGTATTTTCGTTTAATCCTTTGCTGAATTAATTAACATGCAATAATGTAATTTTTATTTCGAAAAATAATAAAGTTCGAAAACAAAGAAATAAAAGAGTTATTTTTTAGGAAATATGAATTCAGAACAGATTTTTAATTCGAACATAGGAATTTCATGACAATCATTGATTGTTTAATATCAAAATTTTTATTTATGCGACTTGAAACTCTCGACAGTACATAAAGCGTTAAAGAAAGACAAACTTGGCTCGTAGTCAGTCTGTACTTCCACACTCGCACATAAACAATTGAATGATGATTAATATTTTATAAAATCTTTGATTATTCGGATATCAGGTTTCTTCTAAAGAGGTATAAACAAATGCCCTTCAATAAAACATTTTTTATATTAACATTTCTTTGAAATAAATTATTGTGATTAGTAAATATTTTTGTGAAAAATAACATTTTTGCTTATTTCTTATGTTACATCATTCATTGGGACTATTGGTTAGTAATATATACATATAGAGTAATTGACGCTCTATGTATGATGGAATTCCCGTCGAAACGCGCATATGTAAAAATCAAAAATGATTAATAATGATCAATTGGATATTTCTGATTAGAAAACATGGTTCTTGAATAAAGAATCAAAATTCGACCCTGTAACATATGGAAAATACTGGTTAAAAACTTACCTGCAATCTCAGAACACTGAACAAAAAAAATCTAGAAAAGAGACAGATATAATTATTTATTCAAAAATAATACAAACAGTTCTATATAAAAATAAATATTATTTTGTCACAATACGGTTTTGACATGCGAATGAATCCTTCTTTCATCCCATGTACCGTCGAATGTTTTCTGACCGAAAATGTTCAATAAATTATTATCGATTGTTTCTTAAGCGTGTTCCGATGTTTACATCTTAAAAAAAATATAGATTTTCTTCTATACCTTGATACTGATCGAACGGAAAAAATTAAAAACGGTCAATGGCGACACATCGGACATTTTCGGCCGGGAAAACCTTGTCGTTTCGTGACGGGATTTAAGGGGAATCAATCTGCGAAAATGCTACTTCTTTATTACAATAACAATTTGGGCATAGTCTTTGTCCAGCACGAATACACACAGACAGATATAGATTAAAATATATTTATTTAAAACAATGTACAATATGGTAAAATGTTCTATACAATATTACAATTAAACTAGACATAGTAAATTACATTAAATATATATTTATAACCTGTATAGGAACTCTTAAAATGTACATGTTAAATGTAACATCAATATTTATACATTCCTATTAGGGCATATTTGTGGAGTACTTACTTTAGATATAACTATGATGCATGTCTGGGGTATCCATGTATATATATATATATTCTTTATGTACTGTATATAACAATAAGAGGAAAGTTTATATTATAAAATTGATTATAAAATTACGGACATATAATGTAGATACATGTATATGTATGTATATATATATATATACATATACATATGTACGTGTAAAAAAATGAATGGATAAAATTGGATACATAATCGATTACAAGTAATGTACAATATTTCAGGAGGCATTGGTCCCTGCTAAATTGTATTACTTATCCGTAAGTAGTTGTCATACCTTATTTAGTTTACTGCATACATGCAAAAAGTTACTTTTATATTTTGATTTTTCTTCACAATTTGATGTATAGAATATATATATACATATATATATATATATATATATATATATATATATATATATATATATATATATGTATATATATTAAAAAAGAATATGTCCATGTGTAAGACTCTGTGGACTTTTCTAAAGGTAGATCTATACTGAAGGATCGATGCTGTGTGCGAAGGCGAGTCAGAAAGTGAACACATTTGAGAAGTAGAAAACTGTTATTATATACATGGGATGTTTCTCGAGGCCATTTTTCTGGATAATCCCTTCCCTAAACTTCTATTTGCTTGGTTCAACACATAATAAGGTTCTGGATTTGATCTCGAAAGAAACTGTTCGGTCTCTTGGGCAGTCGTGCTTACATCATGTTAATTAGAACGAAGTGAATTCATTTCTGACTAGTTTTGTTATCGTCCACGAGATACAGACCTATCATTATGGGCCAGAGTGTAAACGGTAAAGTTTCGTATAGTAACGTCCGTCGTCGTCGATACTGAAAAATTTTAAGACATGTGCTTCAACAGGAACGTTGACGATGACACGTTTTTGAGATATGGACAATGTGTTTTTGAGTAATTTCACTGCCAGAGACGAAACAATCGATAATAACAGCTACTGTGAATTTTTACAGGAGGCGAAACCGAAAATCGATTCGAAGAGGCGCGAGAAATTTTCGAAGGGTGTGATTCTCAATAAAGACAATACACGACCTTATACAGCTAATAAAACACGAATTAATCTATTCAAAATATTGGTTTTGAATTGCTAGATCGTCGACGATATAATCACGATCTGGCACCGGGCATTTTCATCCTTTTAGTCTATCGAATGAAGGATTCGACGGACAGAGGTTTCACACACGACTTCTTTCATTCTAAAACGATAACATTTTTCTTTTTCGATCAAAAATGTTCAACAATTGGTTGTTGTTTACGCGCATTTCGGTGTCGCTAACGATCATCCTTAGTGCACCAAAGTACAAAAACGATCAAAAATGATATTTTCGAAACGAACATTTCATAGTCAGCGGGTTGAAAAACGAATCCATTTATGAAAGCGAACTTGGCTTCTTGGCGTTGAAAAGATCGTTAACGCTGGTGCAAGAGTGTCTGCACAAGAGAACGAACAGGTAGAAATTCAGCAACTCTTCAAGTATACATAGACGTCACGAAGATTGTGCGGAATAACAATCTCAATAAAAATCCTAAATGTAGAATAACAGTTTTCCACTTCTGCAAATGTCTCTCCTTTTCGATTTCCGTTCGCAATTTGTATGTGTTGTGTGGAAATGTGTCGATTTCAAGTATAAATATGTGCGTAGCGAAACGGAACAAAACTCTTTTCGCGTGTCGATCTTCAACAGATGTGTCACTGAATCTTTGACATACATTTTCTTAACTACATTCCAGTACTACTAATAAAATCTGTAGAAAGACGTCTGTTGGTCTGCAAAAGAATACGAGACGACAAATATAAAATTATTATGTACAAAAGGTATCATTATACCGATTAAGCGAACAAAGGATCAACTGGAACTTTAGAATAGTTTCTAATGGAATAATAATGACTGCAGATCTCAAATGCCCCGCCATGTTTCCAGTCTCTAATTATTCGATTTATATATTCTATATTTACATTCAAACATGTACAATTAAGGTAACGTTGTTGTATAAAGTGTAGCCGATAATTCGGTCGCGATTTGTATTAAAACCCATTCGTAATACGACACAAGCGCCATAGTCTCACCGCTCGGAGGATCTGTGAAAGAAGTCTGATAAAGGAATCACAGTAAGTGTTCGGCTAATTGAAACGTGTGCCGTAAATAGCAGAATATGTTTTATAGAAATTGACGGTGGATAGAATTCAAATAGGATTTATTTAAAGTGATAGGATTTATATATATATGTTTTTTTGCGTATCCGACCTTACGTTCCGGTCTTATTTAAAATTAATTTGAGCAAATGATTAATCAAATCTACGCACATCTATTGTGTAGATACACACACTCACACATACACCTATCGATATATGCGGATAGACGTGCGTTTCCTTATAATGCACATAAGACGGTATGTTTCGTTAATCGTTTCGTGTTCATAACCCTGCAGGCATTTGATCCCAACTATTAAATAAGAGTCTCGTTTGAAAAAGATATCACGCGCTGTTTTCAAAACAGCGATAAAGATTTCTAATCAGTCATTCGAAATTGTCAAATATCCTAGTCGTAAATAAGCTGTAAATCGTTACTCACTATCACTTTCTACATCGATAACTTTCCTAATATGTTTCTCCAAGTGTTTGGTCGCGTCGATGTCCGATATATTTATCCTCGAGTAGATCTTCTCCGAGTTCTTCGTCGAGTTCGAGTTCTTCACCCGACCGCACATCCATCTGATCAGGAATATCAAACTGAACGTGACGAGTATGAAGACGATGACCAACAGGAGAATGTACGTCCTGTAGAACCATTTCGTGCTGTTTATGCTCGACAGTAACGACGAGGGATAACAATAGAATCCGCTGCTCGAGTTCGTCAGATCCGCGTCGCCGTAGCACCGCGTACACTGGTAGTCGTTCGGGCCCGAGCAGAGGAGACACGTGTAATGGCACGGCTCGCAGATCCGTTGCACGAGGATCGTGTCGTTGTTGCGGCTGTCCGACACGTTACTGACAGACTGGTAAAACTGTGTCGGACACGACGACACGCATCTTCCTCGGAGCAAGTACGCGCCTTGCACGCATTCTGAAAACAAATACGAAGAGGTTAAATCGGTGCGCGCGTGTATGTGTATATGCAAATGTATAAAAAAAACCAAATATCTCTCTAATTATGTAACTGTTTCTATCCTGTTCTCCGACAGAGAGGCATGCCGATTACTCTACACCGATAGGAAGACGTGAATAAAATGAGCAGAAATAAAAATGAAAGATTTGAATAATGCCAACAGCCTTCATCAATGATGGATGCATTGGTATTGAAACGAATATTAATAATAATTAGTGATACTAAACTACGAGCCTGTCGAGACATCAACGTGACATCCGATTCAGCAGCATGCATATTCACATAAAAAGCCGATGAAAAAGTGATTAAATCAAGCACTCACCATTGTGAAGTGAGGTACAAGCGAAGATCAAGATTAAGATATCCTGTGTTGTCACCTGTTAACTCAACACTTGACACGAAAGAGAAACACTTGTTTAAGCGTTGTGTAAACAAAAAAGGAGAACATAGCGATACACCGGAGGTTCTGAATCTCATAATGTGTGATGCGGTTATTAGTCGTACACTGGTTAGTCTTTACACGGTATTCGCTAATGATTATTATTATTATTATTATTTGAACAGGAGGCATGCAAATGCGTGATTTTCCTTCTCGGAACTAGCGGCGTGCGCAGAGACGCCCTACATTCTCAAACACTCAAACCGATGGAAACCGTCTCTTCGATTTCGATCGAACCGTCGTCGACCGACCGACCGACCGAACGCGACCGCAACGAATGCAAAAAGCGTACAATCGAGCGACAGGACATTTTTTTTTTCGGTTCGCTTCGTACACAGAGAGCACACTTCGTGTCGAGGTTGTTGTTCGGCACGTGTGTATGAAAGTATTCAAACAAACATGTAATAAAACAATTCACAATTTATTTTTTCGTTTAAGTCTTTATATGTTTATACAAATATTGTGCATACATTTAAGTATCCTATTTTATGACTATAATGAGTAATATCTTTTATGAACATTATGCACCAGAAAAATTGATTACAGTCAATGATGTTCAATTCATAACAAAATCAATATTTATAAAACTCTTAGACTTTATAAAAGGCAAAGATTTTTACTTTCATAATTATCATCGAATGTAAGCACTTTTCTTATTTTTTAGTTCATAGAAATATTCCATTCTGTAATAATCCCACTTAAATGCTAAATATAATTATTTTATAAGTATTTGTAGTAACATTGGACTGAACCTTAAAAAATAAAATCGACTATTAAATGTAACACAACCGTACACAATCTGCTCGTTTCGAAATACCTTTGTAACTTTATAATCGCATCGCGACGAACGGACATCAGAACAGAGACAGAGAAACGATCGACGAACGTACAGCTGAAATGAACGAACGAACGGAAAAAACAAACGACGATACCGTTCGATCGGTGCGATCGAGCGCGAGACACCGATCCGTCGAGCGCGGAATTATAAAGTGTACAGAAATATACGAAGCAGAAATCAACAGAACTTTAAGGCTATTTTGCACATTTACTTAATGAAAATATTGTATATTAAACATAATATCAGTGTGTGTAATGGTAAGTGTAAGTACCATTTAATTTACAGCCATTATCTGAGAAATATCTGTTTTACCTTATCTATACGAACCCTTTTCCTAATGGAACATAAAAAAAGTACGGTTCAAATTATTCGACTAAGAACTAATAGGTTGTATATATATATGTATATCTATTTATAATTAAGGAACTATAATTTCAAAAAAATAATTCAAAATATCGAGCTGCTCCGAGGCATATGGCATTTTTATACACGATCAATATCTGTCTAAACATTCGATTCGTGAAGCGCACAGGCGTCCCCCGACACAATCGAGAATCCCTGCAACGATCGAGACCGCCCGTTCTAAAATCCGTACGGGAACTTAATCGAACACGATCGACAGAGCGAGAGAGAGAGAGAGAGCGTTACGCTAGAGCTCGCACGAACGTTTCACTCCAATTGAAAATATTAAAAAGGTAGAAGAATGCCATTTACCGTTACTCCAAACGATCACTGACAATCATTGAAATCATATAGGATGATGAATTTATTACATTTATATGTACACAATCACAGACACCCGTATTTTAAAATATAAAACAATTTAAAATCTCATAATTAAACCACTTCACACAACAATATAAAACATTCATCAAGTTCACATCAGTCGGGTGATGCCTTGTTCCCAGAAGAAATGCTAAGTACAAAACAACAACAACAACAACAACAATAATAATAATGATGATGATGATGATGATAATAATAATAAAATACATCCAGAGATCGATCCTGTGTGAATCGAATGTCTATATTAAAATACTAGAAACAATAATACTCTGTACGATCAAGACATCACGGTTTACTATATAATATCGGCCACGAAACCCAAAAATGAAATTATGTCTGCACAAGTATATATGAGCATGCATTCATTTCCCCCGACAATTTCGATAGTCCATCTCGTTCGCCGCCGACAGCAGATCGGACGAACTCCTTCCTCGTTTCCGAGTAACGGATCGAAAATTATCCATCGAACATTTTTGATCGGAGAGAAGCTCTGCGGCCTGTCAGACGACGAGAGGACGCACATTCTCGAAAGTGAATTTAGCCAGTTGTGTCTTTCTCTATCCTACGTAGACGGACGCGATGAACTATCGGAATTATCCTTCTATTGAAATAATACTGAATATGTTGGTACGTCTGATTTGGCAACAGGATAATTGCACTTTTATATTTATTTTTTTTAGCAAACGTATAACAATGCATCGACATAAACATTAATGCAGTATAGCAAGAGGGCAAAAAGTCCCCATCCTGTTGTGATATTGGACGACACTTCTGGGAGAGTATATAAAAAAATATCTATCGGCATCACATTAAAATTCTAAAGTTGTCGTAACGAAGTACAGACGAGAATACTACAACGAAGAAGAAGAAGAAGATAAGAAGAGGAAGAAAACGAAAAGAAAAAGAACGACGTTAATAAATAAAGAACGGAACGCGAACGTAACGACCGAGACAATCTGTAAAGAGTGGTGGCAGTGCGTTGCCCAATGTTTCATGTAAAAATAAATAAGGCTTTTAATGTACATAACCATGAATTCATATTTATATAAATATTTTTATATATATATATATATATATCATCAATATCGAAATAATTAAAGTTGCAGTAGGTACAGATATTTGATAATATAAAAATTCGTTTCTTATCACTAATATCTGTGAAATTTAACTTTACACTAAAACAAAATTGTTACGCTATGCAATTCCACTGTAACAATATTAACTTTTGGTTTAAACAAACAGACTGTCCGATTCTATGGCTAACTAGGAAAAATAAAAACATACAAATCACATCGACATTCTCGGTACATGAGCAGTCGCTCTCATAGCATCCGCTCGCATACATGTTTGAGTGCATTGAATCGGAACAGAGCATTGGATTCGAACGCGGAGTCGACGGATCGACAAGCGTTGTCGTGGCGAGCTCCGCGAGAGATGGACGTTTTTCGTCGGGCAACAGTGCGTCGTTCTCGCTTCGGACTGACTTGCTCGCGTCCGAAGGAATCGATCTCTGGCGATTTCTTTTGAAACGGCCGCACTCTAGCGCGGCGTTCGAGAGGGCGTCGTACTTCGGTCTCGACGGCACACGGTGGACCTTGTAAGTCTTTGCGCTCGGCTTTGGTTCGCTGAGCGCGCCGTCGACGATTCTGCCGCACGGATCGTCTTTCGAGCGATCGAGAACGGACAGAGCCTTAGCCTGGATTTTTTTCCTTTTGTCTTGTGTGTTAGTGGTAGCGGTGCCGTTTTTATTAGGAGGCGGGGAGCTCGATATAAACGACGATGACATGATGTTTGATATCAGAGGGCCGTATAAGATACAAAGTAAAAGTGTTAACAGACCTAAACAAAACTGTCCGTTGCTCTTCGAGCACGCAGAACTCGACATATCGTCTGTCGTCGTTCGGTGCACGTCGACGTTGCTGAGTTCGTTCGGCAACTGTGTGGCAAACAGAGAAAAAAAAACAATTATATTTTCCGGCCGACCCGGTCGCGACAAGATCTGTATATTTATCGTACTCGTGGTTCTTCGATCCAGTCGTCGTCCGGCGGATTGATCGGCTGTCGGCTCAGATCGGGATTCACCGGCAGCTGTTCTTTCGGCTGCGAGCCGCCGTCGTCGTCGACGCTCGACGGTTTAACGTAAGCTCCGGGCAACGTCGTCGTACCGTACAGCACGAGTTTCCACTCGGTCAGGGCGCCGCTTACTGCAAGCAAACGAATCGCAAATTAAACATTTCGGTCCGAACGCGCGCAAGAAAGAAAATATCTATCGAAAGTAACGTAATTACACTCTGTTCTACGGATTCATACGCGTAAAGAAAACAAATAAAAATCTACTGTGCTGACTGAAAAAAAAAACAAACGTAGTTGCAATAAAATGTAACGAGGGGGGATCGGGCGACGGGAATGGGGATGAAAACAAATCCAAAAGCTGTACGAAAATCAGAAAAAAGAGAGCATGCTGACGTCGATACAAATTGTTAGTTAAGTGTGTACCGTTAGTAGCAGCAGTGGATGCAAGTTCAGTAGGTTTTTCTCGTTGAACGTTCGACGATTTGGGGGTGCCCGACGTCGGACTTTTAAACGACTCGAACGGAGTCTCTTTTAAAACGATCGGGAGCTCGACGGATTCGTGCGTGAACTTTTTCCCGATCTGTACTTTTTTGCGGTTCGCTCCTTCGATGTCGCGACTAGTTTCCGAGTTCTTCGGGCTCGCGCGGCCGTTGTCGGCCGCCAGCGCCGTCCCGCTGTAGTCGGGATCGAACTGCGGATAGTGGGCGTCGTCCTTCTTCGATTCGATGCTGTCCGATTTCGGGTACGGATACAGCGCCGGATAGACGTGCTGGGCGTTCGGATACTGTTGGAAAATGGTCGGCACCCTGTACGGCTGCGGCGTCGTCACCGACGACGTCACTATCTTCAGCGATTTCTGGTTGTTCTTCTTCTGGCTCGCTTTGTAGCGGCCCAAATTGATCCGAGGATTCTCGGTCGAGAACTCCACGGCCGGCTTGTACACTTTCGGCTTCGACGACATCCCTTTCAGGACGGTTTCCGGCCTCGCCGTCGATTTTCCGTTCTTCGAGTTCTTGTTCTTCGAATTTTTCACTTTCTTCGGATTGACCGCGTACGGCGACGAACCGGCGTTTTTATTTTTACCTTTATTGTGTTTAGATTGTGTCGCGTTCGCACGAATCGAGTTATACTGATTGGGAGGAGGATAAGGGAAGTTTGTTTTATCTGGTGGATCACTTGTTCCGTACAACACAAGAGACCACTGTTGGAGTGTAGCACGATCTAATGGAGAAAAAATCATTCTGTTTTTAGTCAATGAAAATTAGATTTCTATGATAGAAGCATGTGTACAGAGACGGTTTAGTCGATTTTCAATCGCACGACCACAGAAAACATTTGTTAGAGACATTTTCGTTTTGAAAGATATGTGTATATATATGTATATTGTTTAAATGCACCGAACGGAATAGCACGATGTCACTTACTGAGCGTTCTGCCTTCGTTGTGAATTTCGAGTTTCCATTCGCCGAACGGCTGTTCTCCCCACGTGTGAACGGACATGAAAGGCCACGAGACGAAACCCTGTTTAGAGAAATCGTGCGACCTGTGCGCCAGTAGAGTGCTCCTCGTCCCTGCAGGGGACGTCAGATTGATCTCTAAATCTCCTCTTCGCATTGTCGATAGACTGATTTTCGCCTGCACGTGCTCTAAGTAGTTTACACCGGGACATTCTTGAACGATTAGACTGAACTTCTTTCTACTTTTCGCCGGTATTGTTCTGTAAGAGAATATCCAGTACATTCACTTTAACATCGTTACGCGTCAACGGAAAAACGTAAAGTGTTCGAGATGCTGATTACAAAACACTCACGGATCAGAAATCTGCGCGGATATTTCACACTTGTACTGTTCTGGGACAGTTTTCCACGTGCGAGCCAAACGGACCATCGCGCTAGCATCCATCAGCCCATATCCGAAGGAATGACTCACATTTCTACCCACACCGTTCACCTGTAATATATATAAAAAAAAACACGGACGTCACAGCAGATATTCTAGCCACGAATTCGATTCGATACGAGGGAAAAGGACTCACCAGCCAATCATTCGTAAACAAGTTCGCGGGTCTAGCGGTTCTCACCACGATATGCTGCATGTCTCTCCATGTAAGATTCGGATTTGCTTCTAACGCCAATGCGCAAATACCAGCAGCTAGAGGTGCTGAAGCCGATGTGCCCGTGTGGCTAGACGTGCACGAATGGTGCAAGTCTGTCGTTATGACCTTGAACGATTTATCGACGTTACATATATATATATATATATATATATATACATAAAAAAGTGTCTACTACCTGATTTTCTCCCAACGATCCACTGCTATAAGTTGTCGCCAACGTCGAACTGCATGCTTCCGAATACCACGGCACGTGTCCGTTCTGTGTGGCACTCGAAATCGAAAGCGTCCATATAGAGTTCGTATACCCGTCGCAGTTACAATTATCGTGGTCTCTACCACCATTGCCAGACGCCCATACAAATATCGATCCTTTTCCGCCTCGGCCCTAAATCATAACTCGATTAGTGGCGTCGTTGATTATCGAGAATCTCGCACGAAGCGGTATTTACTTTTGTAACACCCTCGATGAATGCGCGTGTGGCTAGCTCTCCAGGCCCGTCGACGGTTTTCCCGTCATCGTCCGGCCCCCACGACGCGCTGTATATATCGATATGTTGCGGATTTAAACTAAGAGATCTTGCTTCGACTGCGTCAGTGACATCCCCGTCCAACATTCGTACACCTGCGCAACAGAAACACAACTGTTTGTAATCGCGCGGAATTTCATATTTCCTATAAATATTTGAAGAATCGCACGTTTTTTTTTCTCTTCAATAACTGAACGATTGTAAATTATAGAGAAAAAATGTAGAAGATGCATGACATACCTGAATATAAATCAGAAATATTGAAGTAATACGAGATAATTCAATCGAAAAAAAATGTTTATCTTTTACTCGACAAACTAGAAACATTTTTCTCCGGTCAAAAATGGTCGACGAATCGTTATCGAATAGGTGTACATCTACGTTTAGATTCATATATGACATTTTTAGAGCGAACCAGGTCGAATTTCGAAAATCGTGCCGGTAGAAAACGAACCATCACCTCTGTCTGTGTGTGCTTAATGATGACACCGACGATGATGATTCGCCAGAAAATGCACCGACAAATAATAATCGACTCGTTTGAAATATTTCGACAGAGGAATCGCCTTAATGGCGATCGAACCGAGTGTAAACAGAAATCTCTTACCGCCGACACTTGCACCGAACGCCACACCGACAGCACAAATTGAGTTATTAGCTGTTGCAGCTACCTCCCCGGCACATCTCGTGCCGTGACGATTTGAATCGATCATGTCGTATCTCGGCATCGGATCCTCATCGTGGTTGTTCACGTCGTACGACGCCAATGGATCCTAAATATAAATATTAATAATTTCAAACGCACATTACATACAGACACACGCGCACACACACAGTCATGTTTATAAACAGATATATATTTTTCGTAAAGAATTCATAAATAATTTTTAATTAAAGTTTGATTTCGATGAAGAAGACTCTGAAAGCTTTCGATGAAAATTCTTAAGAAAAAGTCAACTTGTTATAAAGTCCCGATCATATGAATTATTTACCGAAATAAAAATTAAGTATTCATGTTACATCGCGAGGACTTATTTATTGAAAAAATGTTCATTTCGCATAATATTATTTATAGGAAAATGTTTTTGAATATGCGATAACAGACTTAAACGAATCAAAAGTGCGTGCACGAGAAGAGAAGAGAAATCGTACAACATTCTTCGAATGATAAAATTGAACATGGTTCTGTAAACATTACTACGAATCTCTTTTAACATAAAGTTTGCGGTTCGAACTCATTTTTTGTTTTTCAATGTGAGAGATTAATTAGAATTAGCTTGGAATTAATATCGAACTGTGGTGTTCTTTGTAAGGAAAACATTTCAGTTTCGGTTCGAACGAAAGATCACGGAACGATACGAGATTTAAAAGATAATTATTTTAATAACACTACATATCGTGAACGCTGACACTGATGGGGGTTTTCGTTTCGAGCCAGTACAATGAAAGACAACGCCGTTTCAGATTACAACGGACAATATACGTTTTGTGTTCATAAATCTACTATTGTGAAAAAAATGGACTTGTGACGATACGTTTGCAGAAGATTCTCGGACAGGCACGTTCCGAAAGGAATCAGTTCGGTAAACAAACGTTCGAGACACGTCACTCCGTCGTCCATTTTGAAGCATCGAAGGCGAGATGCTTCATGCGTTCTCGACCGCAATAATTTAGAACCAGTTCCAGTGTGTCGAGCGTGTCGACTGCAAACGCGAGAAAAAAACAAACTGAAAAGCGAACTCGTCCGTCGCAACTCACGTAGTTCCTAATGAGATCCGGATGATCTTTCTCCAGTCCGTCGTCCAGGATCGTAACGACGACGCCCTTGCCCGTGACGCCCTCCTTCCACGCGGGCAGCACGTTCATGTCCAGCCCCGCGCCGCGGTTCTGAAAGCGAAGTAAACAACATTAAACTGTTGAAAGCTTCTTTATATCTGTGTCAAACTAAAACATTCCAGTGACTATTTCTGTGGACTTAACGATTGCCTCGCCACGACTCAAATTGTGTTTTATGTTATTTCCCACTAAAGGAACAGTTTCCTCTTTCACTCCGGTTTATTTTCTTTTCGTGCATTAAGACGCACAAACAGAAATACGAGTATATTTTGATGTTTTGCAAAAAGCCGGTCGACTTCGCACAAAGCTCTCACGGTTTTAAATAATGGCCGGAACGGAATGTTTCACTTATTGTCGTCGCATCGATCGAGATGTAACCGAATATTATCTGTCTATGAATAGAATCGACTGTTTTTATTATTTCGTTTCTTCCGACAAAACAGGTTTTCATAAAACATGTATTTTTTATGTGATTAAAATAATAAATCAACATGTCGTCCGTGCCGTCGATCGACACGATATAAAGTTACCCAAAGAAAAAACCGAATTGAAAAATCGAAAAGACAGAGAAACACACACACACAGTGTGTGTGTGTGAGTGTGAGAGAGAGAGTGAGCGAAAGCGCCGCTCGAACGGGAATATGTTCGGCGAGAACGTTTTGTAGAAGACGGCATGAAAGCATATTTACCGATTGATCTTATAACAGATATAGGCATCGGTGACGTTTCAATTATAACGAAAGGTCGATTGAAGTGTCCCTTGGGAAAGCTCAGGTGGTTCGTTAAATGAAACTCTAGAAAAAACTATTGATCTTCTGCCGGTACAATAAATAGCTTTTAGATTGACAATCACGGACATTAAGATCAGTTAATCATTCTAAAATGCCACTAGCACAAAACGAAAAATATCAATCACCGCTCGAGAGCGACGATAAATTATTATTTTGTCAAACGTTTCATTCTCCGCGGATTAATTACTTCCTTTCAGACGAATGTTACAATGATGCAAATATAAATAGAAACGGAATCCTTTCATTCATAAATAATTGTTCTCGGTCCTATGCGTGCACGTTTACACACACACACACACATACGGAGAATCTGTGTCCGTAAACATGCGCTCGTGTGTACCGATACGATTTTAAATACAGACTGAACACTTATTTTTGTAATAAGACAAAAGAAAACGATAGTTATACGAAATGTATTATAGATAATAGGTTCAGAACAAAATATGACCTTAACAGAGTCGACAAGATTTGATATTCACGATTAAGTCGCCCGTAAGAAAATATACGAGTGAAAAATTAGATTAACAATGATCATTGATTTTCTTTAGTAGACCGTTCATGCTGGAGCAGAGATATAAAAAAAAACACGTGTTATAACACATGCCGATAAGATATTCTTTTAAAGAAGCATTTAAAAAATCCAGAAAAAAAACAACACCGTCCGTGAGTTTTTCATACGCAATCTCACAAACGCCGCTGCACATACATCACGCCGGAATTCTTACATAAAAAAAACTTCATTAATTTTAATGGATCATAAATATTACGCGATAAAAAGCGGTAATTAATTTTACTAGTGAACTTTTTATTGCCAATTACGTGCTTTTATGGTTTCGAGATGACAGCGAATCTCTTTTCATTATCATTAAACAATATAGCAGTTCGATGTTGTAAATTGTCTGAGTTATGATTATGTGCAGAACTTCTGTGCGACTGTCGTTCCGTTTTTTTTCTCATTCCGTCTGAAGACGAGTCGAGACGCTGTTGTTGATACTATTTGATAAATTCGATAAAATTCAGAAAAAAATAACGGCCGCCGCCCGCTCTCTGCAGGATTAAAAAAAAGAGAGACGCGCGCGATAGAATCGAAAGAGAAACACCCGCCACACTTAAATTTAATAGAGTTGCCCCGGCCGCTGTATGCCGTCGCTACACTAGTGGAAAAATTGCCCTTATTCCATCTCGAATAATGGATGAATTTATTTAAGATTGAATGGGATTAAATTAAAATGAATGGCATGGATACGATTTTTATTCGACGCACATATTATCGTGTAGAGTGTGTTGGTGATAAAATGAAATAGTGGCGTGGATGGAGGGAGCTTCTTCGTTCGGTGAATTAGCGGGAGGTGTTGTGCGAAAAAAAGTTGTAGATTTGGCATAAAAGTGGCGTGAAAGGTTTTCTGCCCATTGAATGTTCCGTGTTTGGAATTTTAATGTGTGCGATTTAAATCGGCGAGGCGGAATGTTTCTCTTCTTTTCACAACACATTTACATGCATTAACGGGCGCGATTTATGAATAAATAAGAACGGGTGCGTGTGGGGGAGGGAGAATTATATATATATACAATTAAACCCGGTTATAGAGAGCGCAGGCATAATACGAAGGTATAGTGAGGTGTACATATCTCCATGCAAACATTCACTTTCATTTAAGCTCATTTTATTGATCTATCAAACAAATCAACTTCTATACGAAATTTATCACTTGTCTAATCGGCGGTGAGTTACTTTTCTGCCGAGAGAAATGGAATAATTTCTCACCATACAAAAAAAATCATCAAAAATATTTTTTATACGCATCTAAATTCCACGATTATCAGAGCTTTAAAATACAGAAAAATTGGAAACGATGCGGTTCGGAAAGAACGCTCCCACAGCGGCCATGGACACTCTAGCGGCGTGGCTTGTTGCTCCATTTTGTCGAATTTGTGGAAATCGAATTGATTCGTGCGACAGAAACGTTGCAATCATGTAATTAGAGCAACCCTAACGCAGCCGATGTTCTTACTGTTCTTCTGGACCCTCGATGCTTCAAATTTCTATCTGAAATCAGTCTAGTCAAACTTCCGAACGCACAAGTTGATGTCATGAGCAGACTCGCCGTTCTTGTAAAATGATTTCACAGCGAAATTTCGATGTGCACCGGACCACTACTGCTCCAATCGCCACGAATGACTAACAATGTATCATTTAATTTTATCCTCTCACGCCAAGGCGTGTTTTTAAAATGTCCCGCCGTTTCACTGGCCCAACCGTTACGTGCGTACGTACGTCTCTTTTGTTTTTTAAATGATTTCTCCGGGCGGAACAAGACGCGAACGGTAGAACACGTTTAATGAAACGATAAATAGAGAGTAAAGCTGATCTCTTGAACGTAAAGTAAACAGAATATGAAGACATCTCTGCACGCTGCTTCGCTCGACAGCACCGAACGCACTTCCGTCCACAATAAATGTTAAACATACTTCAAACACACCCGAATGCCTCCTGTCTACCCGGCGAGTGTACATCTCGTACGCTCATTTTCACTAGCCGTGTCTCTTTCAACTCTCAGTCGACTCGGCGCCGCTCCGCCGAAAATCTAGCCGTCAAAATTCATGAAATGTCGCGCACACAAGCATCCGCCTTTTTTCCCTACCGATTTCTTCTCCGTTCCATTACAAACGTACATTTGATACAGGTGCGTCACGCTAAACTGTCTTTTAATTTGTCATACACGTGCCACTTGCTCCTAACATCTTATCTCTGCGACGAATGTTGAACTCTCGTATCGCATACGAAAGTTGTGTGTGTGTGTCTCTCGTCCTTTGTAATTAAATGTTATAATTAGTTTGAGAAGAAAATGCGTACAGTAAGTTTCGAGTATTTTAAATTGATGTGCCGAGCCGAATTCAAGTGATACGGAATGTGTTGTGTGTTACTTCTTGCAACGAAAATATTTACATTTAAGAAGCAACATTTTTTGAGTTTCGTCTTCAAAGCTTAAATTTATACATATACATATACATATATATATATATATATATATATATATATATATATATATATATATATATATATGTACAGAGTTCATTTCGGTAAAGTTGAAATATAATTATAACTTTACAGACGCACTCATTTAATTAATAATTATATCATAAATTGTGAAAACTTGATGATTAATGTTATATATGCATATTTTATAACAAGAGCGTTTGTTCAATTCCAATACGAAAGAGAATTTATAAAAAATTCAATGTTTTATAGTATAATTTACTACTCGGGTTGTTATATAAATGTTTAAATATATATTTACTTCTCGTATAAATAATTACATTATTCGAATAAACAGATAGTTGTATTATTTGGATCATAAAATCACCGAGCTATTCGATTTAATTTAATATGATTTAAATTTATTGTCAAATATCTAATAATAAACGAAACAACGAGATGATGATAAGATAAATTTATTTTCTAAACAGCTCTGAATCGATTTCAATGCTTAACTTGTTCCAAATCGAACTGGTGTTACAGACATCAGACGCAAGAGAGTAATCATTGATTCATAGTAATTAATGGATATTTATGCTGTATTGGGGACAACTAGTTTCTGAAGAACACGAAGAACACAAACGCATTAATCAGTTATGTTTTGCTATGATTCCTTTTCAGTCCTATTTTTCAACTAACATTGTCGAATTTTACAATTCTCTTTTCTAGCTCTTCAGAAGTCTTTGCAAAATAACTGTATCATCAGAAAAGTGGTGGCGACACCCTCCCGTCTCTTATTTTTATCTATTCTTCTTCGCAGTTAAGCGATTTGAACATTTTTTTTAAAGTTACTATGAACAGTTCAGAAGAAATTGCATTTGCCTGTCTTACATCTTTCTCAATTTCGATTTTTCTTGCTTGTTCTTTAACTTAACTGCTACGGTTGCATTTTTACAAACACTACTTAGAAGTTCAGATATAAATATCTTGCATTCCACGATTTATCAATGCAGATAACACTGATGATGTTGAGATGGAATCGAACATTATCATAATCCATAAATCGAAGACATAATGGTGTTTGATATTCACTTGACTGGCTTATTACTTCTCTTATTCCTTAAATATGATTCAAAGTACATCTGCTTTTATATACATACATATATATATATATATATATATATATATATATATATATATATATAACAACTATCGTGCTTAATTGTCAAGTGCAAATAATATTTCGACAATAGGCCCGTTAAAGAAAACGGTGACACGGTTTCGATGAAAAAAAGAACGTTAACGTTCAAAAGACAGCACAATGGATTTTCGGTGAGGCGCGAAACGGAGAAAAAAACACGCACACACGCACACGCACGCGCGCACGCGCACGCACGCACAATAATGAAATGAATATTGTAGCGGAACAGAATGACAGCAATCACTTAATAGCTCCCAGTTTGAATGCATATTACAATGTAACAACCGCACGGTACGACACTGCCATGCACAACTGTTCAATGGTTCTGGCACGACAAAACGTTCTCTTAATGTGGGGAGGTGTAGCCGCCCATGAAATGTAATTGAGGGTGTTACGATAATAATTGTAATTACTACGGTTCGTAAGTTCGAAAGGGACATTCCTTGTGCCGAAATGTGCTCAAAGTTTCTGTCATTATTACGATTTCGGTTTTCGTGTGTATTATTAATTTTATTCCGTTCGGGCGACTTTAAAACGCCGGGCGTTCTGCGCGTGACGCGCGGACGAAAGGGCGGGCGCGTTTGTCCCCTGTTCGTGCACGATTCGAGCGGTTCGCGCGCGGCGGCTCGTTTCGACTTGTCTGCACATTCGATTGTTGTACGGTACATTTTTGACGTTGTCTGAAAACTCATAGGTTTTCTTTTTCGAATGTCGATTTGGATGTTCGCTCGAGGAGGTTTCCGCTCGAGACCATGCGAAAAATCGTAAATTTGAAGATTATTTTCACGATTAAGAGAAATAAGATAATTTCTTACAGTGTCTTTCGTTTTATTGGGCATCTACTTGAGATTATAAAATAATTTTCGGTTTAAAATTTTTTTTTAAAAAAACAAAAGCGCGCTGGGTTCGATTTCGTAGTGAATTTATCAGAAATCTTCTCCGACGGTGGGACATCTAGCTCGTCGAGTGTTGATTCGAAACATAAAATCCGAATATATTCTTAGAGTACACAATCTCCAAGGCAGTGAACATCCGAACACTAATAATAAGAAAATATGTCTGTGTGTGAGGTTGAAGTGAAATTTCCGAGCTGTGAATAGAGAATATTTGTTTTCTAAACATTCCTTTCGTGCTAATATCTATTTTATCAGGAAATAATACTCTATTTATATATTTAGAAACAATATTTATATATATAGAACATTTTTTTCAAATATTTCTTTCCTGGTAAACTCTATTTTATCAGAAAACAATACTCTATTTATATATTTAGAAATAATACTCTACTTAATATATATAGAATATTTTTTTCAAATATTTCTTTCCTGGTAAACTCTATTTACTCTATTTTACTCTATAAACTCTATTTTACTCTATTTAGATATTTAGTATAGATTTAAATTTTATGTTGTGGGTTCTGCATCATCATAATTTAAAAATGAAACAATTGGCTGGTGATAGCTTAAGCATATAAAACTCCTACACACACACCGTACTACACAACTCCTATACGTACCACCAATCCAGTTTCGTCACACAATTTTGTTTCACAACGATTCGACTCGTGTCTACCGTGCCCAAAAAAGTCCAACTTCAAAAAGTTGACAAAGTAATGACATTTCGAAGTCAAAATCCATATTTTTGCATTTTTTTTGCGTTAAAAAGATTCACCGTCTGGAAGACCGTCTTTTCTTTAATTTAAAAACAGGTTTACATGAATCGATCGATTGGTTTTTGAGATATTTGTCGTAGTAGTTTGAAAAATGACATTTCGAGAGTGACCGATTTAAATTTTAACACTAAAACAGTTTTTCCCATGTGCCGGCCGCTACTAAACGCTTATAACGTATATAATTTCTCAAATTTAAAGATTTCCTTGGAAATGCACATTCTCAAAACATTAAAGAATCGAAAAAACGAAAAAATCGAATTTTTGAATGTTCTAGACCGGAAACTGCCATTAAAAAAGATTGCCATTCATTATTTGTACCAGTGTGTCACATTTTTTAAATTTCCAGCAATCGTTCTTTATGTATTTAAATAGAACAGTTTTCAAACGTTTGTTAAGAGAGAACAAAATCGTGCCCAAGGCCTGTTCTACACAAAAAATACGCTTCAGTGTTTTTTTTCAAAACATTCGAAACGGGAAAAAAAACCCTCATATTTACAAATGTACAAAAGTGAACAATGACATACATCCACTGATTATACAGCCATTCCGTTCCCCCGTTCGCGCACTGACAGTCAGCATTGTAGTGACACGCCGTCAGTAATATTGGAAAAATGCATCGGCAATCAGAGACGTAACGGCACCGTCACGCCGGTCCTGAACGCGGACAAAGATACGGAAATGTGTGTATGCTGAACCTGTCATCCATATAAGCATTCATATTCAGATAGCTTTCAGAAACAGATCATCATATTCTTTCATCTGGAATCGTTTCCAAATGCATACCTTTACAGATATGACTTCAGATCAATTCAAGAATAAATGTGTGTGTGTGTGTGTGTGTGTGTAGGTATACTCGGAGTCGCGTTTTTGTTGGCTACAGCAATAGAGATGCATTCGAAGAAAAATGCACAAATTTCTTTTAACATAATATGAGTAGCGCATAGAGAGTGGATTGTACGAGTGTTTTACATTGTGAGCACGTAGATAGTTTCACAATTTCATTTATATAACAGATGGAAGGCAGTTCAATCGAAAAGAATGCAGAAAAACAAACTGTTATATTTTATCTTTACGATCTCAATAAATGGCACAGTTTCGGGATGCTTTTCTCTATTTAATGTATATATATATATATATATATATATATATATATATATATATATATATATATATATATATATATGAGAATCTAAACTTACGAGTTTTCATTTCTTCATTAATCAGATATTTTCTTCTAATCAAAAATGTTTCATAGTTGATTACTGACTAGGATGATTGTTATCTATAAGTCTATAGGTATTTTTGGGAAAAGACATTATCAAAAAAAAAATCAGCTACGGAAAAACATGTAGATTTCTTTATAGATTTTTATACATCTTAGTGTTCTTGGGATGATATCAATTTTTTGGGGTATTAAACATGAATGAAATGGATTAATAATACAGTTCTAGCACTGTATCTAAATTCATTCCACAAATCATTTTAAATATGACAGTTTAAAATTAAGAATATTGTTAATGAACGATTTTTGTACTGAATTATAAAAAAAAATAACAAAATATGCAAACAGTGTGGTGTAGAGAAGAGATGTATGTGGTACATTTCCGAAACATCCCTTAATAATATTATATATATATATATATATATATATATATATATATATATATATATATATATATAATAGCTGCTGGTGTATGCGTGTGTGTTGCATGAATACAAAGCACAAATTTTATAAAACCAAACAAGAAAAGTATAAACCAGCAGCGATCAAAATCAAACGTGCCATTTTTACAGCAATCGCGCTGCAAAATGATCGACATTATTCGGTGCTCGCATTGCTGCCAGGGGACCGAGCCGAAACGAACCACGTCGACGAATTGAGGTACTTATTGTGTGACACAATCAACTCCATATCACCTTCCACGCTCCGTCGCCACCCCCGCGCCGACGTACCCACTATACCCAATCCCGTATAACGATAGCTTATTAATCAAAAGCCGTTCGGATTGTGATATATGACGTGTACATGTCACGGCTATATTACGTCACGATGATGATTATTATGAAGGGGCTTCGACGGCTCACCGGCTCGACGGCGAACATTACATTTATCTGCTGTAGGAACCGCTGTGCGCCGCATTGAAATATGTGACTGCGGGGAGTCGTACACGGACCGTACATGTGTACGGGCATTAACGCACGTATCTTTGCTAACCTGTCGACGTGCTCTCTCGCCGTGCACCGATTCTGAATTTTACGAACAGGTGTGTACTTTGTGTTTGTGATGTTTGCGTTTATTGCAGGCGCGCGCGTCCCCGCTTCAGTTCAACACACGGCGGGATCAAGCAGACGTACGCTTTCTCTGAACATTCGAATACATTCCACTGGAATATCAGCTCAGTCCATAAATTCGTGAGCAATTTCCGGAAATGTTGATCATTGTTATTCGGGTTCTTCGAACGTTTTTCCTAGCTATTTCACGATTTCAGAGAGATGACTGTACATTATGAGAAGGATCAAGGCTGGTATATGGGTCCTGTGCCGTTGAGAAACGGCCAGATAACATCGATACACTCTCGAATTGGTGAAAAAAAATTCGAAAAATTTCGAAACAAAGCTCATAAAATACAATTTATTCTTTGAAGCCATGATACATTATATTTCGATTCACTGTTACCATCTTACTGGTCCTTTTTTAATTACATTCGTGTAGAAAGATTGGTAAAAAAAGATGGAAACTGCTCTTTAGTCTTCATATTTGTCGTTTAACTTTTTTTTCCCGATAAAAACTCGTGATGCCTTAGAAATAAATAGTAGTCACTTGCAGCAATGTCTGGCGAGTGAGAAGGATTAGTCAGATGTTCCTAAAGCTTCGCATTATGAAGATGATTGATTATCTAGACGAGTTTAAGAGACGATCAGAAACGATCGATTGAAGATTATGACAAGATTTTCTTTGATGGTTTGTGGTAAGGAAAGAGAGTTCTTATGCGAAAGTGAATTTAGCCAGTGTAGGAACTGTGCAATGGGAAAATAATTCAGCTTCGAGTCAAGTAAATTCAACTTGATATTTTGTATAAGAAAGAAGAAGACTGGCAAATGAGAATACGTTCGAGCACACTCCACTGAATAAACTAATAAAGAAAATATTAAAATACATTTTCAGTAAAAGTGGCACGGCGATCAACATCCCCAACATACGAACCATACGTTTCGAGAACACATATTACATCACTACACAAGTTTAATCTTATTCAATTTCACATACGGAGGCAGCTAAGGATATTTGTTTCGAACACACACACACACGCACGCAGCCGGTCCCTTTTGTACCACCACCACGACCACCGTCACCCTAAAATTCGTACGACCTCTCCTCCTCCTCGATACACATGTGTAAGGCGATCTATCCTTTATTGCTTTCACAACGGCCACAGTTTCCCCCCGACATACTCTTATATATTGCATGTATGATAGCATGTATCAAATTCGGTATTGGAACGAACGCGTGCCGTAATTCTGATAGTTTCGTTTCATTTGCATGGCGCGGAGAGTCGAACATGCGAGAAAGAGACACGAAATCGTTCGTGCTCGCCTGTTTTACATACAATGTAAAATACCAATAGTCAATATGATATATCGCTTTTTGAAAGTTCTATAATCTTCGAAAGAAAATAAGAACTTCATTGTCGAGTAGTATTTTTCAATATATTCGAATGTATATAAATGTGTGTGTGTGTGTGGGGGTGGGTGGGAGGTTGATACGTATTCTTTGCACTTTTCAATATCTTTTAAAGGTTTTAATGGAGGAAAAATAAAGTGCTACTGGTCGTAGTCTCTTAAACATACCAATAAATATATACGTATATAGCCAAGCGCACACACACACACGCACAGTCTGCGAGTCCCTTTAACGAATGTTATGATTATATTCTGAAGAAAAGGAACGAAAGTGTAATATATTATCGAGGTTGAATTTTACATGAAAGATACTACGTTTTGCTCATTTCATCGCAGGTGTTCGCCGACTTCTTTATGATACGTTTATCGAAAAGGTCTCATATGATACTTTTGCAACTCTTGTATTATGTTCTTCGAGTATAGAAAGGTGAAATGTCTTGTTATTACGTTCGATATTTCTTTATAAAAAAGCAAGATGATATGTTTATGAATGTATATATCTGAACGGTGTAAAAAATTACTATATACATACATACATATATATATATATATATATATATATATATATATATTATGTGTATGTATGTTGCCTCGAAGAAATCAAACATTGGGGGAGAAAGCATTTTTTGTGAAAATAATTTCGAGAGCTCTTGAAGTCCAGTTAACTTGTTTTTGTTATAAGAAGAAAAAATGTGTTTGTTTATTGTAACATCATATAAAAAACGTATTTTTTTAAAAAAATTAGGTAACTAATATAATGAAAAAAAATGATGTTATTATACCAAGCAGTAATGCAGATTAAAAGATATTCATTATGTTGTTTTTTTCTGTGCACTGTTGTTCATTGTTCTTTAACCTTTCGTTCCCAATGTTGCCATATATGGCTGACTTTAGTATTCACAGATATCTATTAGGGAAAATACGTTAAAATAAATCCGAAAATTTGTACACGCCGTGGTAAAACATAAACATCAGAACACTAAATCATATCAAACTATTATGAGAAAAAATCTTTTCAGACACTTTTATAAACGTGAAACATTTATGAGAAAAAAGTACAATTTTCATTCGGGCACAGCGACCGCATCCGCCATTTTAATTGAACAGAAATCGAGTTTCAGCTAACCAACTACAAAACACTGACGCTTCTAAGATAGTACGAGAACAGCACCGAAATAAAAATCAGTTGCGCGTATAAAAAAAGGGGAATAAATTTAATTTCCACAAATTGTTCACGACACATACATATGTTACTAAGAATGAATGCTCTGCTGGTTAGCACGACAATGCTGGTAATCAATGAATCATGAATTCCATTGATTGATTTATCTGTTGGGCGTTTCATGATTCGTCTGTGTCTACGTTCTTCACTGTCAGAACATAAAACATTCGATTCGAACGCACACCGCATACATACGCACTCGGATTTTAGAAAAAAAATACATTATACTAAATTAATATTTCACTCATACGCTGATCAAATGTCCAATGAATGATTTAAACAATTCGGAGATCGAGAGAGTACAGTGAACACTTTCGAACACTTATTATTCTTATAGAGCGGTTTATTACTTTATAGCACTTTGTAAATGTGTATCTCAAGATTTGTAGAATGTGTAAATACTAGTGGATTTACTGTAAGACGCAAGATTCGACACATTCACAACATATATATATATATATATATATATATATATATATATATATATATATATATATATATACATGTTTAGAAACCAAGATCTTATCGTAAATCCAGCAGAATATAAACCTTGAGCTATAAAATGAGACAAGAGATAACGCCTATACTTGTCCTGACACATCTATCAAACGCTGCTGTGAATTATTTTGAAGAAATCCAACAGCTACTAATAACAGAATCTCTTTTGAAAATCTCCCACCTTTTAATAAACGGATAATTCGATATTAAGATAAAAAATAGTTACCATTCGGTACTCAACTTTGGCATTTTTAATATTTTACTTTTGTATGCCCAAAAAAAAAACACTTATTTTACATTAATGGCGAATAAATGTAATGTTTAGTGGTTTTTTTTTAATGAAATTCTCTCTTACTTGATTACTGAATCTCTTTTTTTATATTAAACATTAAATAATAACCGAATTAAAAACATATCTGTCTAATGAAACCAACCCGGTAGCAGAGGTTTCAAAAGGAAAAAAGTCTTTATTTTTTACTGATTACCCACTTCAATAGATTCTTGAAGAAAACATGGATTCGACAATCAGGAATTCAGTTCATTCTACTGACGAGAGATTGCCATCCTATGATTATCTTGATTTAAAAAAGATCTTATTTAAACCAAGAATTAAATTTATTTCGACTAATCATGATTGCACTTCAATGTTCACTTTTTTTTTGAACACTGTAGAGTATTTATGTGCGACCTGTCTTATAGTAAATCCTCATCATTATTATTATTCTCAATCTGTCAAATCATTACAATACAGATTTTTCTTCTAAATTATTCGAATTTGAACGACCTAGTGCTTTTAAGTTATCAAATAAATCCTGACATCTCATCGATCCACTGATCTCATTCCCTTTTTTATATTTCCTGGTCTACAGTCGATAGAATCCCACTCTAATATTTATATAAAAATATCTCGAAACGATGTAAAAAATATCTAATGAAAATAAAATGAATATTAAATCCATTCGTATTTCTAATACAGGTTCGAATTCGAACAAGAAATCCTACCGTTCGAACAGAATTTAAACCGAGTGAACTGAAATTTCAGTCGTGTTAAACATGTGTATTTGAGTATTATTATTATCATCCATTTCCAGCGAATAAAGATATAATAAATTCGTTTCATACATCGCGCAGTAAATAATATAATAAAAATGTACACTTTCATTGTGATATATCAATAAAGATATACGTGTGTATGAGGAATGAGGCGTGGATGATATATTTCTCTACAGGCAACCACAGACCTAGGTGCAGCTTTGATTATGATTTATTGTTTCTGCAAATACTATACAATATTGTTTATATAAAGCAAGGTAAATAGATATATTTATATTCGGTGATAATATATAAAGTAGACGATTGTTGTCTTCAACGGTAGAAAAACTTAAACGAGTTGATTAGGAATTAAAAATGCTACGTTTTTAATGAGTTCAAATTAAACGTTCATTAATATTTAATCTGAAACGTGTAATTGGATAAAAATCTAAAAACACTCAATATGAAAATCAACGATGAAGTTAATAGAAGAATAAAAATTGGATCGAGTTCATTAAGACGAAAATAATAAACATTGGTCCTATCCAGCCGATCGAGCGTTCAATATTTTCGGTAAACATTTTAGGCAAACGATGATAGAAACAGAACCGTTCAGCCGCGCTGCTCACTGTTTTAGTGGGTTTGAATTTTTCGTACAGAGAATACTAAGCGTTCAGCGAGCCTGCAGTCATGTAACCACATCCAATGATATTTTTTGAAGAACTATATTTTATTTCATACAAAATAATTTATCTCTACTTGATTTATAAATCATCTCTTCATTCATTTTATTATTTGATTTGTTTCTAGTCTGATTAGTTTAAACGCAATGTCTATTTAAATTTTTACAAAGAAATTTAAATCGATTAAAAAGTCTGAAATTTTCATTTTTCATCTTTTACCAGTGTGTACACTGCGCCACGTTAAAACTCGGATCTAATAAATGTGTGTCCCCACACACACAAACGTTTAATTCAAATAACGTGTCTTTTTAAAAATAATTACAATGTTCTAAAGAATTGTGCGATTGAAGAAAATTTAAGATAATATAAAAACACTGGAATAAGTAAATGCGAGAGAATGAAATTATTTCCTTTTAGATTAAATTTGAAAAGGCAAGACTAGGATCGTGTTAACATCTATTGAAAAAATCCTACGAACGCGGGGACAAAGAGCACGGGTCTTAAATAGGATCAAATATGAACCTGTTTTCCCTTAAAACAATCTGAAAATTGTGAACCGGAGATCGTGTTGGATTTTTTATCGTTCTTATTAAATATTTAATATATAAGTACGATCGACACAAGTGTACAAGTTTAATAAAGCAATTATTTATTGAATAAAGATCAGTGAAAGCGATACAAGCGTGAAAATTAAAAAAAAAATACCTCTTATACTTAATAAGGATTTGAAGTACGTGCCGTTTCTTGACTTTCGACGATGAGTTGCGGTGTCGGAGTAGATTTTTGTTTATCGAAAGGATTTGTGCGACGTCTAGTCAAGGGAAATATGACTAAGTTTCATGTATAAAATTCAATTCGATACTCGAACTGTTTGTTTTCGACTTGTAAGTCAGATAGTAAGGCACCCGCACACACAATAAATAAGAAACGGAAGTGACTAAATAAAAGCAGTACCGAACACACACACACACACACAAGCAGTCTCCGACAAATTTCGCGTAGAATAGCATAAGGATTAAGTCTGTGTCGTCGGGATTCTCTTTAAGGGACACGTGTACATAGTTGAGTCAACAACCAACAAGCCTATGTAATAAGATTATGCACACTTACAAGCAGCTCGTGCACGTACAGATTTTATGAATATATTAACACTGTTTTGCTGAAATTTCCGGTCTTTGAGTTCGTCGAATTCAAAGTGAACGTATAATGTACTTAGAGATGAAGTATTCGATTCTTCGATAACAATATTATATCTCCCCTCGCCGCCACACACACACTCGACGCCGAGTCATTATTTCTATCAAAATTTCATATCGTCAACTTTCGTGTACATATATATATATATATATATATATATATATATATATATATATATATGTATGTGTGTGTGTGTGTGTGTGTATAACTTCGCTTATGTTATTACCGAGAAATAATTAATTTCACAAGTTCTTCCATACAGCAAATTGATTTATAAAGTATTATGAATGTTCGAGTGAATGCGATGTTCGCGGGAGACTAGACAAATATTTTGTTAATTTCAAGTTGTTACTTACAGTCGGTGACTTGACGTGCAGAAAAATCGACGATGGATCTGATAAATCGTTTAATGTTCTTACTTCGCATCACATTCGTTTAATGAGCTTTTCTCTTAACACTTAGTACACGAACCGAAGTAATTTTCTCAATAAGACGAACTCGTTATGTATAAATATAAATACATGTACAGACATGTATACACACACACACACATACTCTTCAGAACACATTAGGAAAATTCATCTCACTTGAAATGTATATGGAATGGAGACTTAAAGATTCCATTCATTGATTTTTGTAAATTCTGTTTAAGTTTCAAGCTTTCATATACCTCTTACAGAGATGTTCTAAATATGATTTTAACATGAATTACTTTTGAAAGATTGTGTACGGAAATAATTCCTGAAATGGAAACACTAAATACAGAAAAAATGATTTGTAAAGAGCTGGAATTATAAAACTAATTATTTTATGAAAACGAAAGAAAGATAAACAATAAAAAGATACCTGATGAATAGAGAATAATAGATAATAGTGTTCGTTTTCGGGCCTTGTCTAACGCTCTAAATTTGATACAAGTAATAGTATAGATTTGTTATCGGATGAATGTCGATTTAAAATTACTGGCGAATCAGCACAAATCATACAGAAAATCCAAAAATTAACGAGTGCGTTCGGAGAACAGGAAACGATCGAAAATTAATAATAACAGGAGTGAAAAATCGACAAATTTGTCAAAACATCAACCACATATTAATATTAATTACATATTAATTACAATCTGTATACATTTTTAACGTGTTCGTATTACGTATACGTTCGAAATATTGAAATGCGCCAATTTTCAAATTCATATAATAAGAAGAAGAAATGAAAAAAACCACACAGTGTTTTGTTAATAAAAAACACACATGTCATATACCGAGATATTAGAATGCCGTGTAAATGCGAGCAGGAAATAAATAAGTGTGATTATAGAAAAAAAATTCAAGAGACAACGAATTTTACGGTGTAAAGAGAAATTGTGTTCACTAATGTGCCAGTGTTGAAATTAACTTTATCAATAACAGGTAAATTTCGAAATATATAACCATATTATAATATAGTTTGCTGTGTAACATATATGTTTTTTATTGTAGGAAAGTGAAGACGGTGCATATTCCTATCCTTGTTCATCTCATCATGCATTTGGTACTGCAATTATTAAATACAGTCAGATCGAAGTGGCTTTTGTTTTACTAATTGAACTGGCGTTCGACAGGTTATGGCGGAGTAGTCGAGCATGTGATGTTTCGGTGAGATGAAATTCATTTTAAAATGGTGTTCTGAAGCGAATATATACGGACAATGTAATCAAACGTGTAACTGACTACGTGAATAATTACTGCGTTCAATTGTTTATCTCGAGTATTTGAACTGAAGCGACTTTATTTCTGTAATTTTTCGGCCATGCTGTGGACAATCGCGTCGACACGTCGAACATCGTGTGCGATTATGCTCGATCGTCGGACTGCAATGTATTAAGGTAAGAATTTTTTGACGTTTTAATTAATGCTTTCAATGCATTTTGAATTCAAATCGTATTCAGTTTCATTACAACAATCGCTATAAATACTATTCATTTGTCGTTTTCAAAACGAATACAGATATAAAATTAAAATGGCCGATATTTTGAATATTAAATAGTTATTTTAATTTCAAATAAAAAAATTAATAATTTTGAAAAAAAAATTTTTTTAAAAATTTGCATAAATTTAATCATACGATATCATATTCTTTGTTAAATGTTTGTGTTTTATAACTGTTATGCTTACTTTAGAAAAAATAACATTAATAATATATAAAACCTCAATACTACATACTACAGCTACCATACATACATACATACCTCATACTACAAATTATTACACTTCTCTATAAATTTATAACTCTCAAATTATTTGAGAATAAGTTGTGTTCCGGCACAATACATGAAATATATTATAAAGTGACTTCTAGAATATTTCACTTCCATGAAAGTGTATTCTTTATTCTACATTTTATCATAACCTCTTTATTGTATACTCTCACTGGGAATGGATTTCAATTTGTATAATTTATGATACAGACAAATGATTATATATATATATATATATATATTTATATGCATAACATTTATAATGATTTCATATAACATGACTAGAAAAATAAAGATACGATTCAATGAACAGAAAACGTTTTTCATACATATTTACTGACTATTGGTTGCAGTACAATTTCAAAAAATACATTCTATTCATTTTTTATTAATTGAAAACACATTTATATATATATATATATATATATATATATATATATATATATTTATATAAGAGAATTAATTCCTTTTTTTTATAAAAAAAACTAGTTTCAACGGTGTACTGAATGTTACAAAAATGCAATTATTAGGGTTGATTTTAAAAGCCTTCCACTCGCGATCAGATTATTTCTTTCGAGTTACAGTTTACTGAATTATCTATCTGTCTATCTATCAATCTATTTATCAGTTTCTCTCTCTTTCCTTTCATATATACACACAGCTATTTATGTAAACTAATTCATTTGTATCAAAAGACATGTTGCGAGTAGAAATAGTTTTCCTTTAAACCCCACGTTTCATATCAAATAAGAGAATAAATAAATCAAGCGATGAAAATATATTTTAGCGGACGTGTACAATACAAGTGTAATAATATCATGAACTTGTCAGCATTGAAATTCGACTGAAAATGTAGGGAGATATAAATAAACATAACATGTACACACACACACATACACACGGATTCATAAAACAAAATCTGTAAGTCAAACAGACGAGCGTTAATATATCACGGTTACTGAACTAATCTGTACTCGGATCATATTCGATCGGTCAGGACTCGTTGAACATATTCGAAAGGACTCTCTACACATAAAAGAACTATTCAGTTGTGTTCCTATCGAATGTGTTTGGTTTCGAAATGAAATCGGTGTATCTGTTTCGAGTGGGGTTCGTTTAGGTGGAATGTAATAAATGTAGATGTTTCGTTTCGGATTTAATATGTTTTTGTATTACAATATTCCTTTTTTTATCGATAAATATGAACGGCAGGTCTTGAAAATGAATCAAAACCTATCGATCTGCCTAGTCATTTGTTATCTCTCGTCATGTACTGTTTATACACTTTAAAATTTTAAACGAAATTGAAAAATTCATAAAAAAATTGTCCTATTAAGGAATGTCCTTTTATGACAATCTAAACATGTTACAATGTTGAAAATAACAACGTTAAATAAAAACACAAGACTAATCCCTTATTTAGTCGACATGAAAGTACACTATGATAAATGATATGCTACTTTATACATTTTTATAAGAAGATTGCAACGTTAGAGTTTATTTTTATGAATTACGTCCGCCACCGTGTCTAGTTTTCATTCTATTTCTTGGAATTTAACAGCACTCGAAACGGTTTTCATTTTAAACTATTAAATAAATCCAGTTAGAATTTCTAGTTTTCGAATATATGTCTGTTTCTCGGAGACCTGTGACTTTTTATTCACATCAAGTGATCCACTAATTACACATTTTCCAGTCACAATTTAATTCGAAAAGTGTGCTTATTTGTGTCACGGTTTCTTATATTTGGCATTTTTATACGATGTTCTAATATCGTTCTATTCACTTTTCGTCCACACTTTAAAAATATTCTTCTACGGTATACTAAGAAGATGTAATTTTCTGCAATAATTCACCAAGAGTTTATTAACAATTTATATATATATATATATATATATATATATATATATATATATATATATAAAAGGGGGTGCATTTATACGAATATAAAAGACACTGTTTATTAATATATATTGTTTCGAGACTGTGCAAACAGTCACAAAAATCTCGACCGGTTTGCGCATTCAGATATAATTATTTTCCAAGTGTAAACAATCATTAATATAACCAAAATCCAAACTAAACAAATTAAATTGAATTTATGGACGCCTTTGACGGGAACACCACTAAAGCTATTTATGTAATCATATAATCATGAGCTTTACATAATCTCATCAACATTCACAGTTTTACATTCCGCATGCCTGTTTATATCGATCCGCCACTAATACATCGACGGCTCTTTCCTCATATTCTATTACTACTATGTGTGTGTATATATATATGAACTCAAAGATCAAGGCTGTATGCAAAATTGTAACGAAACGTTTTATACATCTTATACGATTCGAATGTGTTCGCCTCGTGCTCTGTACTGAAGACGTCTTCGTACGAGTTGCTGTTTTAATTAAAATTTTAATTTTTTTATGATACTGAATTATGTATATGTTAACAAGGAAAGTTTCAGAAAGTACTGTTCAAAAACAATGTACCGAAAAGTGTTTAATACGTTCACTCCGGACTGAAATTTACACAAAGTAAGATTAATAATGTATAATCTAAATACGTCACGTGCTCCGCTAGAAAAGAAAAGTATTAAAAATTATCAGAGTTCGTGTGTAGTAAGCTTGTTCGAATTTAGAAAGAAATGGAACTGTACTGAAGATCGACGTTTTTTTTTTCTTTTTTGTATAATACATCCATACAAAAGCTCAGTCCATTCGCTTACTTTTTATTTAATTCCATTATGACGCTCGGGAGAAGTTGCAAATGAAAATAAACGAATTAATAACTTTATAGGTGCCATAAACTCGAAATTACCGAAACTTGTGTTGCAGTTGATGGTATGCTTTCTCACCACCCGTTAACGAATGTAGTAATAGTAGTGTTCGTGACATAAAACCAGTCTGTCTTTTTTATTAAAATTAATTTCGGAACATTTACAAAACTGTCTGACAATCTCTCAATTTTCATGAAATAAAAGAACCGAGACTATATGTGGAGACGGATTTCATTTCACTCGTCGCATTAATTATAGAAGCGGGGGGAGAGATGAAAATTTCAGTCGGAATTGAATTTAAAACCATCTATAAAATATGGAATTTGGAAACATTTTAGAAAAGCTCACTGTCAAAAATTCATTTCTGAAACTAAGGTTGGTCACAGTGTCACAGCTCTACTGTGAAAGTTTACTAGTTGTATTTGTGTAGAAAATATGCATATATTTATTTACAAATTCGAGTTTCGATACTCTAAAGTAATGGAGAATCGCAATAAAGTAATTAAGGTTTGTGTTTTATTTTTCCAAAGTATGGAAAGCAACATGTTTGAGATTTGTTGTTACAATATACAAAACAAGTCAAGCGATGGAAGAGAGACAAGAATTGGCCCCATATAGTTTTTGCACTGCGGATAAATTTAGTTTCGGAAATTGATTTTTTTTCGTTTCACATTTAAAAATGTTTTTCTTTAAACATTCCTGTATAAACACATCTGATTTACAAAGAGTTGTAAATACGAAACGTAAACATTAAAAAAAAACGTGACGGTAATAAAGTCGTTGAGATATTCTAGACACATACTATCGATTCGTGTAGTGTTTATGAAAAATATAACGAGTAAAAAAAAAAAAACAAATAAAACTAATTCAATTATCTTAAATCCACAAACTATAAAATTGCAAAATAAATTTGTACATTCAATCTCTTGCGTATTAACTATTTTCTACTTATACCTCCATCATATATATATATATATATATATATATATATATATATATATATATATGATATTATCTGCTGAACGCTCACTACGTATACGAATATAACGATGGTGAGAGTTTTCAACTCCCAGAACAATTTACTTTAACGAACTACCCTGTCTCTCGCATTTGTTTAATTGAAAACTCTTGTCAGACAACGAAATATGTCGTATTATTTCTCCGTTTTAATTCGTGATATACGAAGAATACTAAACATCTTGATATAATTCTCAAGAAGTACAAAATACACTTTTTTCATTCTGATACGAGCGACATTATGAAAATTTACATATTAACTCAACTGGCAGATCGATTCTCAATATGCATTCGACAAATCTGAAACAAAACGATTCGAGAATCGTTCTGCAAATTATGAAATCCGCGCGCGGAGCTAGAGACATTTCGATTACCAGATTTAATGTCGCTCTTCGTCGGCGAACGAACGAAATCTTCAAGCGGGGGATCTTCAGCGTTCGGTGTCGGCTTTAGATGCGTACACTTTTCGAAACGCACCTACAATTTTTACATTCGAAAAAAAATGTATAGTGAAATTTAAAATGCAAAAAGAAAACGTTCATATTTCACATTGTTATCACTTTCTATCTCGTGTATTTTTTATAAAATCGACTGGACTAGTTGTCACGAATGTTGTTTATTTATAAACATCAAATTTATTCTTACAGAAAAAATAACGTTTCGTTAAAATGTGACAAAACTTATGTATATTCAGCATTATATTTAATTTAAAACTCTAAGGCTCTCTCCGCTTTTATAACATATATATATATATATATATATATATATATATATATATATATATATATATATATATATATGTATGTATGTATGTAAGGAGGAAGAGAATGAAGAAGAGTTTATAAATGGAATTTATTTAAAAGTAAGTTTCAATTATGTTTATATATATATATATATATATATATATATATATATATATATATATATATATATATATATACAATGAGAATGCGAAAGAGATGGGGGATAGCAAGCAAGCCATCTCCGTATTAATTATTTTCGAATAAAGAAAGAAAATATACATTCGAACAGACTAAAAACATCTGCACGAAGAAGCTCGTCAAATTCGTGAACGCAATTTCATTGGGGCTCAATTGGGAAATCAAGGATGACTGACGGATTGACAAACCAGTACACATAAATCTTTTATGTTGGCAGTAGGACAGGTGTATAGAAAGACAGTCACAAAACACCGTACACAAGACTCTACGTTTCTCTCTCTCTCGCTCGCTCGCTCGCCGCCTCGCCGTGCTGCGATCGGCGACCGTTCGAACGCGCGCGTCGCCGCAAGAAAGAGACGTCGTTTTGATTTATTTATGAGAAACAGAAACACGGCAGCAACGACAACGCACAAAAAACGAACGTAACAATGGATGTGGCGCTGTTTCGGGCACAGAGAGATGAAATAAATACGCTCGTGGCGGCGTGTGTCGCGCAGGGGTGGCCGCACTGACATGGGGCGGAGGGACAGTCGACCGTGATGCACAGCTTTTCTCGATTTTGGCAATTTACGTTTTATCGCACGATCGGATCGGTAACAACCGAATCGAAGCGACAGAATGTCAACTGCTGTGTAATTCGATTCCAACGCTGTTGGACGCTGCCGAACGCACACTTCGGATTGTTTGGAATGATGCGCGTCTATTAGCCTCACTGTAAGTAAATAGATATTTTTCGAGCGGCAGTAACGGTTTCATAAGGACAGACGGCGGCGAGCGCGACACCCGCCTCCGCGAAACACCTCTCGTTTGTATTTTTATTTACTGCAGAGGTTCGGAATACCGCAGGGATTTTCTTTAAACGGAAGCGACGTTTTAAATGAAATCAATTTCAATCAAAAGGAAAACAAATATCGTTTCATCGGCACTCCGTTATTTTTCTACTGTCACCTAATAATAAAAGCAATAAACTTTAAACAGTTCTTTCTCTACCGAAACACGAAACGTTAAAACAATTCGAATCTCTACAGTGAATACAAAAAGAAAAACAAATACAACGAACTTCGTATTCCAACATTAGTGTTGTTACAGTGAATCGAAATATTCTATTGAATTCATAAGTCGAAAAGTATTCCTTAACTTTTAAGTTCAAGAAAAATATACATAGTTAAATCAATGCATACAAAATAAACATTCAATCGATGGAGAAGGAGAACATTCATCAAAGAAGATGAAAATAACACCAATTAATCATCGGTTTATTTTGTTACAAGATTGTTAACTTTCGAAACGTACACACACTCTTGCGTGGGCGTGTATAGAATCGTTCTTAGAGAAGTGAGTACAGTGTGTGAGTCAAGTAAATAAATCATTCTGAAAAATGTGCGACTTTGACAAATCCGTCAAAAAAAGCCGATGTTCGACAACGCACTGAAAGGAATTCATATTTCATAAATACCGAGAGTCACACTGAAAGCCCTGTATAAACAAATATATATATATATATATATATATATATATATAAATGTTTGTATGAGTATGGTCATTCATCGATGTTAACGGATGCTTGAAACTTAGATATTTTGAGGAAGAATAAATGAATGAATATAGTACACATACATTTTCGTTCCTTAATGTGAAAGTTAGCTTCGTTTGCGAAAAAAATAATAAAAAATATTTTCGAACAGTTACTATACGAAAATGCTGAATAAAGGTATAACATTTTTCGAAAGAAATAAATATACTGACAGAGCAAATAAATTAAAATCAACTTCTTTAAAAACCTCTTTTCCTCGCATACATGGCGAACTAAATTTTATAACTGTCAGTTTAGTAATTTTTCTAAAATATTCTTTAAACTAGCACGTAACTACATTATCAACACAAAGTTATTTTTACCCTGTAATTTCTTTGCGATGAGCAACTAATTGGACCAAGTGGCGTCAGAGAGACTTGTTCTGATCTAGCTGAGTACATTTTGAAAAAAAAATTCATAAAAATGCTGTGAAACAAATTTATAAACTGAATCTGTTAATTATATTTCAGTATATTTCTCTATTTTATGAGAAAGGAAAATAATAAAAGAGAGAAAAGAGAGGAGCACTGTTTTAAGGCGTGAGTTCTGTTTTTTATCAAGATAATTCAAACAAAGGTCTAATGTTTTTCCTGGAGATTCTTTTTTAAATACGTTTCATAACCAGTGACAGTTTTTTTAAATAATATTTTGAAATATCGACAGTTTCGACAAAGTTTGAGGTTATTTTTGTTTGAGGGCGAGAGAGAACAGACGTTTTTTTCTTCATATCCTGATGAACTATTATTCGAACGTTTTTTTTTTTTTTACTTAGATTCATTCCGAGCCACTATTTTGTTCGTAATCTCTGATATAGTGTCAATCTGGCGGATTCCTTTCCCGTACCGTGTAAACAATTGAATTTAAATGAATACGCAGTAGTAGATTCAGAATAATTCTACGTAAAAGAAGTGGCCTCTCGTGGGAAACGAGCGGGCGCGCGTCGTGCACATAGACAGATAAATGATCGTGTGTCCAAATCACTCACCAAATACCACATCATTGGCCAGCGCTGGTCGTTGAGCGGTATGGCGTTCACGTCGCTCGTCGGCTTCTCTCTCACGGCGGAGCTCTGGGCGATTATGTCAGCGAGACTGGTGGATATCGACGATATGCCGGAAGATGAAACGGACGAAAGAGACGCGACGCGCGGCAACGGTTGCGTCTGAGCCTGTAGCGGCGACGTCGGCATTTTCGCCGGCGCGTTTAACGGCAGCAGGTCACGCTTCTTGCGGCTACGCACGCGCTGCTGCTTCGCCCAATGCACCCGGTCGTCCGCCTCCAATTTCGCTTGGTGGCCGTCGTGCGGTTCCGCACTACGCCGCGCCACGCCACGTCCTTGGAAGTGATAGTAGTCTTCCATTATCTGGAACAGATACATCAACGTTAGTTATGGAATTGCTAATAATTGTGTGTGTGTGTGTGTGTGTGTGGGAGTACTGTTACGCAGAACAAGCATAACCGATTGATAAATCTCATTGTACGCTCCGGCCTGTTGTGTGGGCCGATCTCCAAGCAAAAGATATTAATATCGTTGAATAATTGATTTCGGAATACACAATGAAGTTTATTTAGGCAACGAGGCTTTTTTCTTCGGCGCGTATTCGTTTTTCAGTGCAGTTAAATGAGAAGAATTTCAGATGAGACGGTCGTCTTTCATCTTTATTCATATCCCGTTTCTATTTATATTTTCTATAAATGATTTATATCGAAATGTGAACGACGTTTTCACAACTGTGCCCTATTTAAAAATAATAATCAATACTGTTTACAGGAACAAGTTTTACGTTCATATATATATATATATATATATATATATATATATATATATATATATATATATATATATATGTATGTATAGCTGTAGCTCGATACCAAATTATTCTATATCTTGGTGGTCTTTCTATAACTGATGGCATCGATATAATGATAATAATTCGAGTATTTTTGATAAGAATACCTTTTTGTCGTCCGTGAGATGAACAAAGAAACCATTTGTGAAAATCAAGTATATATTTGAATTTGCAGAAACTCGTTCCATTATTGTTTTTCTGATCATTTTTAATTTTTACTTATTTGTATTTCGATAGCGACTGTAATCGTCCTTGAAATGATAGCTACAGAAAATTCAGATTTCAAATTAACAACATAGGAACTGTTGGAAGTGTTTCATGCAATCAAATTTATTCCTAGCACATTAAAGTAAAAAGTTCAATATCAGTTGGAATATCAATAATTATAATTTCAGAAGTAGAATAAACATGAGTGTCCATATCTATTGTTAATGTAAATATGCGGCGAGCGTAGACAATAAAACCACGAAAACCAATTGCTAATTTCACGTAAATTATTCATAACGATCCAGACGTTTCTTTTTCATCATTTTCTTGACTAATGGTAAATTATTCCAAATTTTAAAAGAATTAAAATATATATTTTTAGAATGGTTGCAAAATTAAAATAAAAGTTTATATAAAATAGGATCTTTTCCTCCTGCTGAATTAAAGAAAGATATATTTAAGTTTCGGTCTGTTAAAAGTATACTAAGAGTACCAGTTAATGAGGGTAACGCAACAGCTCATACAAATAAAGGAATTCGATCATAATTTGAATGAGTATGACTTTAAGGATTGATGCTTATAGCTTATTTAAGAGACGGTAAATATTGGTTAAGGGTTAAAACACTCTCATTAAATTTGAACAAGGAAAGCAATAAGCCGTGTTCACTCTTTAATTATCACGGGAGTAAACACGTGAGGTGAGAGGAGTTAAAGGAGATTTTTCTGTATCTCGCACAAGCAACAATCAATACTGATTTGAGCATTCCGGAACACTTTTCATTGGTTCGTGGGACATAACAATAATTCGTTTGCGAATATCAACTACATATCTGTAAACTAGAATGTGTACATACGAATAGAGGAATGTAGAAGATACGCAGACATTCACTGTACGCGTACATTTAATATTTATCATTTATTTAAAACTGAAAACGCGAAAACGTTCACATGTGTACACATTGTTTAATAAAACTGATACGTGTCACTACGACGGGATCCTCTTTTCGGAAATGAGTCCACGTTGGACGGAGTGATTTGATTTTCTATGTTCATTATGCAAAACGAGTTTCATTGTCAAATATTTTGCATAAAATTTTGTATTTTAATTTTCGAAAACATATGCTGAATTAAAACCAATTTACATTAATAAACATTATCTGTACATAATTTTAAACACACACACACATGCATATATATATATATATATATATATATATATATATATATATACGTGCCTATATATATATATATATATATATATATGCACGTGTGTGTATATACAATAAACTTACACGTGTATAATGTTTAATGTAAATTGAATAATAGCATTGTAATTAATGTAAAGGTACATAATTTAATGTGCATGATTAAACAGTGCAAATGAATTTCGGACATGCACGAGCATACATTAATTAAACTTCACGAATTCCCGTTCGGCTGTAAAATTAAAAATAAATAAACAAATCTGCACGCGCAACTGGCCGCCATTTAGAGAGACGGCTCCGTTTTAATATTTTAATTCCGCAAAACATCTGTCCCCCGTTTGAAAAATGCGCCCCAGTAATTTAGAGTGACATTTCTGTAATTTGTATTGTCACATCACGCGGAGGCTTTGTGCGCGGAAATATATCGCGACACATACCTCATGAGAGCGCCCGTCCGCCGCGCCTCGCGGCCGCCCGCGCGCACACACGTTCGTCTTTTTTTTATGCGAAAAAAATCAATTAATTAACACATTGTGTCGCGGCGACGGGACGACGGCGCCCGAGTTCATTTGTGCGGACGCGGATCAGTCTGCGTGGCCGCGTGACATTTCGATCTCAGTATGAAATTATCATCGTTCACGGTATGCAAATCGTCGTGCCGCAGAACATGCGGATTGATATATGTGTACGATTTTAACACGTTTAATAGAGTACTATATTATACGGATTTTAATTAATTCGCCACACATAACAGATTTCTTTCATCAATTAAATACCATTATTCTTGAAGTAATTAAAACGATGAACGCGGCAATTACTTGACAGGCTTATTACACTATGCTATATATATATACACATATTACAGATTAATTACTATGTTCAACGTTTGATTCCACCACTGGGTCCAATGCATGTGTACGAACACATACGATGGTATGTACGCCATCATTGTAAGTTTCTAGAAAAAAAATCATTAAAATAAATAGTTTCGTTTAATTAGATTTCACTCTGATACAGTCGTCCTCACTATCACTTTTTTACACTTTACAATTATCTCTTTATTAGATTTTTTTGCTATTCCACTTTTTAAATCACGACTCGTCTTAACATCTTATTAATTACACTGAACTAAATAAGAAAACAATTTTGAAATTAAAAATATGCAGTCGAATCGTCGAGGAACATCACAACACAGTCCGAACACTGTGCATGAATTGAGTATCAGAAATGAATACTTTTATCATTACAAAATCGTTATATAAATAAAGAATATACTTTATGTTGTGCTGTTTGTAATACATGACTGAAAAGTTAATCCAAAAAAATAGAACGTATTTAACGGTTGATTTAAAAGAATTACAATAGTGAATTACATCACTATGAAAAGTTAATCGGAAAAAATCATGAGTTATTAAGGGCTGATTTTAATGATAAACATTGTTTTTATTTGGATCTACTGGCAAATTATTTCAAAACCATTTTTATCCAGTAGTTGTATTTTTTAAAGTCCATGTATTTATCTATATATATATATTTTATGTTCTGTTTACGTAATTCCTGTTCCGTTGAATATTTATGTAGTTTTTTATATTTAGTATTTTTTTTTAATTAATAACCAATAGCTTAAATGAATTAAATAACTAGAGAAATAATCAAAAATATTATTTTTAATAAATTATTCACTAGTCACAATTATTTATTACACAGAGATATTAATATAATACATGTTTTATTGAAGAGAATATGTTTATGGCTCTTTAAACCAAAACTAATTTCCAGATAGTCAGAGATTTTATAAAATCTTAATCTAATAGTTTTATTGTTTAAGTACTAAAGTGGAAGTACAGATCGAGTGCAAGCCAAATTTATCTTTTTTAACTCTGTATGTACTGTCGAGACTTCCAAGTCACATAAACAAAAAATAATATTAAACAATCAATGATTCATTATTGATTTCACGGGATCTCTATGTTGAAATTAAAAAAAAACTGTCCTAAAATTCACGTTTCTTAAAAGACAGCTGTTTTATTTGTCTTACGATTTCAAACGTTTTTTTTACAATAAAAATTATAAAGTTCGATTTTTGTAATCAATTAGTTCAGTAAACAAAGAGATATGGAAACAAACTCATGCGCGGTCTCGAAAAGTTTCGTATAGAATGAGAACAGAAAGAGAATAACAAATATTCAGAATTATTATATCTGAAGACGTGTACTTTTTTCAGGAAACTGAAAACCATATGAGATTCTAGAAAGCCTATAAAAGAATTTCTTTTGATAAACTTATAATTCTATGTATTTGTATCTGTGATTCCGTTTATGTGTTATCATGATTGTCTGTTTTTTCAGAAAAGATATATTTAGATAAATATATATATATACATTTATAAAAATATATTATTTATAGATATATTAGAAAAATATATTTAGACTCTATGTTTAGATTTTACTTGATTCAGTAAATAAAAGGTAAAGTTATATAAGTAATATACAAATCAAACACCACCGAGCAATAAATGTCAACGACAGTTATGTGATCTGGAACATATTCCCTCTGTTCAATTATCCATTAAACTTATATTTTTCGAAAGCCGCATTTAAATTCGAACAGTTGTCGTTCGTTTAACCGGATTGTTGTCAGAAACTTGAACGAAAATTCCATCTGTACACACAGAAACTCATAAATAACTCAATGAACACTGATCAAAGTGTACATAAAGTTTTCGCGTAAATACGACGTTTAAAGATCTCGGAATCATTCCATCGCCGCGAACATAACGATTTGAACGGGAACTTACTTATTTACGGAATCATCGAAGTCACAACTACGAAATCTCGCACAGCGGTGCTCCGTGTTTGTACACATTAAGTGAAACGTTAACTGCAAGTTTAAAACATAGCGAAACAGAATCGTGCAGAACAGTGCAGCGGACACAAAAGCACAGTGTCTGCAGTCGCGCTTTCTTGGTTCGCTTGTGCTTTCTACAAACGAGTCACATTGTTTCGAATAGTTTCTGATTCTGTATGGAACAGGTCTACAAACATGACTATTCGTTACGTTACGACAAACTTATTTTATTATCTACATATAATTAAATTTATTTATGAACTCGTGCCATGTGGAAACTCATCAACACGCTCTGATTTACATTTTATACATTGTAATACATAAATGCATGCATACGTATGCATATGCATATATATATATATATATATATATATATATATATATATATATATATATATATATATATATATATATAGAGAGAGAGAGAGAGATAGATAGAGAGAGAGAAAAGATCATCGACTGTTAATTATTTATTTTGAAAACTAAGACAAAACCATTGTAATACACGCAAGTGAATAATATTCAGTATGAAAGTATTAAATTTATGCATTTAGTTCTCATTTCCATGATAATAACAATTTTTTCCTCGTGAAAATGATCTATTGAAGTATGTAATTCAGAAAGAAGTCGTTTGGAACAATAGATGAAGCGATTAGATTCATATACATCAGTTCCCAGAAAACATGCACGTTTCTTCCAAAGTCAAGAAATAAGTTAATTAAGGGAGACAAATTATTTGTCAGCTTAGAAAAAGTTTACCAATGAAAGACAACAAAAATAATCTGAAAGAATGACTGTTTTTGAAATTCGTTTACCTAAAAATTTATCTATAATCTCATCAAAATCCATTGTTTGAATTAATCATCTTCAATTGAAAGTAGAGTCAAATTTGTGAATGTGATGTAACTTTTAGTAGAGGGAGAAAAAAATTCTATACCAATTTAGGAAATGTTTCTCAATGAAACAACAGACGCATATAAATAAAAATAATCGCAAACAATGAGAAACTACAGAAATTCTCAAAAGAACTTTTCACAATAATATCAATAAACATAGTTTTTTGGCCTGTCGAATGATGATTTTAGTAGCTTCTAAATATCTCGAAATCATTCAATTTTCTCGATTAATTTTTTCATTGGAGAATTCGTCGGAAACCTAAGTCGAATTTGAAACACATTACGATTTTTTGTGCTACTAGAGCAACTCACAAATTTGATTAAATAAAAGTGAAGTTTGACATACGCATTTCTAGTCTCCAGTTGTCAATAAATATCTAGTCCTTCAATTTTCAATGTATGTCCAGAATCTCTCAAAATCATTCAGACATACCTTTTTTATTTTCTCTTACGACTTCGACATCTTTTTCAATCTCTCCTGGTATTCTTTCTCAAAATTTTACTTTTTCTCTAGCTGATTGATTTTCTGAACATATGACAAAAAGATTTGTTCTGATAATCAAGTATATTTAATTGGAATTCGACATGTGTTTAATAAGCAATTAAAGTTTGTACATTTGCATTAACAAAAAAAAAATAGCATAATGATTCGGAAAAAAATGAACAAGTGTTATATTTTGAAAAATCCGTCTTGGACGTAAATTGTCACCGGTCCGGTCGTATTGCAAATAGGGTGGACATCGAATCGAACGTCTCTCAGTCCGACGATAGTGTCTTTTTGCCACGTTCTGCTTAAAAACCGGTGCTGGTGTTTCAGCCCCGACGATCGTCCGTCTCGCTCGATGCCGGTACGTCACCGTGTATCAGTTAAATATGCATATTGCAATAATCCGTATGCATAAAACATGCGCCATCAGTCAAACCGAACGATAATACACAACGCAAACGATGCACCGGCACTCTGAAGGGCTGTTTAAACATCGACGCCGAGACAACCTAGTAGTGATGCATACTGCAATAATGTACATCCAGTGTGTTACATAACTTAATAACGAACGCAAATCCAATATGAAACAAGCGGATTCCGCCATTACCACCGCGCGCTGCACACGGCTCCGCCGCCGTCGCGTTCCACTTCCACACCGAATTTGAATATTTATCACTTGATTTCACTCCACATTTTACGTAATTTAATATTTGACTGAGATTCTTCGTCATTGTTATCGGTACGGCGCCGTCGAGTTTGTACAGTTCCGATGGTGGATGGTAGTTTTTCATTACGGCGCCCGCTCGAGTTTTGTCGCTCCACAATCACAACAATAGTTCTTTATACGCTTTATTAGTGTTTGTTAGTACTTCTTATAATAGTGTTTTTTTTTCCCGTCTATCGAACGCCGACTCGCGCAATGAAGAATTACTACTACAGATATTGATTTCGTTTCGTTGCTTTTTCCTTACATTTTTTTCTCTCCTCCGTTCGCTTCCGAACGTTTTTTCATATATTCGTAATTCATATATATATTTTATCGTTTCTTTTTTTTTGCGCTCCGATGTATCAGAGAAGTGTCGATATTTTCTTCAGCCGTAAACATTTTACATAATAAAAAAATTAAAAAAACATATTTAATGGGTGTTAAACTGACTTCGAATAAAAGAACTATGCACCTCACTATCTGCAATCAGTGCAGATATATGAATTATAATTCGCACAATTGAATTAAACATTGTCACTATTTAGACTAGTACTGACTTGTTTAATACGAGTTAATACGAGGTTTGGAAATTTAATTCTCAGAACTGGAGTCACCTGAAATTAAACAAAAAGTAAGGCAGCATATAATAGTTTAGAGTTTTATCGTTAGGATATGGTCAAACGAAGATTGAACAGCTGCTAGTGTCCAAGCAAATAGCTAGAACGTACATCGTGTTTCTGTCAGTGACTGGAATGGATGACTGATGTCAACAACGCCGTGTTTCATGAGACGTGACTTCACACGGCGTTGTTGAGATCAATCATCCATTCCAGTAACCTGATTTGGTACCGGTAAACTCTTTTCTCTTTCATAAGGTGAAAAGTGTTCTCGAACCGGATACGATTTCAGGACGTAGAAGATACTGAGAAAAATATAACCGTCGAATTGAAAACAGAAACAGGTTCTTAGGACACCTTCTCAGTCAGTTTTCAAACATTTTCGGAACGTTACAACAGGTGTATTAGGGTAAATGGGAATTGCTTTGAATTAATATCAAACATTTTTCTTGTCAACTAAATTGGGTTCCTTTTCATTGCGCCAATCCGGGGAATTAAATTGTCAAACTTCGTGTATGTCGATATTACAATAAAGTACATTTCTATGAAAAGATTTCCGGTCTAGTATCGAACGATCTGAATAAAAATATGAGAAACTTGCTGATGGATGAACTTGTTGCCGGGCGTGCTTTTTCATCTTTGGTCATCAAACGTAATTATCGGTTTTATAGACAGAGAGGAGACTGTTCTACACCGCGATTATTTTATTTTTTTATAAAAAAAACAACTGTTTATTGTTTTCGAATTCATCGAATCTCGTGCCACTCTCATGAACACGAAAATATATACTCGTATTACGAAAACAATAACAGTATGTAATAATATGAAAATTTCATTCGTCGCAGTATCTCATTATCAAAATACAATGTGGGCAGAGAGATACATTACATCGATGACTATAGAAAAGCGTACCAAACAAGACTCGAAGCGCGCGCGCACACACACACAGGCACACGAATGTACATTGAAATGTAATTTTGAAAAGATGAAATCCGATATTCGTTAATTAATCAACCGCTATTTCGCCACAAAAAGGGTGCCGTGTGTTGGACAGTATGACGTGTAAATCGTAATATGCATGTGTAAAAAATCCACGTTAACAACAAAGCGAATTTGAAAAAAAAATATCACATACACACATTTTCGCTTCGCGGCACCATGCGAAATGTGAAATATACGACAGGGAAAAAAGTATACTAGAACACATTGTATGTGTCCGCCGTGTCGGAACAAATGATTTATTTTATATTAATCCAGATATATTACAATGGACAAATCTACAAAAAAAATTTTTTTTTCCGTGAAATAGATATACACTATCGTATTGTTTATGTCGACGGGCGTTATCGCACACACACACACGCATATATACACACATACATGTTTTTCACTCATCCACACCTAAACGACAAGTGTTCCTAAAAACATACACTTTTTCCCGGTGCAAAAAAATACAATTACCACTTCAACCGGCCGAGCAAACAAGAAAACATACATTATTCCCAAGAAAATACTTTGAAACAGTTTTATGTCTGGAATTTTATAAGAAACATATCGGTAAAAACGGAATTTCTTACACTCAGCACGATTTTCAACGAGAAAATTCGATAGCCTTTAATAGAAACTCTTGTGCAAGTCGAGCACTTTTTACATCTCTGTACTCCGTAATCTCGAAATAACAAGCATCGAGAAACCAATTTATTATTGAAATATATTCTTCTCTCTTTCACAAATGAATTTTTATTCCATACAAACTTAATATACGTTTTGTATCACGAATTAAATGTTCAATGATTGTTGATATCATTTCTTACGTGCAGTTCGATTACAATATTATGATTCTCAGACACAGAGATTATTTTTTTTTTAATCTGATACATGAAAAGTGGTGCTGTGTACGTTAATTCTTAATTTGTTTAAATATGCGAATCGAAAGTAATTGTCTGTAAATTTTCTTGTACCTTCTGACCATAATTAAATTTTAAGATGAATTATGGAAGATACAACAATTCTATGAATTTTTGATAAACCGAAATAAATTCTGATATAATAATGAAAGTCCTTACAAGTGAGTTATTGTTCTATTAAAGAATTCATATGAGTTATAGAGGATATTTATATGAGTAATGGCTAAACCTAGTAATTAGCTGAATTATTAAAGAAATTTACATAAATCAAATTTAAATTCAGACATTTATAGATTATGACAAATCAACTATTTTTTCATCGCACTAGCCGTAAATATTGTTTCTCGATCGAAAATGTTAAAAAAATGATGTTTTCTGATAAAAATCTAAACGAATTTGGAACGAGATTTCATCATCAAAACACTAGAGGATAGAAAAACCTAAGACTATTTTTGGGGAAATGAATTTTAAAAATAAACCAAAAACAAACATTCGTGAATAACATTTATTCAGCATTTTTGATCAAGGAACGATCTTATAGTTTGTGGTATGAAGATGAATAAATTTATTAAAATGAATTTAGCTTCAGTATTAGAATTCTTTTAAGATATTTAGACTTGTTGTAACAATAACTGAAAATGGATTTCGTTACATTGAAATATTTTTCTCAATTAAAAAAATGATTCGTAGATTTTAGTCAAAAAAAATGTGTAACTTGATTATCGTTTTTAACACATAGACAGAGACATACATACACACACACAAATATATATATATATATATATATATATATACTACTATTAACAAGAGTAACATGCACAACGTAACAAAAATAACTTATTTAGAAACAATGTCACCGAAACTATTAAAACTAAACAAATAAAAATTCAATATAGACGCAATAACACATTAATTCCGGGCCATAAAGCAGAACTAGTTGTTCGAGACGAGTCTTGAAATTACATTGGACCGATCTACGAAAAATTAAATTCAAATAACAGCGTTACATCAATGTAATGTGACACAATTATAATTATAAAGAACCATTATATCGGCTCGCAAACGTTGCCTCCGGCAATAAAAAGCGATGCACTTTTCTAATAAGTACAAAAAGAAAGCATAGTGCAATGTATTCTACAACATCAACGAGACAAAAAAAGAATTTACTAAATTTACTATCACATTTTCCATGTCATTTAATTGGAATAGATGGATTTGTTTCGAGTTGTTGCTGAAATCAAAATGGACGAATGTGTTTCAGTTCAGATATATATGAATCTATGTTAAACACTATATCTATTTTTGTTTAGTAACTTTTTTCTCTTCACAAGTTGAGCTTTCTCTTCAATTGAGCTCGTTATATTAAATATAGAAACATATTCATAAGACTTCCAATTTTAAGAAGGTGCACAAGAAAATTAGTTTTACTTTGATAAAGCAGACCGCATCCCTAATATCAGGAAATTTTAGATTATGGTTTGACCACAATATATAAATATAAGACGACTACTAAGAAAAATGATTTACAGAATGGCAGTTCAGTCACTTTAATTGAATTCATTTTCATAAATGAATAGTTTTCCCACCCTACGAATCACAAAACCTTCAATAAATGATAACTGATCAATTTTTATTGCTGATTATACGCATTTTAATGGAAACGGATCATACTCTGAGTGTTAAGGTACAGAAAAATATCAAAAAATATATTTTTCTCTTGAATATTTAGCATAATTGATGATTGAATACTTGGAATGAATTTTAAATACTAAAATGTTGAATTGTTGTCACGTTTATATATAACAAAATATTTAACTACCCCTCTCTTTCTCTCTCTCTGTCTTTATATATATATATATATATATATATATATATATATATATATATATATATATATGTGTGTGTGTGTGTGCGTATGTATGTATACTTATATAGTCATATACATTCCAGCCTGTTGACTAAATAGGATTAGTGAAAATGAAGAGAGTAATTGCATATACCAACGTTAATAACCAAATCAATTGACGCGTTGTAATACATCCAATACATGCATGAAAAAATAAACGGTAACGCACATCACATTAATTGCAAATCCAGTCAGGCAGAACTGACAATACGCTTTACATGAACAGTTTTGAAAACCGCAGATATTTACAACTACCAACACAAACAGCAGCTGTCCGTATTACAAATTTATTCTTCGACAGGGGGTGCGATCTGACCCCGAGCCCATCGATTGATTGTAACAGTTTACAAAAAAATAAAATAAATATTGTACTGAACCTTACGCATACATTCATTGACGCGCCCACGCGAATATTATTTTAATCCGCGCGCATTAAAAAAGTACGATTTGATTTTACTTTTCTGTATTCATATTTTATTGAAACGAGCGAGCGGCACGTCCAAACAAATAATTAAATTCTAAATCAATACCGATTGTAATTCGTCGAAATTTGAGCCGAATGATACGATCAATAACTATTTAATAGAATATTTTAATAAATCCACCGATGACACAGAACTATTTCGATTCGAAAAATCTAATCAGAAGTGTTCATTTTTAATACATAAAATGTTACATTCATCATTATTCTATCAGATAATGCATAATGAATGATAATAAAATAATGAAAAATTGATAATATGGTAAGCAATTAAAATAAACCGAATAGAATTAACTAATATTAGAACTTGACAACAAGATTTCATTTCTAATACAGAAGAGAGTTTTATGAATAAACAATTTCCCATAAAGAGATTGGATTCGACTTTTCAGTATTCATATTTTATTAAAACGAGCGATACTTTAAAACAAGTAATTAAATTCTAAATAATGATGATTATAATTCATCGGTAATTGGATTGAAAATAATCGTATAATAATTATTTAGTAGATTATTTTAATGAATCCGGTGATTGTAATTGCAAACGGTTTAAAACTAGAACTACTTCGATTTAGATAGTTGAATGATCAGAATTTTCCATTTTTAAAACCGAAAATAATATCTATTGATCGTTAATACGAGTATATCAGGATCTGTGTAATAAATAGCAATATCGTTAACAAAATCTTTACAAATTTAAACAATCCGGGACAAGGACAACAGAGAGCAATACTTCGATTTATGTTAATAAGAAATTAACATATATTTTAATTAAACAAATTAACATTAGAATTTGACAAAAAAGTTTCATTTTTAATTCAGAAGAAAGCTTTAAATTGAATTCTAAATTAAAAAAAAAAACAAAGCTTTAATTTAAACTTGATTCAATATGTTCGATAATTATTTAGTAGATTATTTAAATAAATTTTTTGATGACTAGTTGCAAACAGATTGACATCCGGACTATTTAGATTCAAATAATGAAATAATTTAATTGCAAGCGTGCCTTTTTAATACACAAATTAATGATTATTAATAAAATCTTTACAAATTTAAACAATCCGTGTTCACAGTAAGAAGGAATTAACATAATTCGACAAAAGCATTTCAATTTTAATTTAGCAGATATCTTCAAGTACGAGTATATTATTTTTTTGATTTACATTCTCATAAATGATTTCTTTCACTTTGCAATATTATAATTTTTTTTTCTAATCGATATATCACTTTTGATTCTTGTTTCTATGCGTTCCGATGGTGAGACTATCATCTTCAGAGCACTAGGGCAGAGAAAAATCCGATGAAAAAGATTTATCATTAAAATTCTTCAAGGTTTGCGGAAGAAAAACAGTTTATTTTTAAAAGTGTAACTGTACTGAGACAAAATGGCTTCTTGGTTTATATTCACAAACGATTTTTTTACTCCCTCGCACATTAAAGATATGGTTCTGATCAAAAATCGTCGACGATCGATCATTGATCGTTCTTGATTGCTGCTCATACGCATTTCGATGATTTTAATTCCATCGTCTCGACACCGTTTTACGGCCCAGAAAAATCTTACAAATTTAGATTCCCCCGCTCTGCACGCGCACCCGACATCGACCACGGGGTCGACTTTTCCCCCGATTCCGGTATCTCGTACGATTCCCTGTTCGATTATTCATACGATTCTGTACACTTGTCCGATGTTTGCATTGTATCCATATGATGGATTTATAATAATGACTGAACGATAATTTATGATCGTACAGGACGTGCGTAATCGATAATTAATGTGACCCAATTAGTGCAAACTGGCTGGTGTCGGCCAGTGCTGTACTCATTCACGAAACCAATTCTATAGGTAGGTAGATAGATAGATAACCGATATTGTACTTGATTGACATAGGATATTGTGTTGTGCTGTTTCTATAAATTTTACATCGACATATTGCTACACAGTCTGGTAATGACTAAAAGATGATGAATTAATCTTTAATGATGCGACCCTTCCTTCGTGTGTCCGTCTATACGTTCGAATGAATAAATTAATGCTGTGAATTTTCAAACTGCAAACAGTTTTATATGAAACGGACGCTTTCATCGCTCGAAAATAGTGGAAACTTTATGAATTGCACGAAAATCGTTCATTCCGGAACACGAATACACGCCCGCCCGCATGTATACTGGACCGCAGTGTTTGACGTTCGTTTGACGATCGCCTTTTATAACTGATTCAAATTTCACCATTTAAATTCTTTAAACTAATGCAACTGAATTAATTATAAAATATTAAATAATCTCATGTCTCTCAATTACTGTCACATTCTGTTTTTACTAGTTCGACTCGTAAATATGAAAGAACCTAGATGTTGCTCCGAGATTTATCTTTTAACGTAGTTTATTACTTATCTTCATGAATATTTATTCATCCATACAGACATTTATTGTAGACGATTACCGAAATTTCTTTCTATCCCGCTTATAGTTTTTTTTATTGTAGATAAATAAGGTTTTGTTTTTGATTCAAAAACGAAATCTTTATTTACTAGTAATTACTGTGATATGAATATGAAATCTTATCTTCCTTAATAATAAAAACCCATGTTTCTCGTGACTTTGTCCGCAACGTGGCCGTCTACACTATCTAACGAATGTGGTGTATAAGGACATTTTCACAATGGATATTTTTCAAGTTTAATTCGTCAAGTTTCGTTGTTAGTTATTTTTTATGTTCAAATATATTATTTTATACAGAACAATAAATAGTTTTTCCTTTCTATTTTCTCGTCAATTATGACGGGCTATATTCTAGTTAGAAAAATATTTTCAAACGTTTCTCTTATTGAATTGATACTATTTTATATTTTAAGTAAAAACGTTGGTCTGTAAAAGTCCTCAATGATTCCACAATGAAATGTTTATTAATTCTGGCAGTTACTGTTTCAATATGCCACCAGACCGATATTTTAAAGACATTTTTAATAATGACAAGTTTGAAACGTATCGTTTTTGTAAAAGTGTGTTCAATTTATTCACAAAACATATCTGATCGAGTTAAAAATATAGTTAAGACGATGAAAATGTAATATAAGGAATTAAATATCAATCGATTCTCTTGAAAAATTACCATTTTTTTTAAATAAGTTAAAACGTGTGTAAATTAAGATGACAATATATTGATTAACTTCGAAAAGGACTAGAATTATTTAATAGAGGTTAAGGTCTATGCGTTCATCATCGAAAATGAATATCGTGGATTCAAACTAAGTCAGTCATATTGATTTTTCATTAATGAAAACATGGTTTGCTTGCGGTACGTGACCCTTTTGAAAACTTTCAGGGAAAACCTTTACGCTAGTTATCAACAATCGTTTCATTGAAGGGGGAACAGGAGAACGGTTCCTACCTGTATAAATCATGACATATATATATATATATATATATATATATATATATATATATATATATATATATATATATATGCATATATTTAGAGCGGTAAAGAGAAATTCACTGAACTGTATTACTTTCAGATATTATTTCTTAAGTAATCTCGAACGTATGCAAATATTCGAGATTATCATCGATGTGAAAAATATAAATATTTCAAGTTGTGAATGGGTTCAGTATGAAAAGCTTGTCTTTAAAATAAGGCAGGTTAATAAATATTAATCTGCGCAGTTAATATAGGCAGGCTATGTAAATGTCGTTGAGCAACATGTATTTTTCTTTTTTTAAAAAAACAGAAAAAATATAAATGTCTGTTCTGCAACTAGTGAACCATTCTAGTTTGAATCTTAACACATGACTAGCCGGAAGACTATCAGTAGACTTTTTTTCGACAGCACTTATCGACCGAATGCTTATCAATCGGCGTTTTTTTACCAAGCAGCTCGTATCGACCGAATTCTCATTAGTTGACTTTTTGCTGTTAATGCGTATCGTCTGCGTTTTCTTGTCTTACGAAACTTTTGCACGGTTTCTGATACTAGCTTCTTTCTTAAATCATACAAATTTAAATCAGTGACGTAAAAGTCTAGAATTTATTTAAATAGTTGATATAAACACTTTCCATTTTCTTGCAGTGTATATTTTTTCGGTTTGCCATTCTCCATAATGATTAATTCACTACATGCTCGAATTCGAAAAGATCGTTTATGTGCATTAACCACATCTGTAATTTAGTAATTATAATATTCGTCGTTCAGTGACAACGTATTACGATTGGAGAAGCAACAACATTCAGTTACATCGAATTGAAAAAGAACCACTCAGTTATGGTTTCAATTAAGATAATTATATAATTAAAAAAAGATTACTGTGACGACCGTTAACACGCACCTCATTTCACTACAACCAATTAACGAGCAAAACCATTATATCATTCATATATTAATAATCTTTTTATTTTTATACAGAATAAAATAAATGCTGAAATAATTTTATAATTGTGTTTTAATAATGTAATATAATATGCATTGTAAGTATTGCATCGCATTTTTATTTAAAAGTTGCAAAGCTTTATGATTAAGAGCGCATATTCTCACACAAACCGTTATTCGGGGAAAATCCGCACTCGAATTAGCCGGTCGGTTATATATATATATATATACACACACATATCCTCAATTCCCAAGCGGCAGGTAAAGTGTTAAGTAGTGAATAAAATCTTGAAAAAGAAGAGCGTCCGATCGAATGTTTTAAGAAATCCGTCCGAAACGCGCCCCTGACCCCGGAATCGCTAGTATCGTCACTGTACATTTGATATACAGTCGTGGCGGCAGTGGGACGTTAGCGTTTATCTTTTTGACCAATTCAACGCACAATCAACTAGTCGGCGAATGTGCCACCGTCGGTGGTCTTCCGCGGAAACAATTTGTTCCCCGACAAAGGCGCTGCGACGTCTACACTTTTATAATGCCCGTTGCCTGCCTGCCGCCGATATAAATTGCTCGGACCTGTGGACCTATGTCACATATCCGGTTTAGTGTTACGAACCGCCAATAAACTGAGGAAAAAAGGAAAATGTCTATTCCTTATATAATAATATCATGCCGTAATGGTCTCTCCGCTATTATATTTGAAATTTTTTTATATTAGTTTCTTGTAAAATTTATGAGAACATTGTGTGTTGCGTTGTACCGAGCACGGATATTCATGTACAGACAGACAGTGTTATCAATGCGAATCCATCGTTTAATGAAATCTTGGTACAATGTGTACACAAACACATACAGACATATCAATTGTGTACAACTAATTTATTACCTGTATTATTGCTTTTCGGATTTTTTTCTCTCTAATAAGACAAGAATAGTTACCTTTGAATAATACAACCATAAATTATTTAAATTCTTATTTCATTACCATATGTTTTTCAGTCGATTTCTCATTAATCGATATATGTTCTTGAAATATTATTTTTGTATAATTTCGATACTTAATTGTTACTCTAATAGAAATCAAATCAATCAAAAACTTTAATTTCATTTAATTTCTAATCTCGTTTGATTGATAAAAAGATAATATATCATCTTATCAAAGTCTCTTCTTATTCATTCTAGCATGTATTATTTAATCAAATAACGATGAAAATAATTGATTAGTTATATATTGTAAGAGCTAATTTCACGGTAAAAATATGTTCCACCTTTTAAGCGAATTTATACCCCTTTCTAACTGATTACAATATTAAAATCTTTACTTGTCATGTTTATAATTTCAACTTTCTCCTACATGATAACATGCAAATATATATTGTTGTTCTTACACGTTTCGATAGCGATGCTTATATTTTTAGGGTGCCACGATACAGAAACCATCCGTTAAAGTGAATTCGGCCACAGTATCAGAACTGTATTATATCAGAATTATTCCACAATAAATCTCGTACGTACGACCTTGTCAATACCCATGTAATATCTTCTTTATTCCGAATTAACAGTCGCAGAAATACGAACGACTTAATTCAGTACGCAGGTCGTACCAAAAAAGAGAGATGAATATTTTAATACAATTCCCTTTACTTTCTGCGTCTGTGCGTTTGTACATTTTTAATATTAATATACGTTCTGCTGCACTGTTTTTTTTTTCATTCATATCATCTTCTGCTCGCCTTTTTATTCAATCTATTTTCAGTAATTTGATGGATTTAAATACATGAGTCGACGTTTATACGTTTTTAAAATATATACACATTAACGATATTGAAAAGCTCATTTTGTCTTCTATTTCTTATTCTCTCTTTCTCTATATGTTTACATATATATATATATATATATATATATATATATATATATATATATATATATATATATATATATATACAAACATTGTATTATACCTTTGTACTGTTAGTGTATACAAGATATTAATTTGTTCTATAAGCCTATGTTGAAAATTATTGATTGAGGTAACATTATTATTCAAAGACGTTTTCATATATTTTTTCTTGGAAATTGTAATCTAATTATAATATTTATAACTGACAAATAATTCAATACATAAATATGCCTTTGATGTTTCTTAACTTCCTTAAATTTATGATACACATCATAACGTGTGTATGTATATATATATATATATATAACTTTACAAAATTAATTTTATTGCGTTCCTTCAAGGTTTCTTATCGTTTGAACTTTAAATAAAATTACTTATTTTCGTTCAAAATACCGTAAATTATATTTAGAAATTTAATTATTGTGCTGTTAAAAAATCATTCCAGTTTCGAAAAAGTATATTTTATTTATAAACATTTCGTATTTTTATTAATATTGATAGAGAGTGTATATTATAAAGAGTCTATCGTTTTATCTGAAAAAACTATAAGTCATATCGCTAATAAAAATCTAGTTGATAATCTGAAACTCGATACGAATGATTTTATATTTACCGTGTCGAATCTAAATAAAAGATATTTAACTGGAAGTCGTACGAATGTTCGATTCTCCTTTTCAAATAAAAGTAGAAAAAATGTTTCGATCGAATCGGTAGTATTTTTGAGGATGATGTTTAAAAAAAAACGTACGCTGAAATTATTTTGTGTATGAGGATTATTGTTGAATTGTTCGATTTTTTGATAAGAAAACTTGTAATTACTTATTCATTTTTATCATCGCTATCAGCATAATACATAATTAAAAAAACAATCAGATGTTACAAATTGATACCGTGCGTTTTATTAATAGAAAATTAATGTTTCAATCCTCGAAATATCTCCCATTGTTTTGTATAAATTTGATTCATCTGTCAGGTGACTGACGGGTCGCATGTCAAAGAGAAGATGGCGGATTTTGAGTCGGTGAAGTCGTCAATACATTTTCGGACCCCTTCGACTGTTTGAGCATTTTTTGTATATTTCATGCATGCCAACACCTTCCACCAAAACTGAATAAAATCTTTCCCACGGCTCCAACAGCATTTTCGAAAAGTATACAACGCCTAATATGCTGTTTTTCGGATATCATCGTGTTCACTACTGTTTCATGAGATTATTATTATGACTGGCCAAGATATATAGTGTTTTTAAATATTAAGGTTGTCACAGTGATGTTTCAATTAAAAGTTAAGACCGATTCAATGTAAAGGCACCGAATTAATTCTTACAGCTAATATTTAAATTATTTTATGAAATTTTCAATGAAGAGCAGAACAGAAATTCTTCAATATTATAAATGAAAGCGGCTCAATGTAAATGTGTGTGTGTAATCCAAAAATACCCGGACTGTTTCAACGTGCTGCAACGTTTCGGAAATGAATAAAATTAAAACGAGAACATTATAACGGAGTACATAAATATACGTACAGATCATTATCGCCGGCGAACAGGTAAACGACGTCGTGTAACAAGAACCCCATAATTTTCTTTCACTAAACAGTCCTGCCAATGCGTTACACTTCAACATACATTTTCGTTAATGTGACAAATATGTTGTACTCGTCGACGTTTCACTCGTCGTTTGCGAGCCGTCGACAGCGACGAGAGAGGAAAAAAAATAACCGACGAAAACGAAAATTGTTCCTAATGAGCAATTTGTCCTGTTGGCAAGTATAACATTCCATAATAATCATGTAATATTTTTGTGCTCCGTGAAGTGTTCTTTGAAACCAGAACCGCGGATCATTTATTTTGTAAACGTTTGCATGTGAAACGAGTTTAATCTTATGCATGTTTTCCCTTCTACTTCTTCTTCTTCTTATATATATATATATTAATTTTATCTCCCTAGTATTATTCATTTTCATTTTTATGTTGCTCTCTTCTAAATTAATTTTATGTAAATTTCATACGCCACGTATAACAAAAAAGTATTCATAAAGTTTAAATTATATTTGCTTGTTGATGAAACTTCATATGTCATTAAATTAATTGAACTAAGAAATATATATATATATATATACATAACAACTTTTAATTCATACAAAGCGTGTGTATTTAAAAATTCTCCTGATTAATAGTCAATCATTGCTGTTAAACTTTGTGTATTTAAAAAATATTTTTAGGAGTAATTAATTTGAAAATACTTCATACTCATTTCAATGAATTATTGTTTGAAGCATTTAATTGTCACGTTTGATATACTAGACAAACTTTCATAGTTAGGTTTTATTTTTTTCTCTTTTACATTCGGCAATCTATATTAATTGTAAGAAGACTTATAATAAACTTATAGAGGATTCGTCTCGATTTTTGAAAAATATTCCCAGAAACAACCTCAAAACCTTCGACAAATAGATTTTAGATAAAAGCAAAAATATTTTATAGAACAAGCAATAAAAAACAACGAGGAGACCCGTTTGTATATTTTACAATAAATACATCTGTTTAAAAATCAACGAACTACAATATAATAGAGGAATGTATTTTCGGATATGTGTGTGACAATAAATATTTATTTGAATTCAGCAACTTTATTCAAAAACGTCGACCAGAAACCTAACATATAACATCCGATTGTTACAAGAACTATTTTTTTTTTCATTATCGAGTTCTTCAAAGTAAAACAAACTTCACGCTTCTAATCAACGATTCTAGTGCTTCTTCGAAATTCTTTAAAATCAACTATACGAACACTACACAAACTGTTTTCGACTAACAATGTACAACATCTATTGTTCGTCATTTCTATTGTATCAAGTTCAACATCCGATCATGTAATCTCAGTTAATGGAAATTAGATTACGAAAACTAATACTAAATGAAAAACTGATGCTTCCACAAAAAAGAAAACATTTTCGAGGAGTACAGAGAGATACAGGCGCATTAAACGTGTTACATGTAATAATCGTTAACTGGATATGAAGTTATATTTCGAAAATATATTTCTGTCTAGTATAGAGAAATTTATTAATTTCAAACAAACATGTTCATTGTACAATATTTATGCCTTTATTTAGAATCTATTCGTTGAAGACTTATAGATTTATTGTCTGATTTAGAATAGTTTTTCTCGATCAATTGATTAGTTGTTGTCTGTTGTTAATATTGAGTGAGAAACGCTTTTAAGAAACCAACATTCATATCATAATACAATTCAGACACTGATACTAAAAATTCACTTTCACAAACTAATATTTTTTTCACTTCACAAATCATAAAAGAAATCCTAACGAAAAATGTTCGAGAAACGATTTTTTTCTAAATTACGTTTGGATAAAACGTTGCTGTTATATCCAGTGCGATGGGGTGATGATAAATCTGTACCGACGTGTACATCTGTAATTTAGCAATTATGATATTCGTTTTTCGATTACGGAGAAACAATAAAGTTCAGTTATCTTGAATTGAAAACGAACCGTCCGGCTACGGTTCAAATTAAGATATTTGTATAGTAAATATCAATAAATGCTACTGTGAAAATTTGAATAAAACGCATTTCATCGACATGAATCGAAATCGATCGAGGCAAAAAAAAAAAACTCATTCGATCACCAAGGAACGCGAACCCGTCCCACCCGGCTCCAACTTCGAGACAAACTGTCTCGAACATCAAATATCACAGTGCGCAAAGTTGTACTACTGTATACGATTTTTACGACGTGCTGATGGTCTCTCGGATCTTCGTGCGAGCGACGTGCGCCATTGGTCCGTCCGCAACATAAACGCGCACGCAAACTTTTTTCCTGCACCGCACGTTGATATTTATTGGGAAAAAGGAGTCGTTACGACGATACAAAAGGTCTCCTAATGACCGTCGCGTTCCGCCGCCGTTACATTTTATACAGTGGTGTGCGATATTCGGATTCTAAAATTACACTACGGTTATTAAATTTTATGTTTTAATTCTTTTTCTCGGCGTTAACAAGCGGATCGACGATCGATTCGCGAAAGTGACGAGTCGTCGCCTTTACACACCTGCTTTTATTGTTTCGGAACGGTTAGATTTATTTATAGCACCGATACGGTTACTTAATGAGGAAATATGGCGAGCACATTACATTATCGATCGTGCATTTAATAAGATAATATGCACGGTTTTTTCTCTTCTTGCAGATTAAACGTGAACGTTTTAATAACCGAGTCACGTACGAGACATTGTTCCGAAATAAGACTTTTTAAGCTTATTCAGTTTGTATTCATATAATAAACAGTTATATAAGCGAAGTACAATACGAAATTAGTTCTAATCGGAAACGACATATAATTCAGGGTTTATTTTTTTCATAAACAACTGATAACAAACGATTAACTGAAAAGATGCTTTTCGAACGCCATCGTGTTAACTATTGTTTTGTGAGGTTATATCAACTGATTAGTCAAGATATATAGTGTTTTTAAATATTAAGGTCGGCACTCCATGAGCCTCGAACGACGAGAAAAGATTTTAATTTAAAACAGAGTCATGATTGATTCGATTCAAAGCCAACGAATTATTTTTCTACATCTGACAAATACTTTTATTTCAATGATGATTTTTATTACAAACATCTGATGAGAACCGTCCATAAGCACTTACGGTATCCGTGAGACCAAAAAAAAAATCAATTTTTCTATTCGACACTCGCATATTTCACCGTATCGGTCTATCGAGTGTATCACATTATGACCAAATATCCACTTTATGAAAACAATAAAGTGTAACAGATCGTTTTTACAAAATATTTTGTACGATTTTCACGCACAACTGATTTTCCACAAACTGTACGATTCGCAACATATTTTCGAAATGACACAATAGGCAGAAAAAAGTATCTCAACAACAACAACAACGTCGACGATGACGGGCGACGGCGGCGGCGCTCTCATTGTTCAAACGGTCAAAATAAATTGAAGCGTACACGGTTTCGTAAAAATACATTGAAAGCTCACAGACGACCCTGACCCCCATTACTTTAATCCACATAACAGCATCCATTGCTGATCTCTAAAAATAATAAAAGTTTTCGTCCAGATAACTCAGATCGTTTTATCATAGCGGCCACTGGCAATATCTCAGTCCGAAAATATAAAACAAACGATTTAGTAAATTCCAATAGCATCTTCGGTCCACCATTACCGTTTCCTGGAAGAGCTCAAGAAATATCTATAAAGTTCAAAGAGACTCGCTGCGCTATCGTACGTGTTTTACGACGATATTAAATTTAATAAACTTTCGGTGTATGTGAACTGTCGAGGGATGAAGGTATCTCTTGTTAATTTAATTCCGTTTTATCAGTTTTGTATCTTATTTCGTATACGTCCAGATTTCAATCTGAAAGTGAACCGATATAAAACCAGTGTCTCTCTCTCTCTCTCTCTCGTTACATCTCGGCCTCTGTATGTCTGTACGGTTATTTTTTTTTAGATAGAACTGAATCGATAGGATTCACGATTATCTTTTCGGATAAATCATTGTCAAACATAAAAAGCGGACGACTCGTTTGTCACCTACATTCACAAATAAGTCATTATGATATTTCAAACGATTAATACTTATAATTTTTATTTTCTATCCTAGAAAATATAGAAATGTAAACTTCACAAATTCGATGGCACTTTGGGAAAAAAACACAATTCATAGCTTGTCAATATAGACATTTTTCCAAAAAATAAAAGTACATTCTAGTCAGAGAATAAAAATACAGTTTTATCGTACGAACAAAAATCCTGCAATTATTTTTGTTCTGAAGATTCGATGATAACATTCATTCCATAAGTAGGAAATAAATTTTATAACACGATGACGATTTTCCAGAATATTTTTTTATTCCAATTGTTTTCGTGTCCAATTTGAAATTATTACAAATCAGTCTAAAAAATGCATTTTTCTTTCATTAATAATATGTGAAGATATTCAAGAAATGTATAGATCAGACAGTATTGACTTTAATCAGAAATTAAATATTTTTAAACATATCAGTTCTTAAAAATTGATATTCTGTCTATTACAAGAACGTTTTGATTTAATGCATTAAAATACGGTAAATTTGGAGGGTTTTTTTTAAAAAAAAGAACTACTCTGTGCATCAATTCCAAAATTTACAAATATTTCTATTCCTATTCAAAGAAACTGTAGTATTTTTTTGCGAACATGTATTAAAATTGAAACTTGCTATTAACGATGACAAATGAGGTCGCATACATGTTTTTGATATTGGTTGACAGGATATTCGCACTTCCTGTCATCCGGAACAAATCAAACAGATTGTTATTTCATAGTGGTTTTGATATCACACGAGCTAAAATTTGCAATTCTTTAAAAAAACTATAATAAATATCATAATTTCCGGCGTTGCGATAAAGAAATCCGTTCATATGTGTGTAAAGTTTGTTGCCTTGTCAGTTTTCGTCTTTTTAGATCATCTGAATGTCTTTGTTATCCTCTGATAGATATTGAAGACTTGAAAATCTTGAAGCCTTTCATATCTATCTGAGAATGGTGCACACGTGCTGAAACTAGTAGTGGGGAAGAAGCAGTCAGATGATCAAAAAGACGAAGACAATCAGGACGGGATCACAGGGATAAAAAATACATGGATGATAGAGATTCTGTTAAAACGAACAGAGTATTTTTTTTTAAAAAAAGTGTGCAGATAAAACGTTATTCATTTCAAAACAAAGCGACCGATTGATTCATTGAAACCAGTATTCAATTTCCTTTTTCATAATTTCACGAATCAATTCACATAATGTGTTTTTTTAAGATTCCGTTCCGGTTCACGGTTCCGGTGATTTGTTATTGAAAAAGGTGTTGTGTCAATTCGAATTTATCAGGGATAATATTCTTAATGTTAAAGCTGTTGTGCACGTAGTTTTTTTTTATAAAATATAATTTTAGAAAGGATGTTGAATGACTCGGGGATTAATTAACTACTACATTTTTTATGGGAGTATTAAAGATGTTACATTGTGATTTTTGGTGTTTATTATGTTTATAATTAAATAAAAATCATAAATATGTTGTTGATTGGTTTCTTTTTTGAGTGTATTTGTTGGGAAATTTATTAAATATTTTATTTGTTAATTGGAGATTTGTTAAAAGATTTACACATTAAAATATGTGATGAAGGAGACGCGACTCATATCGAAAACTGACAAGATGACTGAGTTTGATAGGCGAATTTACAATTACTATTACTGTTACAGTAATCAAGATAAAAACAGTTATTAATTTCATCATAAATTCATTTATTTAATCACTTTCCATCTACATTAATTGATTTGTTGTGATTTTCAAATTATTAATTTAAATAAATATTTCATTTGATTAAATATTATCATAATATATATATATATATATATATTAAAGTTCTTTACTTGTTTCTCTCTTCCTTTCTTAAATCACACTCTCAGAATATGTTTCTACCTTTATAGATTCTGTACTTTTACTTCTGTTTACCTACACACACATTTATATACATACATATATATATATATATATATATGTGTGTGTGTGATGTGAATTGCATGCATACACTGATTCAGTGTCAGCTATAATTAAGGCGAAAATAGTAGGTACAAAAGTGGAAATTTCATTTATATGTAAATTATACATTTATTCTTAAATTATGACGACCCGAAACTGAATTTTGAGTTCAAATTCCATTTTCGAAATGTCAGTTTTAATTTGAAAAAACGACGATCATTACAAATATTCGAAATTATGTACGGTGAATTATTTTCTGATAAACTCGAGTGATATTCAAACAAATTTTCTGTGAAAATTATCCAGACATGTAACACACATTCTCTTGTCAGAACCCGTTCACGCATATCATTCTTAATTCCTATTTAAAATAATTGTATTCTCATGTAAGGTTTGGAGACTTAATTAGTTGTTTGAAAATCGTTTATATTTAATATTCGTCGCATAGTTTCATCGATCAAACAGTTTCGTAAATATTTATGCGGAATTCTTTGTCGAAAAAATCCATTATCGTTCTAAACACTCGGTCAGACTTGTAGGTAAATGACCATCGTTCCACTATGTCCGTCTCTCTATCTCTCTCTCTCCGTTCATTTTCACACACATGCATAGATATGTTTAGGTGTTGGTAATTCTCAAAAGATATTTTTATAAAAACTAATTTAACTTTCCCGTTTTTTAGTGCCCACTTTATAATTACAAAAAAATGAGAGTACTTTTTAATAAATCACAACTGTTTAGTACGTGCTTCTGGTTTTTAGATTATGTAATAATATTTATCTTTAATATTTTAATACATTACATGTATATATAAAAATAATGGATAATTTTTTTACATTTTTGTACATTAGTGTAAAAAAGAACAGTTAGAGAGAAAGTCGTATAACTGAAGAAAAAAAAACAAATAAAAAGAATACGTTTTAAGTATCCGGAATAGAGAGCAAACAATTCGTCGGAGCTAATACGTTCATTATTTATTGATATTTGATTATATATATATATATATATATATATATATATATATAAACTGATCGAATATATTGCTCGAAAAACTTTCCACTCGCCGAAAAAGCATCGAAAGTATAAAACTGCTTATTAGTTTTCGTACCATTAATAATTACACAATAATCAGTCCGTTCACTTTCGAACGTTCCGTCGATCGAGACACACACATTGCTGTTTTCTTTCAAACGCGAAATCCGCACTGTCGATAAAACAAAAATTTAAAATTTAATCACCGAAAATTCACATTTGGCAAATTCCCAGAGCCGGCCGAATAATATCGCAATTCAATTCACTGATACATAAATATTTGAAGACAATAGCTCGTGCCTGTTATATTCAACGTCCATCATCAGATTTTATTTTATCGCTTCCTCATTTCCATTTAAATATTGTGGACCAGAAAAAAATATATTCTGTATTCGTGTATTATTGTTCTCAATATTGGTTTTTATGTGCTGATACGATGAATTATACATTTGACAATTTGACCTATATATTCATTTAAGCATTACAACGCAATGAATCATGTCGGTGTAGTTGTAACAGTGATAATTATTTTTCTTTGCGAGAAACGTTCGTGACGGGATGAGAACGAGAAGCATTTCGCGTAATAAATCAGTGAACAGCAGTGTACTTGTCTTTTAGAACGGGATTTTTGTAAGGTCCATCACATATAATGTCGATATTTTAATTGTTCTTCAGACAGAAATTACATTTATTTGTGACTGTATTTCTATTCCTTTTATATTTCTATAAAAAAAAACACACGCACAATAGAGTTGAAATATAACACTACATATACAAATTTCTTTCACCTCAAATGATCAAAATGTTCAGTAAATCATCATTGATCATTTTTTCTACACTTGACGCTCTGACGATGGTGGAGTCATTCATTGAACAGAAATCATTCATTGAACAGTTTTTAATTTGCGAAACTGGATTCAGACAGAGTTTCAAAACTGTATGGTGACTAATCTTTTTACATTTTTACACCTCTTTAAGTCGCTTTTTTGAACGATTTCATACATTCGTATTATCGATGAATCTTAGTAAAAAGTTGTTTGATATAAAATTCACAAATCTGATATTAATCTATAAACATCATCCATTCGTTCAAACATTCCTACAACTATTCGTAGACATTTTTAGATTTTAGCAGATGTAGTGTATCTTAAAAAATAGTATATTGTATATATGAAAATTATGCCAAAACAATGCAACGATTTAAGACAGTGCGGAGAAGTATGGGGATATCTTTTTCTGAGAATAACAAGAAGATATAAGAAAAGTATAGAATAGATACAAAAACAAACTGAAGTTACATACATAATAAGAAGAGTGAAGAGTTTAAAATAGAAATGGACAGAACATATTGCAAGAAGAGAACACAATCGATAGAGTGAGTAAAGTATTGAATAGGAACCGAGAAATTTGTGAGACTGAAAAATATCAATCGGCTGATGGAGTAAGGAAATAACAAAATTTACAGAAAAGAGAGCCATTGAATTGTTTGAACTGAAACGATTTTGAAGAGGCCTTCATCCAGCAATGGATCGAAAGAGGCTAATGATTTTATATATATATATATATATATATACATACATTTATTAATGTTTGTAATATATTGCTCTTTGTACACTCCGAGACCCGCTCAAACAACAGACTATGGTCCACGATTCCGCGATGAACGGAGAGCCATCGGCATTGTAAAGACCGTATCGATTTCATGTCAATGCGTTTCGGATTTAAAAAATGTCTAGACGAGACGCATCGCCGTGCAGAGCAGATCAATCATCCGCTGTCGTACGATCTGTCCATTTTTACGGATTTTTTTCCACCATTATCGGCGAATCAAACGTCACAGAGATAATGTTTGAACAGTTCGCAACTAGTTCGAAAGTTGGGACGCGCAGCGTTCAATATAAATTGAAACGGCTTATCTCAGATCACGGTAAATAATGTGCGCGCGCGATGTAGTACATACTTCATACATACACACACACACACACGCACGCACATTTGTTCAATCACAAACGTCCGACCGGGATTATCGGACGCTGATCAGATTACATCAGTGCAACAGTAGAATATAATTTATACCCGGGCTATAAATAAAGCGGGCGCGCGCGCGCGCGAGGACAATGTACACTTGTTGTAAATTAATTTCCACGTATCCACTTGTACATTTTTGTTTTCGTCCGAATGCATATTTGTGATCGGTACACTTGTACTTTGGATCAGATTGGAGCGGTCGGTTAATGCCGGGAGCGCCGGAATCATCGGCTCTAATCGATTTATTACACACTTGTACTCGCGTGTAACAGTCATTAAATTTCACTATGCCAGTTCAATTTTTACATATTTTGAAAATTTCGTTTATTTCTTCAATGATGAATTCGATCAGAACATGTACTTTTTCATTTAGTATTGAAAATTTATAATACGATTTCGAAGTGAATCGGAGAACTTATCGTGAAATGATATCGCTGTAAACAACATCCGATCTGAATCGACTTTACATATATTTGCAAAAAAGAACAAAGTTATTTTTGTAAAAACAACAATATTTAACACTTATTCATTGTTCGTGCGGAAATGATATTGAAATTACAATCTAGACATAAACTAGGCAAATGTCAACAATAAGTAGACGGTAAGTTAAATATGATGAACAGGTCACAACGTATATAAAACATGCACATTATGTGACGATTGCAATTATAAGTTGCCAAATAGAACCGGGTCCTTCAAGTCGTGAACTGATTAATAATACTAATATATAAATTTGAGAGTTGATAATTTCTATCATGTTTAAAAATAATAAAAAATTGTCGATTTGCACTCTCACACTAGTTTTGAAAAAGGAAGATAATAAATTCTATTTATTCTTTTATTCTCAATAGAGTAGAACATAGTTGCGTCAAAATTATACTGTGCGTCAGCTAGTTTTATAAAGAATCAAAAAAAATATATCATAAATAATTTTCAATGTCTACATTATATACATATATATATATATATATATATATATATATATATATATATATATATATATATATATACATTGACAGCAACACCACAAAACTTATTTAATACACTGATGATCCGACTAGCTTTTCGTGCCATCGATTATCAACGCATGACTTGGTATCTTGAATAAAATTCTTTTAGACTGGAAGCTTATTTTTCTGAAATAAACTTGAAAAGTAAACCATTCAACGATTAATACACATATCGCGTGTACTGTATTAATGTTAACACGTTTTATATATATATATATATATATATATATATATATATATATACAAAAAATAAATATATAATAAGAGTATCCTTGCGATAATGTCAAAGTTAATGACGATAATTAATTAACATGGCAACATCGCACAATGTTTACTTAGGTCAGTGAGTATTGTAATTAGAAGTAATTCGTTTCTTTTTTAATTGGATCAATGACATTCCAAACTTTTATTCGACTCGTTTAATTTAACTCTTACGAAGTAATTTGTGTGTGTAACGAGGACTGCTGTTTAACGAGAGAATAATGAATAATTGAGTTATTATTTAGTACAATATTTAAAACGATTCTCGGAGAGAGGATCATCGAAACAACTTTTATTTATAATAAATGTGTACGTTAAACAAGTCTGAGGGATGGATAAGAGAGTAGATATTAAAAAATAAAATATGAAACATTCATGATAAAGTATAATAATTTCGGTACGAATGCACATTTGAAATGAAGACAAATAGAATGTCTGTCAAATTATAAAGTTTTAAGATGAATTCGCGAAATAAATTGAAAAGTTTCGCTCAAATCAAACACCAAAGAGAATACAGACATCGATCTTACTTTGATAACAATAAAAGTACGGATATATTTAATGAAATTATTTTTAGTATCGTGAAGAATGTGCGCTTGTGTTTTAATCGAAAGAATGCGAGATGAGTGGATGCAAACATTTTTATATACAAAGGAATATTAGAACACACACACACACACATATTATATATGTCGAGGATTGTTTTTTTATATATATATGTTAGCACAGAGTCAGAATTGAAATTCTACACAAACATTAAACGATCGATTTTAATAAAAATACAGTTTCTGTACAACTGCAAGTAACCGATTCCTGTTTTTGATCATCTATGAACATATATTTCATTTATTAAAATTAGAATTAAACAATATTCAATTAATAATATATTTATGACAGCGAAAGACTTGAAAACGATTTATTTTCCCTTATTTGTTCAATTTTTCGAGCAATTAAACTACTGAATAAATTTTGATTATTATATGATTTTTATAATTGTTTCAATACAATAAATTATCTTAGTGTGGATCAGTATCTACACTCTAAGGATGATTGTTCATTTAAGAAAATCCTTTCTGATTTTCTATACCTGTTTCCGATCAAATAATTATATATATATATATATATATATATTAATTAATATACTATTAATATACTGATTGGTACCTACACTACGAGGATGATGTCTCATTTCATCTATCGCCACTATCGATCAATAAACATAAATATACGGTTTGAAAAGCCGAAAAACGTACGTGTCTAGTGTTATGTACAAGCAACAGATAAAATAATTTATTAAAAATATAATTTTTTTACAACTTGCCTGCTCCGTCCGCCCGTTCTTCATTTTAATTTGGTTACGTGCCGTCACAGACATGTGACATCGGAAAGAAAAAAACGATACTTCACTGCGCCCACCTCCACGCAAGTATTGAAAAGAGTTGCTGTCACAGAACCATTTTGTATAGCGTTCGACGGGCGCGATCGTAAATTCCCAAAAGGGCACTATGTCCATATAAAAAGACGGCATTCGAAATCAAATAAACGAAATCTGGACACGTGCGAGCGTGAATATATGTCACGGTTGTACGTTGAGATTTGACGAAGAGGGAAAGAAGCGCTAGCGACGCTGACTGACCCCGCCGGATTTATTTGTTCTCTGACCTTTTACGTGTGTTATGTCACACGGACGAGCTGTGTGTACAGGCGACATTGTGTACGGCACATCTATATTAAATGCATAATCGGGATTCGAAATCGAGTTTATACAAGCGCTCCGAAGCGGAATCGTCTTATGAATTTATTTCGATGCAATAGATATTTAAATACAAGCTAGTAAGAGAGTGTTTCACAGATTCCTCTGATTGAATTGCGATTTGGACACAGAATATGTTCCATCACTTAGAAATAAACTCGAAACCATCCCCTAGACATCAAAATATTCGATCTATACTAGTCACAAGCCTCAATGCTCAGCACTCGTTTTATGAGGGAGGTTCCCTTGGCTATACTACAAACGACGTTTTTAAAAATATAGGTAATTTAAATGAAGTTTTCAGATTTTTAATAATAAGTAAAATGAAAAAAATATATATAAAAAATATCGAATTTAAGCAGAAATGTAATTTTAATATTTCTGTTTTTTAAATTGAATTATACTCAATAAAAGGAAGTGAAAGAGAAAATGTCGAAAGATGCACAAAAAAACTATGATATTAATACGGAAGGGCTGAAATTAAACGGGCTTATTAAATTGTTGAATGGAACGATTTGAGATTTATGACCGTAGCGGTCGGTCGTGTTATAAGCGTGTCTGATTAGATAAACCTACTGACAGTAACTAGAAAATTATTAAATGATACAAATCTGACGATAGGCTGTCGCCGTTCCATCGATTGTTTCTATAAAACAAACCAACCTTTTCTTACAGAGAAAGAAACGACAGCACAAAACGCCGACCAAATAAAATGTCGACTTTAATCCAGTTCTGCTATAAAAGCATTCTCGTGTCAATTATAAAATTTTCATGCAAAATTGTTGAATAAAAGACAGTTGTTTCGACTTTTGTATGAAGTGTAAGTGACAGTGTTTAATAATTTATAGCATAAATTAATAGCAGTAAAGAAGAGCCATCATGTGCACAGAAACAAAGTTTTGTGAAGTTCGACATCGAGTCGAAGGAGAAGAATAAACTTTTGAAATAGGTACAGTTGGCTGTTGCAGTTCGTAGTCGTGTTTATACTTTATGTGAATGTGTGTGTGTGTGTGTGTGTATTAAAAGACGCAAGTTCACTAAAGTAATTTCTGTCTAGATGTAAAGGAGTGGATGTACTGTTATCATTCCGAACGCTAAGTACATAATTTAAATGTGTAATGCATGTCAGGGCGGAGGTGTTCGGTATTTGTGCAATGTGTATCTTTTTCGTTTTATTTCTGTTTATAAACAGAGATCTGAACGGAACACATTAGTGTAATAAACTGGCTGGAATTGGAAAAGCGATTCTAATTAAATTTTCAATTAACATCAACGATTCATTACAGAAATATATTAACTGTGTTATTTTTGATTTCTAAAGCATACAAATTGCTGCAGCACGAAGTGTAATCACACTGTGATTAAATCGCTTCTAAAAATGATTTTTTTCTCCGTGTCACGACGCTCTGATGACGATGACATCACCGTCTAAGTGAGCATAAACAACAATCAAAAATGATCAATGGTCACTTATTGAACATTTTCGATAGAACATTTTTTTCTGCAATGTGTTTTGAGTGAAAAATTCTTTGGCGAGAGTGGATTTATCCACTGTTACAATTGATATTGATGTTATTTTTCTTGTCGTCGAGATGACAATTTTTTTCTCCATTATCGGTTTTGTCTTCAGATAGGAACTGATGTCGAAAGACGAAATCAGTAATACCGAAACAAAAACAAAGAATGGTGACTTCGAGAACAAGAAAAATAATTTCAAATCAAAGTATATAGAAGTGAAATAAACTACAAACACATTATAACATCAACGGATTTTTTCTAAAAAAATATTTTCATGGTTTATGGCATGTAGAGAGAATTCATTTGTAAGAATATGTCTTTAACATTACAAAAATTAATAAAACACTTGTTCGATTTCTACGAATCTGTTCTAGCCACATGCGTGTTTTCTTCTTAGCCATAAACCTACGAAAGATACAACCGTGTATATCTTGTTTACGAGATAACTGTTCCAAATGAAACATAATTGAATCGCATTACGAATTTCGAACGGAATCACGTTCGGCCGTGTGAAATTTTCAAAAGAGACAATTTAATATTTCATCAACGTTGAAATTACTATTAAGGAATTTACAGGGAGAAAAGAACGCGCATACAGTAAGTATCGCCTTTATGTGCAAACGTGTTGAATTTAAATCCGGACCGATTGCTTAGATAAAAATATAATGAGGTTGAAATGACGGCGGTGGATGCCGTTTTTCCCATTAGGGCTTGCTTTACGTTAAGGTGTTCAACGTATTTCGGTTGCTCGAGTCACAGGTTGTCACGATTGTCACCACGCCCTGTATTTGTACGATAAATCGACTTTCGTGCTTTTGGATTTGACATTTTTATTAAAATAAATATAATTAGAAATGTATTTAGTTTTTCTTTGTGTTATAGAATCCGAGAATAGACAAAACTCGAGACAGCAACAACTCAATTTAGATACAACTAGATTCATAAATACCGACTGTGTTCACTAATCGTTATTCTTAATACTCTTGACTTATTCTCGCTTCTATTTAATCTTACTATCGATGACGACATACTATACTCACATTGTGTCTAAATTCCCCTTCACATATGAATTCTTTTTTCACAAATCACAAAAAGATTTTCTGCTCAAAAATGCTTCATAAGCCATTGCTTTTTCAAAGATTTTTCTGTGCTTAAGCCTTCTAAAATCATGGAATCGTCATTGAAATAAAGTAAGTAATAATCAAAAATAATCAACAATCGTTTACTGAACATTTTTGGCCAAAAAATATTGTTGTTTGTGAGATGAAAAAGAATAGGTTTATGAAAATTACATTCTACCTTTTTTAAGGATTAGAAGAATAGAAGATTCGTATTCATTTGTATAATTCCTCTATTATATATATATATAAATTAATATTAGATAGAAAGAATTTCTGTTTTATAACACACAGACATATGAAATACGCTGTAAATACGTTGAACAAGTAAGAAAATAAGAAACATCACAGTAGTTTTCCAGAAGAGGTTTTTTCTAATTACATACATATATATATATATAATAAATATGGATAATAAAGTGTAATTTTCATCCACGGCTATTGCACTCTTCAAAACGCCGTCACGTGTAAATAAATCAGCATTTACCAGCGAATCCGAATTGAAATGTAGCTGCAGACAATCTTCCGACTATTGATTTTTCAAAGTGATGTTCGAAACGGTCTAAGTAAAGTGCAGTCTCTTGAAAGGTGAAGTGATGCGTTCAACGATTCTTATCGTTCACAAACGATAGTACTTCGATTTTTATTCCCGCGTAGAATTCTCTAAACACCATAAGACGATCACGAAACGTCTTATTTAGGATTGATGTCCACACGACTATCAGATTTGTAAACGAGTAGCTAGCTAACGGGTTGTTCGTATTGAATCGACTCCTAATGGCTATAAATAAATCATTTATAAGAGTATTCTCTCTCTCTTTATTTCTATCTCTCTCTCTCTCTCTATATATATAAGACAGAAAACAATCAAATATTGAAATAAAGAAAAAAATGAACGTTTCCTTGAATACTGATGACGAAATGTATATAGAAAAATGTACAAAAATTATAATTTCTGCACCAGGATTTTTAATCAAGCTATTTGCTTCATTATTCTATACTCCTGTGGTTTTCATTTTACACTCTATTCAAACTACTGCCATTACCAGTTTTGATTGAAAACCGTTTATAATTAACGCCTTGTAAAACATGAACGATGGAAGTTTGTGTTATTTTTCTCTCTCTGAAAAAAGTATATATTCTAAACAAAAGTTTCGATTAGCAACGATTTTATTATCTTCATAATTATTTTCATAGATGAATTAACATAAAAAATTGATATTTTTTCTTCTTAAAATGTCTAATAATTGATTATAATCTTTTTAGAGATACTGATTTGTATTCAGATAGAAATATATAATTATCATAATTCAGGTACAAGGAAAAAATAATTTATAATTATTTGCAAGGTATGAAAAATTAAAAATAATATGAATATAACTATACACATTTATTATTTAGCAGAAATGTAAAATGTGTTATCAACGAAATTATATTGTGAAAAATATGATGCTTTCATTTCTCATGACATAATAGTGATATTATTAAATAGTCTCTACATTGAATGAAAGCTTGTGACGGAATATTTGATAGAAACCTCGTGATTTTAGTTTATGTGCATGTATATACATACATGTATGTACAAATAGAGGATAAACAGATAAATACGACAGATTAAACGGAGAAAAAAAAATTCATCGCGCGCACAGTGACAATACGGCAATTATCTTCTAATCGCCAATTAAAACGTTCGTCATGGATTGAAATGCGATCGAGACAACCTGAACGAACGCCTAGTAACCTCATAACTAAGCAACTGTGTTCTCTTCTCTTGTGTTATCCACCTCCGTGAATAATAAATTATTCGTGCGCAGAAAATGCTGAACAATCACAGCTGGGGGCTGGAGATGAGTCCGTGACGGTCGCCAAGTGGCGGTGTGCACGGGATTTATGCCACCGCCCGGTAATATGACAGTGTGAGGGTGTTTGAGCTTTTACCAACTAGAATAGCATCCACTCTCTCAAGACGTCGCGAGGACGATGATGATGGTACAGGCGATAAGCGAAACTCGTAAGTGTGGTGTTCTATATACAAGACGGGACTCTGTTCGATTGATTATAATACGATAGGCCGGATAATCTTTTATATATTTTATATATATATATATATATAAAATCGAAACACTGAAACAGAAACGATCTCGATGGAAATATGCAAAAAAAGTAAATATAAATAAAACAAAGTCGACGGCAAGCTATGTTTTAAAGCACTCTGCATTTTTTTATGAGGGTTGAGTAATGCTTTATCAGTTTGATTTTATTTATTCTGATAGGCACGTAAAAGATACTCCTTTTACGTTATTTTATTTGATTATTAATTTTCAAATGGAATGCTCCACTATCATTTCTTGCAGACAACATTTAAGAAACTGACGCCTTTCACAAATTAATACTTTCTTTATCCTACAGACCATGAAATAGTTACAATAAATCATCTTCAGAATGTTAGGGTACAGAAACACCTAAAAAGCGGTTTTTCTGTACTCTATATATGGTAGCATCGCTATCGAAATGGGAATAAATAGCAACAGTAAGGGTTTGTTAAACATTTTTGACTGGAATTCATTTGTGAAAGTGAATTTAGCTATTGCACGAATTTTATCAATACTGAAATCTTTTTAATTAAAAAACTATATACTTCATGTTAAAAAGAATAAATAAGAAATAAAATTCTAACAATTATAGTATGTTTGGATTCAAGATTATTATTATTACAGACATGCCTGTTTTTCAAGCAATGTTTCATTGCTATAAATTTGGAAACAATTTACAGAGAGAAAGAGTAATTCCTTATAAAAAAATATATGCCTATAGAATCTTAAATAACAATGCTTTTTATAAGCAAAATTTTAAAAATCAAAAATCAAACAAGTTCAATATAAAACCTAGAAGGGAATGAATGTAGAAAATGAGATTTGATTCAGTTAGATTGACAGAAGCATAGAGAGTTGTTTCTAGCTGCTGTTATAGAAATGTCTCAATTTATTTTGTGAGAGGCGACGGTGGTCAGGAAAATCATTTCTAATAAAAAATTACATCAATTTTTGGTGTGTAATTTCAAACAGCTGTTCTTTGTGTATTAGATGTCGATAATTAATTATATATTAGAAAAAAATGATCGAACATTATTCTAATTTTAAATAAATGCTAGGATTTAAACCGTACATTTATACACGTTCATCTTTTCATAATTCACTAAAAACGCGTTTAAAAGATAGAAAATCATTTTATTTACACGATTTCATAACATGTGGCTTTCGGTTGTTCAACAGAAAAAAAATCTAGAAAAAGTCCGCACCGTTCGAATTTCAATGCTGTTGAACGTATTCCATTTCACAGCGCCGACCTTAATTTCATACTTTTGTATGCGACCGGCATCGCTTAACATTTTCAAACGTCTGAACAATACCATCCCCATTTTTCATACTTACATCTTTTTAGAGTTTATTTAAGCACAATTATCAACCGTTCGATTCCGAAGCGATCTGTACGTCGCCCGACAGTCCGTTGTAAATTCTGTACGTGTGCTCCGACCTCATCAAGTCATAATAAAGTATAAATACGATATTTTCAGTTAGAATAATAAGAAATGAACTCAATACACGGGAAAACAATAACTGAGAATGTACGATGCTATCAACCGAATATGACGTATAGTGAAGTGGGCTTATGAACAATGATGGGATATTATCTTCGCGTTCCTTCATTCTCTAAACTTCATCGTAAGTAGGAATATTATGTAGCACACAACAGACAGAACGAGGATTAAATTTATGTAAGATTGTTAGCACCGGGAAGGAGGTGATGAATAAATCCTGCCGCTTCACCTTTCCGCCCGTCAAAATTCGTTGCGTCCAATGTTTATGGCGGTGTGGAATGTACCTACAACCTTCCCCTTCCTCCCCACAAAAAATGTATGTATATATATATATATATATATATATATATATATATATATATATTCAAGTAATAAGATCGGGATTCTACTGCGCCATTCCCCGTCACCTCCCGTGTCAGTATAAAGAAACAAAGTAGAGAGTGCTTTCTGGCGTTTATATTATATGTGTACATTAAATATAAATATTGAATTTCTGTACGTTTCGTAGTTTCATTTTATTTTACGTTTATTGAAAAATGTTCCTGTATACAATAATTTTTCGGATAGGACTGAGTGAAATGTTTTATGAATATATATATATACACATATATTCAGCATTGCTGGATGCAATAAAGAATCGAACTTTAAATATGATTCCAGAACAACAGAAAAAATCTCGACGAGTTTCCGTTCCGTTTTCGCATGAGGATCTAATAAAATATTTATATCATACTTGATCGAATATTCAAGACACAAACGTTAATATTGACATTTTTTACATGTTTCGTTTCATAAACGAAACAATCAAAATTTTATGAACGCTCTACAGATGATTTTATTAACATCACTCGACATAGTTAAATATCTAATATATCGTTTATTAGACGTTTACAAACAACAGATAACGATGAATGTTGAGGAAAAACGAATCGAACATTCAATAACTGGTACGAATATCATAAAACGTGAAGAAAATAAATTCTGAAAACGAATCGAATTGAGGAGAATGTTATATGAAATCAAACAGGAAGTAATGCTGTATTTAATACGCGAATATTATTCACTACTCATATTGAAGTTTTATAAATTAAGAGATAAGGAATCGACTCGTTCTTCGCCTACTCATGGAAATCGATATAAAACCTCATTTTTTCATAAAAAAAACTTTAAATATTGATACAAATATCCGTTAATCGGTTCTATAGAAAATTACATTTTTTACTGTTTACCATCATTTCTATAAACATTGACTGCGTTCAATCGACTGAGCACACTCATTGATTGCTCAATGTTCTCAATTAAAAAATCTTCTGAACGATAAATGATACAAAGAGTATCAGCTGAGATGTTTCAGTGAATGTTTTTCATGTCAATATTCAAAAATTAATGATTCGGAGCGCAGACTTTATGAATTTCTAGGAAATAATGTAATTTCCGTGATCTCAATATAGTTTCGGCTACTTAATTAAATTCATTTTCACAGCTGGATCCTTCTCTCATACTAATATCTGATCAAACATGTTCAATAATTGATAATTTTCGGTTCTTGCTTAAGCGAATTTCAATGGCGATGTCGTCATCAACATAATTTCAAGTAATATTCTATTAAAGTTACAAAAATTATAAAAAATCGCAGTTTTGCATGATCTTATCTCTGGAATAAAGACTTTCTGTAAAATTAACTGAAATATGTTTATATATATATATATATATATATATATATATATATATATATATATATATATACACACATATATAAAGATGTGAATATTTAGTTGCGTCTGATGTATTTATGTATATAAATGTGCGTGTGTGTGTGCGTACATTTTTGTGCGGGTTCGTGTGCGTGTGATACAATAAATCTACGGGCACGGGTTTGAACTTTTTGTCGAAACTAAGCGCACATTTTAATAATAATAGTGACATAAATCAATTAAGGATTGCACTGCGTGCATAGGTAGTACTTTGTAGGTGTTTATCTAGGTTAACGATGTCATAAAATACGTACAGTAATTGAATACATATTAAATTATGGCTCCGAACATAAAAGTGATATACAGGGGTGCGAACTACCACACATTAGCATGACAATGCCGGGCACGTTAAAAATGCAAATGACTACAACGCCCCTTGTACGGAAATCGGGCCTACCACCAAGAGATACGCTGGTCTGTGGTCAGGGCACTCGTCTCTGTTTAATTACCGGCGGCTGGTCGACGCGCAGCAAAAAAAAAAATGCCCGCCCCCGCGGCTCTCCCGGAACGCGATGCGGCGCAACGAGAACACTTCACATTCTAGTTAGATGTTAGTTTATGTAAACAAATTTATTTTAAACGGGACGGCGACGAACATTATCTAAATTGTTTTCTATTTTTCTCCCCCGCTGTTCTGTTTGAATAACAATTTCAGAATGTCACATTCGTTCGAATGAGCGTACGATATTCTTATTCTTCTGACACGAGATATTTTATGTTTGCGAATCCACGTTCAGCTGCAACATTCTTGTTTGCTTTGGAATTATTTCACGGTGCTACACAGCGAAATATCCTGTTAACTGGACACGCCATAAAAATAATGTTCTCGTTGAATATCAACTTGTTTGTTTTTAAATAATGACTCTGTATGTTTTTCAAACGTCTAGAAATTACTGCCACTATGAAATATTTACACAAGAGTCTCAAACATACACACGTATATATATATATATATATATATATATATATATATATATATATATATATATATGTGTATGTATGTAAAGAAAGAGAGATAGAAACAATAATATTCGCGTAAAATGAACTTATTCTGAAAGGTTTATTTTCCACACACAGGACACAAACGAAAACACTTGTAATATTTCTGTACGGCGTCACTTTACTGTTCGTAATCAAAGTTAAAACTATGCAAAAATGTCATAAAAACCGTCTAACCCTGAAAACAATGTACAGTGAATCACTTTTTTAATACATAATGTAGCATCTAATAAAAAACACGCAATATTTTACATGCTTGTCAGGTAAATTACTTTTGTAATTTAGACTCTGCCGCTGATGCTGCTACTACCGTTTTGCTCTTATAAAAATGTGGAGAATTTACTTTAATACCTTACGTTGAACAAGTATATATATATATATATATATATATATATATATATATATATAAATAATATTAGGTTAATATCAAAAAATAAGTAATAAACAACATAATAAAATCATCAAGATTGAAAAAATTTTCAAGTGTCATAAAATAAATGCTGAATGTTTTTCTTCGAGACTCTTTTTGCATGTAATTATATTTTTATTAAAATTGAAACAAAATATAGTATATATTTTACCACTGATGCCGCACTGACATCCAGATATGACTTCTTTGATCGATCACAAACCATATACATTTTTTCTAATTAAATTGTCCGATAATTAGGTCTTAATTGATGATTTCTTATGTATGTTTTTATGACGATTCTATTATACACAGTATATTGATGATATCAAAATTGAAATATGCATAAGTTACAAATTGAAAAAGAATCATTTATTGAATAACAAAAAGGAATTCTTCTCTCGCCGATAAATCAGAAACAGTTTTTTTTTTTCGTCGATAATATCTAATAAATCAATAATCATTTTTTATTGTTGTTACGGTAATCATTCACGAAAAATAACACAATAAATTTTATTAAGTAACGAATTAGAATATGAATCTGACTCTATGAAGTTTCTTGGTTCTCGATGAATAATTTCTCTTGTCCGTTGATTGACATCTCTTCTTGCGCTATCCATTTCAAACTTTTCACTCTTCTTATTATATCTGTAATTCCAGTCTATTTTCGTACCGTCTTATTATTCTTGTTATTCCCAAAGCGCATTTTTTCATACATCTTTGCGCTGTCTTGAATAGTTTCATTGTTTTGGCATTAAGAACGTGTATTCCCAATACACTGGCTAAATATTTTTCTCTTCAAACAGAATGAGATGGATATTCGATTTAAATATTGAAGCAAATAAACTCCATCCAATGTTTATTCTTCTATTAACTCCATCAATGAATGAATAATGCATCCTTGTTAACAAGTTATCACAAATAATCATATTCTTCAATTTCTGTTCCATTTATTTCTATTTTATTTGGAAGAATATACTCAGTCAACATCAATATATATATATATATATATATATATATATATATATATATATATATATATATATATATATATATATAGTTATGTATGTACATGTGAATGAAAAAAAAACTGGCAGGTATATAATGATATATCAAGTGTTCGTTTAATTTAATATGAGTCATAATGCCGATCTATCAATTGTGTCAATCTTGTATATGAAATATCTATATTGAATTAAATTTGTTTTTTTATTCAGTGAGTCGAGCTTATTTCCATTCCAATGAAAATAATTACTTGTCAAGAACATTCAGTGTTTTTTTCCCAGAATGAACTTATTTTCACACACATATATATATATATACAAATGATATGTAGATTAGAAAAGAGAAAAAAGCACGTGGTAAAAATACTGAGAATTCGTACAAAAACTTGCGATTTTCGTCACAGAAAGCCGCGTGCACGTGCGCACAAAAACACGTATTAACATTTTTAAAAAAAGTGTCCGCGCACGCATGAATATGCATATGCGCGGACATTTTTTCCCTCGTCATTCGTACAGTAGTAATCGTTGAATGATTATAATAAAAAACGTCCGATATAATATCGAATTTCGTAGATGCAGATGTGACATTTATTTAATACATCACAATGTATTGTAATGCCCTCGCTCAGTGTGAAAATTAACGAGTGTAATTTTTCACTTCCTGCATGCATATAAAATGTATTTAGGGTGCATAATAAACAGACAATGTGTACAGCCGCAGGTTCAGCCAACACTGATTTAATTAGCTTGTTTGCATATCATTAATCAGCGAATATTTACTGTCATTTCACTATCGATTTTATTTATACATTTATTTGTTTGAATCCGTTCGACTATCGTCAGCTTCGCTGTGAAGTTCCTCTCCCTCGACACCTCGTTCGAAATTCGATGTTTCGGTGTTTCTTTGACACTTTATAGTGCTGTACGTGGAAAATTTTGTATTTACATCGATGTTGGTTTTATGCTTTTTGCTCTATTCGTTTTTAACGTTCATCCAACTTTGAAATTTAAGTTCGCACGACACACAAACAGACATAACTTTGTGGCAGTTAACGCCAGTGTTTTTGCTCGTGATAGTTTGTCTCTTTTTTGTGTACGGTTATTCCATGTTGCGCTACGGTAGAATAAAATTGTTCATTACTCGCTCTTTTTTCCCAGTTTTATCATCGGTCGGGTAACTTTCAACGTACAAAATATAAACACACACATAAATTTCATCTGCACATATATAATTGGCTTCGGCTAAACAGCTTACTTAAAATAGAAATTGTGAAAACTAGAACTGTTTTCAAGATAACGTTTGGCACCACGTTCGCTTCAATTCGAACAAAGTTATATATATATATATATATATATATATATATATATATATATATATATATATATATATATATATATATATTAGCGTTTGAGAATGTGGACGAGTGTGGATAGGTTTATAAAGTCTGAATGGACAATGAAGATTTTTTTTAATTAATTATTTAATCGCAACTACTAATAAGAGAAGAACAATTATTCGTGTCTGTTTATTTCGTAACATTTTAGAGCTGTGTGTTTTATTCAATGAAACGATCGTTTAAATTTAAACTTTTTTTCACATTCCATAAACGAATTTTTACCTGGATTTGAAGTATTTTATCTTTGCGGTCATTGATTTGCCTTTTTCTTGCACTATTCGATTCGTCTTTCGATATCTAGAATATCCACCTGATGATGTCAAAAGATGAAAGCGGTAGTGCGAGAAAAAGAAAGAATATCAATACATACTAATTTTTATCTTTCTTGAAGTACTGAGAACTATCAATGACAAGAAAACGTTCTGATTACGATTATATGAATCACAGATAGAGATATAAAGGTTGGAGATATTTTTCTTCTCCTGTACGGTGTCAATTACACATTTATTTATCCAGAATGTGTTCTTAAACAAGTAAATACGATTCCTAGAGTTATCTCTTTAGTAAAGGTCAGATAGATAACTTTATTAATTGTAAATATAAATTTAAAGTATGTCGAGTCGGTTTAAGAGTCACCACTCGATTCTAAGCGTTCAAAACTACATATTTTTTTGAAAAAAAAAACTCAGTTATCTCAACGGCTATTAAGATACTACCTTCAAAGTTTCAAAATAATCAAATAAAAAACGATATTTAGCGCTGATGACAACAGTACTTATATTTGTTTTAATGAAAAGATAAATAAATTTAAAAGAAATATTTTTTTCAAATAATTTGATACTTAATTCTTGTATTTATTTTTAAATCATATTTTAACCTAAATCTTTCTCTCTCTATATATACGTAAATATATATTACTGGGGTGTTTGTAAAGTTAGATTTCACAGCATGTTTTAGATTATTGCAACGTTTTATCGGCGCTTTCGCTATATTTTCAGGAAATTAAATTGTGTCTACATATGAGTTCGCATGTAGCATTTTATTAAACTCGGTATACATATGTGTCAGTGTGTACAATTTTATCGGGCACAATTGTGGCTGGTGCCGACTGATTGAAGCAATTGTAATATTTTTCACTCTATTGTAACCGTTCACAAGGATGGTAACAAAATATTCGATCTGATTAATTAAAATATCGATAAAAATATAACTACATAAATAAGATTGTCATAAATGAAATTTTTACTTCTGTATAAACTAGAATATGTTTTCCGATTAGAATTGATTCTCGTTCAGTGTGAATTATTACTCGGAAGAAATTGCTAGATCCATGATTGAAATATTAAAATAACATTTAATTTATTTTAAAAACACACTTTCTGGATTTGTATTTTGCGTATTTTAAACTGAATAGAGAATAAATCAAATGTTTAACTAGAACTGTTCACTGATAGTGTTTCAAAAATGTACTTAAATCGAACTTTCCTCATATAATTGTCCATTCGTCAAAGATGTAACGAATCGTTTTAAAATTTAAACAAGCGGCATATAAATGAGAACAACGTCGATCGTCCGCCCCTAAGCCGAACACGCGATCTAGAATAAAATATAAACAGAATCGTACGGGCGACGCTCGAAACATTTCTCAACTGACTACAACCCTGAATGTTCCATTTCAATAAACAATATTTATCACGCCATTTTCTATTCAGTGTGTTACAATTTCACGTCGAAACAAACGCACCATTGCAAGAAGTATATCACACATGAAAGGCAGCAGAAGGAGATATTCATGTTATGATTATTTTATCCGCGAGAAGAGAGCGCACGGCACGTGAAACGAGGTGAATTTATTATGGTTGCGGGTTCCGGCCAAAAGTTACGGCTGATGTTACGTACTGTACGCCATCGCTGGCGGTGTGGGGATGTTAAACTCGCACACATTCATACATGCACACATACGCGTGAATATATATATATATATATATATATATACATATAAATATATATACATATATATATATATATATATAAGAGAGAGGGACGATCCTGTAAACTTCAATCGTTTCGCGGTGTTTGCGGCGAGCCCAGGATGTGATTTATGATCTGTTGAACGAATTCATCACTACTTCATTGTGTTTCAGAGTTCAGCTTGATTTGTGGCATTGGACTGTGTGTTCGTATGCTCTTGCAATTTCACGATAACAGGTGAGATATTCTTATATATCAATATGATATTCAGATGAGCTGGTCTGAATATTCGATAGGACGGAGGGAAGTCACACGTGTGCACTCTATGCAGTGGAATACTATTTATGGAAGACATATTGGGGGATAAAATGAATATAAGAGGATGCATAAATCGGCAATATATTCTGATAGAGTTAAATAGAACAGACGCGGTCGTCTATTCATTTAAGTATTGATTTTGATACAAGAGCGTTTCAACGCAAGAAAGATAAAACTATGACGAAAATCGTTTCGTGTTTAAATAGAAAAAGAATGATCGATTTATCAATATATTTAAAAAAACATTGTTCCAAGTTATATATATATATATATATATATATATATATATATATATATATATATATGGCCCACAGATTCACAAACGATTGAAGCATGAAAAATATAAACTAAAGTGTTTTTTTTCTTAAACAAATTGAACTCTAAGAGTGTGTGTTGTGTGAAGATCGTGATATCTTGTTTCACAGTGAATACTGTGTTGATGACTTGGTGTACATAACTGGATGTTATCTTGTCGTCGTCGACGATACTAGCAATAGTGTCTGAATATAGAATTTTATGAATATGGTGTTGTTAATTTAATACACATAACTAGATATTGTCGCACTGTCCGCGAGGACGCCAGAAGTGGAACGATACAATTTTATGCGAGCTGTACTGTTGGTTTATTGTTCGTAACTGATTTTTGTCTTGGAATCTGACAATGTACTGTAACTGTGAAATATATACAACTGATTTTCTCAAACTATTATGAAAACGATATTAAGTGAATATTTTTTTAAAAAATATGCTTTGCTGTAAATAAACACAAAAAATTCGATGTTTTAGAGAAGGAGAGCGAATATTCAATCACTTATTTTATTTTAAATCGCATTAGTTTGGTATGGTTTAATGTATTGACAGTTGACAGCATGTATTTATTTTAATTATATTTCTTTATTTTCTTGTCATACACACGTTATATTGATACTGATCGCTAGTGTAAGGATTAACCTTGATGTTCAACTAGATAAAAATCTTTCTATTCCTTCATAAATAGTAATTTTCACGAAAAATATTAGCGGTAAATCGTGTTCACTGTACCGGTACGGAGAGTTTTAAAAAGGCACCGGGCTCGAAGCGTTAAAAAAGACTGGTTTAAAATGTTCGGAATTTTGAGTTTAATATTTCAATAGATTTACTGTTATTTACAGAAGAGTCAATTTTTCTTTGTCAATTTTAAAATATTTCCAACAATTTTATCATTAAATATCAAAAGCCTCTTCTTCTAGCTATTTCTTTAGCTGCTTGTCAGTAAAATACGTATTTGATTATATATTATTCAGGTATATATATATATATAGAGAGAGAGAGATGTAAAGTTTAAAATAGCTTCAAAAATCCGCAAAAAAATACAAGAAGTTATAGCGTAGAGTATAGAAATATATTTGAACATTCATTTTAATCGAAACTATGACTGATCTGTTGAAAATTGATTTAAAACTCCAAGCATATATTAAGAAAATAATTGTTCTTAATGTTTAAACAACGAAAATATCGAAAGCTGTATAAACATTTCATTAAAAATACACAACGCCAGTGTTTTATTATATTAATGTTGTTTTTTTTTCTATTATTAATTCTGTGCAGTGTTCCGATAAAGAAAAATCATTCAAAATGAATCAAATGTTTTGAAATAACATTTTCCATTCGAAGCGCAAGACAGGTCTCTTAATTTAATTGAAAAAAGGAGTAAGTGTGTTTAGTCAGGGATGTACACGGTAGAGCACGAGCCGTGTGTTTTATTTGTGGAAAATATTAATGTTGAACGACGCGAAAGTTGATGAATAAACTTCGAAATGAATTATCTTCGCAGAGTTCACATCGGTAAACATTTTAATACGGAGTTCAAGCCGAGTCGACGCTCCTCCTCCTCCTCCAACCGCTGCATCGCCGTCAAATATCCGAGGCAATGAATTAATTCATCCATTTTCAGTTAACACAAAACATCGGCAATAGTACATTATCGGCATCGAGCGTATCCCTCGCGCGAACATCCGTACGGCAGTGATCCGGCGAGATAACCGTGTGCAGCGGTACGTGCGGCGCGCGGGGGCGTGCGAGCGCGAGATGCCGAAGCTCTGATAGCTTTGAGTCACGGCATCTGTGCGCTCGAGCCGCGCGCGCGGGAGACTCCACCGCGGGCCGCGTGCATGCACGCCGTCGCCTCCACGGCAGTGAGCCGCTCGTCTTTGTCTGCGCTTCTCGTCTTTCATCACTCATGTGCCGCGACAGATATCAAATTGGAGAATTGCGTTGTGTGACAAATGACATGACGTGTACGTGTCAAACGTAATTGTATTCCATCAACACAAAAGCCGAACATTGATTAGAGATTTGAATTATTGGGTTTAGCGATGCGACGTCGATATGTTTGATCTGACACTGACGATACACTGCGTCGACTTGTAATTATGTTTGTGTTCAATTTGCGTTCCGCCCGTATTCAAACGAGCTCCTGATATTCGAACCTCGCGGAGAGAAAAATATGCAAACAAATTTCACATATTTCGAAACGTCAGCGCGACACAACATCAAACGACTCTGTCTCTCGTTACACGAATTTTAACTCGTGTCCGGTTTTAATCCATTTTCGTATTCGACGAGCGCCTTTTTTAAGACGCCTTTCACGTCTGTTTATTATGCAATGCAGATCGATACGAAATTCGATATTGTTCAATCGATAACGTTTCTGCTACACTTTGATTAATCACTTATAAATTTCTGACAGCATGTTTCTAACTACTCAATTCATAAAATTGTTCTGTGTGTGTATATTAAATAATTTTCTGATTGTTACCGTATTTTTTTTCAAAAAATATCAATTATACGGTTGAATCGAGTAATAGGAAAACAATGTTCAACATTATTTAAAACATTACAGTCTTGGATATCTTTATACTGGATCAACGGTTTTGGAACATGTAACATCTTCAGGTGGATTTTGAAGACTCGATTTAATTCGAGTTATTCTCTATTTTTAAAGGGTGAGATTTACATCAACCTTTTGAATTATAGACGAAAATTATAATATAACGAACAAAAAAATATTAAAATATACAATTTCCGCACATCGTAAAAGAAAATGTACGATAGAAGAAATAATAAATGATTTTATAATAACTTACTCGATTTAAAAATAATAAAAATGAAATGAACTAGAAAATATTCAGGAAAATTCATTATGCAGATATGACAACAACCCTTCGAATTATCCTAAGAGTTCTAAAACGGCATTCCTCAAAAGTATGATTCACAGAAAAACAAATATGCAACTAAACAGAACAAACTTTTTAAAATGTACTCAATGCAATTAAAAATATAGCAGAAAAATAAATTCGATATAAACTTTATTAATAAACTTTTAAAAGATGTAAATGAAAAGAAAATTGTAATAAAACACAATAAACAAATCGTAAACTACGAAATTGATAAACTTCACATACATATATGAAGATATATCCACCTGAAGATGGTACACGTGCCGAAAGAGTTGTCAGGGAGTAGACCTTGAGCAGATTTTATAAAGAGGCGGTCAGCATACTAACAAGATCACCAGTATAAAACATAACATTATTTATAATAAAGTTTAAACAATGCAAATAACCAATTTAAAACAATATTTTACATTGGAGAATAACATCCTCGATTATATTTCACATTAGATAGCAATCTACTAGATAAACATCAATCCTAATTATAGCAAAAAACCTTGAAGCTTTTAAAAACTTACGATAAAAATTCATTTGTTTAGAGTTCTTTTTAAAACATTTTTGATCGACAGAAATGCTTGCAAGCTCATTTTTATTTGCAGAATCTGAAGCCAATTCAAAAGTTGCGACGTATCGCTAAACGGCTGATCGTCGTGCCGAATTCGTTTGGAGTGAAAATAAATACACGTTTTAAAATTATATTACGGGTTCTGTACACAAGCCCGGATATATAAAAAAAATGTGCACGCGCGAGATTGGAAAAAGTCTTCTGTGTTTTCTTTTTTTTTTTTTTGTTCCGGTCGAACGAAACCGAAATGCATTCGTAGTCCGTGTTTTTATACACAGAAAAACAAAAAACGAACATCAAAACATTGTTTTTCAGCCATTCTGCCGCACAGTCATTTGTCTGAAGTCGAGATAAATCCACTTTACATACGCCTTTCCGAGATAAAACAAATCAATAGGAACTGTAACGTGCATCCAACATTTACTGGTCCACATCAATCACAATGGGCAAAACAACACGCCATTAAAACCGAAGACGTTTATTAATACATTATATATATATATATATATATATATATATATATATATATATATATATATACACATTGCTATCTTCTATAATTTCTCCAACACTCCATAGTTGCATATGAATGTCAGTATTAGTCGTTCTATACTGAATTTTCAGCTCAAATACACGTAAAAAAAATATGATTGCACTTTCATTTTCGAATCTTCTATAATATTAATAGATACTTTTTTATTAAATATGAAAACGATGAAAACAATCTTTTCCCTACAATATTTATTATTTACTTGCATTGGTTGCTTTTAAATTCTTCAGACTCCCAGGCGTATTCTGTGATACAATTCAATCTATTTTAGATATTCTTTCTACAATTTCAAACAGAAAATTCTATTGTTAAAACTGGATCGCATCTGATTGAATATTTACAATCATTTTCAATGTCATTACAGTATAAACAATACCGAAAAAGACGTGCTCTTATGGGAACAAATTTAATAAGTAGAAATGATAAAAAAATGAAATTATTCGACAAGTCAAAATGTAAAGTGGCGTTTAAGAAGCAATAAACTATTATTCTATATGCAGGCTTTTTATTAAGATTACTTTTCTATATAACACCCTTTAGCTTCTATGCATTTTACTCGACCGTTAAAATTTTTACGAATTCTGTTCTGAAAGAAACATTTTCATCTTTTCCACAGCCAATGCTTGCACCGTGCTTCTCACACGGCCAATAAAACAATCAACATCTACTTTTTTTAGCTCTTGGACCATTCGCCATACATTCGCGATTTATCATCGAGTGATTTTCACCTCTTTGGATCGACTTAATCGTATCACTAGTGAAATATGAGTCAATGATACTCTATGCCACACACTGTATGAAAAAGCACTGCACCCACAGGTCGTGGTACTGTTGTCACTTCAAAAACATTTTTAGATCAATAAAAGAAGAGTTTGGACGACAAAACTCTCTCATCGATAAGGATAATATGAAGGTAGATAGTTAAACAATGTTGAAAACCTAGAGATATATAAAAGTAAAACGACGCGTTATAATAGAAAAGATGGATTTTGAAATTAGTCTTTCACCTGAGGATGGCACCTGTGTCAAAACTAATGATGAAGAACAAACATCTGATCTAAAACAACAAAGAGACCGACGGGTCAATGCATTAAATTATAAACCTAGGGGATAACTTTGTTAATTTTCAATTTTATTTTAAATTTTTTGTTTGTTAAATGAAAAAGGAAACGAATTACTTTTAATAGAAGTGATTCGAAGAAAAAATGAACGAACTACGAGCTAAACTAAAAGAAAATGAATATACATCTGCGTGTTTACACGTACACAGCACACATTTCCAGAAAAAAAAAACAACAAATTAACATAATTGCGACGACGTCGTCGCCGTCGCCGCAGTCGCTCGAACTTAGACCCCGCCGACCCGAATTCGACTAGAACACGAAAACAAACATTCCAACTATCATCGGGGGCCGGTGGGAATCAGAGTAGACACTTGTCGTCATGTAACCGCCCGCGTTCACTAAGCTAAAACATTACACGGGCAAAGCCTGTAAAAAACTGCGACTGTGTCGTCCGTGAGCAAGAAAACATGCCCCCGACGTTTTCGCTGTACAAGTCTTCCCTCATACCATTCGCAGCTGGCCGATGCCTTATCCGAATTACGGCTTGATGTATGGCGGGTTTACGGATACTGGACCGGTACTATCAACTTACCTCCGAGATCCTAAATTTCCGTAATACAGTGTGTATACACGGGATATCGTACTGCGTGGCAGTGCGTCATTGTTTATGTAAATAATTTATATATCAAGATGGGTTCCATTTGTAACGGTGTGTTTATTAACGAACGGTTCATACGCACCATGTACTTCACTCACTTTTACATTTATATATATATACATATTGTATTCACACAGACACTTTATATTTAAACAAAGTATCAAACTGTATAAACAGAAATTATTCAAGTAAGCTTTTTTAAATTCTGTTAAAATGAAAATCAAATATCCATCCGTTCTCCACCACTTTCGATTTCTATAACTGAAGATCCTTTTTAATTCTCTATATGCTGTCAAACTTTCAAGTCGCATCAACGAAAACACATTGTGAATAATCAATGATTCATAAATCACGGAATTTCTAAGTCCGAATCAAAAAATAACTGTTATAAAATTTATATTTTTAAATTAGGAAAATTTTAATTTTACTTGTTTTTCATAAAAAAAATCAGATTTTCATAAATGAATTCAGCCACAGTGCCATGACTGTTTTTGTTAAAAACTAAATTATTCTATTCTTGCATTTGACTAAATCAGTGAGCAACGGGTTAAACTTAAAAGTAATAAATCGACCATTTTCTATTCCGCACGTCATCTTTCAGTTTATTTCTTCTATAATTGTGGCATATTGTTCCTTAAGTAAATATTGAACTCGAGTTGGGAACAGGATTATCTGTCATTTTTGTCTACAGTTATATAATAAAATAAATATAAAGATCAACAAGATTTAATTAAAGATGAAAGGAATGTAAAAGCCGTGATAGAGTCGAAGCAAAGAGCTGCAGAAGAAGTAAAACCAGAAACAGAGTTAACATTATTTTGTGTATCATAAAGAAAACAGCGATAGAATTATCTGTTATTTTTGTCTGCCCCTATCTATTATCGTAAATTAAAAATCTTTAAAATGAAAAACGTAAAGCGCTAACTCTCTATCCAACTCTTTTTCTGTGCAATTTTACTTTCTTCGGTTCTAATCATCGGAGGTAATAGTCGAGTTTAAAGAAATTAGAAAAAAACAACGATTAAAACTTCTGCTACTTTCGCTGTTCTGACCGTGTTGCTTTCGATACAGAAATGTTTTATTTACTCAGAATACAGTTCAGATACTGTAGATAAATTTATGTTCACTCAAGAATCTTTTTATGGCAATCCTTTCACGATCATTTAAATATGCTATGGTGTCATCTTCAGAGAGTAAAAGTATAGAAAAATATGTAGATTTTTCTATATTTTGACTCTCTTGAATATCTGTGGATTTTTCTATAACTTGACTCTCTGAAGATGATTGAATCGCCGTCAAAAAGGGCACAAGAAACAATCAAAAATTATCAAAAATCATTTTTAGAACATTGCTGATCATGAACGAATTTTACAGTTTGGGGGATGAAATAATAATTATTGTGTGAAATGTTCTCTTTAATTTATTCCCATTCTCAGCCCATTCTCACTGTTTTCATTCGGTTAAGGATTTAAAGTTTAATCGAGTGAGTGATAACGTATCATCAATTCAATCACTAGGACGAAACGTTTTTATTTTCGAATAAATTAGCATTAACAGTCGAAAAATTTGCTTAAGATATTAGTAAAAAACCGTTCGATCTTGCGATTCGATGAAATTTTTGCATCATATAAGCCATAAGTCTGTTATTGATATTCAGAGTGTTGGAATCTTAAATCCTTAAATACAAGTAAGTCATTTACAGTACAAAAGTATATTGTAGCGACTAATTTGTCACGGCAAAGTATCAATTCGAACACCAGGACAAAACAGGCCTGTTCCCGAGTAATACTTCCATTAAATCCGAGAAAACTGTTTCAAATCTTAGTGGAAATTGTCATTCAGCTATACGACGCGTATCTTGTATCATACCAACTATAATCTTCTATATTTTATACTCAAAGTATGTATAGCCTAAATATCTTGATTCATGAACGTTTTTTTTTCATAAATATAAAAATATACGTGCTTACCAATTCAGTCGAACATATATTTATTGGATATGTGATCGTACCTGGAAAGAAAAAAATAGATATTAGAAAAAATGTTAATTACATATCAGGAATAATTTAAATGTTCGTCGATACACATATGCATCATAATCAGTCTCTTTCAATCCACTGATGGATGAATGCCTCTTCCAAAATTTTCTAATTCAAATGATTCAATAAATTTCTTTTCCATTAATTTCCAATGAATGGTTTTATGCCCTTATCCCGCCTGTTCATTAGCCTCGTTCGGTCTTTTTAAATTTCACGGTCAATGCATTTATTGGAAACTTATGGAAAAGATACTCACACATACATATAGTATATATATATATATATATATATATACGAACATGTATACATACTTGTTTTCATTCAGAAATATGATTCAATTTCAATACTTTATTGAATGTCAATTCATCCTTGATTAAAAACACGTTTATTTGAAATTCTAATTAAAGGCTTTCATTTCAGTTTCATATCAACATTGAGTGTTGCATTATTTCTCTAACACTACAGAGAACATGTAAAGAAAAACACGATCGAAAGAAAGAAGTCAAAAGTAAGTGTGGATTTATCTTTATTATCCACTTACTGCAGAGTACATTTAAAGATAAACTAAACATTCAATATAGGTATGAAACATAAATATGTATACCTGTGGATACATACATACATATATACATATATATATATATATATATATATATATATATATATATATATAACGTATATAGGGGTGTGTACTGTATATTACTGTATTAAAATATATCCAAACGCGAATATAACTAAAATCTGCAAGCTGCACACTCCATGCAACATAATAAATATTTCGCATGCAAATATGTACTTTTCCATAAATATTCATATTTATAGGAGTGTATATAGGTATTCGAACTGCGCTTCCTCAGCGATCCTTCTATTTTATATAAGCGTTCGCGACTATCAGCGATATTTTCAGTGTTTAAACTTAAATATGAATTTAGAATTTTCGCCCTTCTATGCATTATATATATATATATATATATATATATATATATATATATATATATATATATATATATATACGAATATGATACGTTTTAAGTATTAAAACGTGCTGAATTTATATTTCAAGTTCATTACTATTATTAATTTGTATATATATATATACACATGTATGGATATGTGTAATAAAATATACACCTATTAATTTTATGTCGGTCTACCGATCCTCTTTACATACTGTGAATCCATTCAATTTGTATAAAATTAATGTATTTTACATCGAGTAAATTTCGTATTTTTCAGTTCAGGTCGTAACTATTTTTAATGAAAATCGTGTAGACTCTTGTTTGTTCAACAGAAGCTGCAAATTCCCGTTCACTTCTTTCGTATCTTCTAACTGTATTTTAGAATGTGTTCTCTGATAATTTTTACAAGCTCGATGAATCTATTCTGTCTACAGATGTTTATTAAATTTACCTCGGTTTCGTACTGTTTTTTTTAAAAAAAATTCAGTAAAACAAATGTTCATGTAATGTCTAATATTAAGAGAGATAGATTAGGTATTAAAAGATGCATATATTCAAAAGCGAATCAATAAAAAAAATAGTTTTATTATATTCAAGTTATGATTTTTACCAAACGTTTTCCTCTTTGGGGAATTAAAAGTTTATCAGTTGCCAAAAAATATATATTTAAAAAAAATGACTAACTGAAAGAGAGAACTAAATACGAGGGCAAGTCAAAATCTAAAGAGACATTTAAGAAGTAAAAAAAGTATTTTTCCGTAAACAGGATTTTTATTAACGTCATCATTCCACAGACTCCCTTATAACTTCTAAGTAGATAGTCTAAGCTTATGATTTCGATCCGGTAAAAAATATTTTTATCTCTAGCGCAGCCATTCTTACACATTGACGGCGTCGTTGTCGGAAAGAAATTTTCGTACTCGTAACTTTTATTTTAATGACTAAAAAAAATCTAAATCATTCAAATAATTTAATTATTAATCAATAACACGAGTAGTTGTTTTTTTTTTGATATGTCTAAGTGCGAAGTATAAGAAAAATCAATATACTATTAGAACTGGCAAGGAAGTTCAGTGAACAGAGATATTCCGCGATCGAGAGGATTGGGAACTTGTATATAACTTATTTTAAAAAAAAAATGTAAACTCGTGTAAGCGAGCGTTCACATCGCGACTCCGCACACACGTTTACAATACAATATAATCCCGAATGAGAAGCAGAACAGTTGCTTAATTATTATGTACACGTCATCTCAGACATCAATAGTTCTCTCGAAAAGTGAAATTAATTAATCAGCGCGACGCTGAGGAAAAAAGGCCCCGACCTCGAAACATATATGCCGCTGTAAGTTTCGCCGTGAATAGAGGGAACCTTTGTCGCTCCAACTAATACACTTTGATTTCAGCAACACCACACATCTATACACACTGTGTACGCAGTATGTATTCACGAACTGAATAATATTCATGCTAAGAGATTGCGACCCCCGCGAGGCCGCGCGCACCGCCGCGTCCGTCTATATCGGCACTAACCAAGATCTATGGCGTCCTGGATCCAGATAAAGCACGACTTGTGAGGATCAGGCGCCGCGCGACACGCTCCGCCGGAGCGCGTTCGTCGGACAGAGACGCTCGATACGTGTTATGGGAATAAGTAATTTCATTATTCTTGTTTAACGGCGACGCTCCGATCACAATGTACGAGCGTACGGGGATTGTATGCATTGGGGATGTTTCTAACGCGTGTGTTATCCCGATTTAGATGAAGTGAAAGATCAATTTGGGTTAAATTGTTTGCGATAGAGATACGGGATAGATGGGGACGTGCATGTTCGTAGCGCGTGTCCTTTTTTGTGTACGGAGACGGCGGCGCGGCGAGGATCGTAAATAAAATCCGGCTGACATATTTGTTTAAATGGGCTTTTGTTGTTGCTGGTCAGTGGTTTCACGAACAACAGAGTTTTTCAAACTTTTCGATTCAATGTATTCGGGCCGCCGATACAAAAAAAATGCACGTATATCCGCCACAGAACGCCCTGCGAATTTTTTTCCGTGAAAATGTCTACAGCGGGAGCACAAGTCCGATCGAAGCGATTTTCAAACTGGAACACAGGAAAAATAACAAACCGAAATAATACGCGCGTATCGTTTATTAAAATATATTACAATTAGATTGTTCTTTTCCCTGTTTTCCCCTTAATTTCATATATATATATATATATATATATATATATATATATATATATATATATACATGCACACATTTACTGGCTATATATATATATATATATATATATATATATATATATATATATATATATATATATATATTCTTACATTTCATTCAGAACAACGACGCAGCTTCCGAGATTAATGAGTTTTCCGGACACAAAGTAGTCGTGAAAGATAAAAAAAAGGAGGTTTTTATAAATTCCTCGTAATATCAGCCCGCAGAAATAAAAAAAAAAACGCACGGAAAAATCGTACAGTGGAATATCAGTTCTGAACTGAGATCAGATCTCACTACTTCTTAAACGAAGACCATCTGTTTTAATAACTCTGAAAGCACAAATGTAATTTTAATTACATATTAAATATTAAACGAAGATTTTATTTTACATTCGACGACGAAATTATATATACATATAAACAAATTGTATTAAACATACACATACTTTTGTTTAACACAGTGTAGGATATTTAACAAAAATGAGTAGTAGAAATGAATATATGAATTATTTGTTATATTTATATATTTTCAAAAAAAAAAAAAAAAAAAAAACAAAAACAAAATGATTGTTGATAAGTTATTTCTGGTTTTATATATAGAATGTTTGTGTGCAGAAAGCCTTTATGTGGGGAAAAATCAATATTTCCGTTTATAGAGATAATAAATAAAATTAATATATATATATATATATATATATCTATACACATATGTAAGAATAATAAATATATTATATACTTAGTTGTCTGGCAAAATTTTTGTACACAAGAATTTATATTTCTTTGCATAGTAATAAGAGTATCTTCCGTAAAAGACTTTTCGTTCATCCGTATTTTATCAATTAATAGTTTACACTAACATAATACACATTTTTTTTCTTGTAATATGCTTCATTCGTGTACATCTAGATTTGAAATTATTTATCTTTTCCTTGAGATCGATATTTTTTTGTTTTTGTGTCTCCTTTACTGATTTCTTCAGTCATTTTTTTTTTAATTTATTGATCGATTTCGATTGTCGTTTATGAATTTTTCTGTAATTTAATGCTTTAGGACATTAATCGAAATCCACATAGGCAACAATCAAAACGAACAATAATCATTCATTCGACATTTTTTAATTAACAAATTTGATGTGAAATTTAAAACTTTCATTACTTCCATAATTAAATTTTCATTACTTATGCTTGCGAACAAAGTTAAATCCGAACATGTACACAAGTATATAAAATCTTAACCTATAGCTTGGAAAATAAAAATATCCGTATTTAGTGACTTCATTAGAGTTTAGATTTGATGGCAGTAAAGATTCGTCGTGATATGACGATGACGGTCAAAGATGTAAAATAAAAATAATAAAAATGTTATTTGCTGAATGCAATTTAGTACTTTTATGTCTTAATAAAAACTACAAATCTTTTCATTAATTCCATTTCTGTTTACGATGCGAGCGACGCTGCTTTTTTAATATTAAAAACTATACTGGTCAAATTAAATTCTTCTCTTTCGTATTTCGAGACGATAGATCCAATGGTCAAGATAATTGTTGTCGATGACGTGTTCTGTATTTATTTGACAGTCGATCGGCATCATACAGTATGGTTTTTAAAGAAAAGAAAAACTCAAATATACTGGAAAAACGATTCCATTCGCCGCACTCTGCACAACTCTGACCGAAAACCGAACACACTCGTATTTAAACAAATTTGAAACGATAATCCACGCTCCAGAAAGTATTCCGAATACCATATCGACTCACAATTCTTATAAAACAAAAATAAATAAAATCGTTCTCGTTATGTTTACATTCGACCGTATTGATGTATTATTTACATAGTCTAGCGATTTTAAAACTCCTACACGCTTCATTCGATTTTTTTGTAAAGGCGAGCAGCGCGCGCGCGCGCCAGCGTACATTCGTCGCTTTTTTTGCACAAGTTCGTATTGCTTTTTATGAATTATATAGAAGCGCTTGAGCGTATATGCGATACTGGAGCACTGGACACATTCGTCGTGATAAGACGCGCAATTATTTTATGCAATGGGATATTTTGTATATATTTTCTCACAAACGCACAGACAAAATATAAAGCGAACCGGAAACATGACTATTTTGAAACTAACTCGATGTCATTGCCGTAAACGATTTTTTTCATTCCACGTGTCACAAGAGAATCGCTGGTCCAAAATGTTCAATGAATCATTTTTGATTTTTGCTCATACGGATTTTTATAGCGACGGCATCGTCCTCGGAGCGCAGGGGTGCAGTAAAATATTTCAAATCGATCAGATTTTCCTGTATTCTTATGCCATGTTCAATAAATATAGTGATAAAAACACATAAGGAACTGAACTGTTAAAATTAATTTCTATCTTGATCGAACAACACGTATAAATAATATAAAAAAGACTAAGTCTCACATGGAGACAGAAATGCGGAAAACAATCTGTGATGTTATATTGGGATTCATAGATTTTAAGGTCTTACACATTTAAATTAGGGCGAGTGCTGTAAAGGTTTTACGGACCATCAAAATTAATTTAAAATGAAATTAAGTTAAAAAGTCCAGTTTCTTTCATGAAAAGCAGGGATTTTGCTTTTTTTGATTCGCATGAAGAGAAACTTAATTTGTAGCATTTTTTCCACTGTAGTATATCAATTTATGGAATTTGTTTGTAATATATTCCTGTGAAATTTTCTCAGATAATGAATTTACTTTAATATCTCGACATAAAAACAATGTGGTATGCTTCACTGTCGGACTAACAACTGGATTCTTGATTTTGATCTCAATGAGTTTGTCCTAGACATGCACTGAATAGTGACTTCTGTTTGGATTATTTAGATACCTAGTACCGATTCATATTCGAGTCAGATAATGACAAGTCATTCTTCGAGATGTGATCAATACAAATTCATAAAAATTGCGATGAAGTATCGAGAATCCGGTTGTTAATTCAACGGAATCTATTCGGCGCACAAATAAAACAGTTTTTCACTGTTTATTTAAAAGTATGTAACAACAGAATACACAGAATTAACTCTGAATCAAAAACACACACCGAATCTTATTACGGCGTGATGACGCGAGCAAGCTTGCGGTTTAAAATTTCAGTAGTGATTAATGTCGAGTTGCAATTACTTAATTTGATCACACACTTTAATTCGTTCAAATAAACATCGTGCATAGTGACCCGTCCGATATTTACTGCATCGTGTCCGGTCCACCGCAAACTATAACTTTGAACGTCGAGTAACTTACGATCTGATTTAGTGACCAGTGCACATAACCGCCGGTACATATCAGCGAATTGACTAACCATAAACGCTTTGAACCGCACGGCGCAAATTCGTCTCCGGTGAGTTCATTACACGTACTATCAAGTTTCAATATAGCGGACGACTCGACAGATAAATCTTATTTGGTCGGTGTGTGTGTGTTTGGAAATGTTCGCTTCTCGATTACTTTCAACGACGAACTCAAAATAGGGACAATCGAAGCTGGTCGATGGTCGTTTGATATGTTTGTTTCGATTAGTGAGCTCCTGTCATTACTGTCAATAAGAATGAATTATTTTCGGATGTAAACATGTGTGGATTTTCGAAATCAGTGCGACGGAGCGCTGAAATGAAAAGATGAAAAAATACATAAATGCGTTCTCGGACTGTTGTGTCAGCTCTTATGAGTCGTGCATGTGGATTTTCGATTCGACCATCGCTGCACGTTCGAGTAACAACACGAGCGGAGAGTAAGACATTAGTGGCGGTCGGAAAACACCGCCAATAATGGCGCATCCGCCACTGGCGCAGACACACAGAATGGACCGGGACGTACACATCGGGAGCACGCATTGTAAAAACAAGCACACAGCGACTTATTGAGTTTTGTAGCAGTGTTCTCTCGTCTCGTCGACGACAGGCGTCTCTACCGGACAAACGGCGGCGGCGGCGACGACGACGGGCGGGAGATTTGACTGCACAACATTCGGGATGAGCGGCGATGTATTTTGTTTCCGTGGCCGCCTTGATTTGGTCTTGTCGCTGTTTGAAAAATCGCACGACGCAAACTGAATATTGAATCGTTTTGTGTACGGCGGAATATACAATTGTCGGCGGTCTCTCTTTTAGCATGCTCTTCGTACTGTCTGAATGATTTTATTAAATTCGAAAGATGTCGAATTTATTAAGTCCGACTTTTTTTCTGTATTGACATATTCGCACGGAAAACGAATTCTTCGGCCTTATTTTACGTGTTTTACAAACAGATGAAGTGAAAAAGTTTACTTTATTTTATTTTTCTTTTCGTTAAATTATACACGATTCGTTTCGGAGCGAATAATAAATAAAATGTTTCGTACGAAAATGTTATTAAGGTAAATTGTGTTTCACAACTGAAATGTTCGTGGAACAGACGGCGAGCCGGCTCGAAGCTACCGCACGCTGCGTGAATTTTTTTTTTCATTTTCCTAAATACCAGAAAGGGCTTTTTATAAAAAACATAACATCGGACAGATTGATCGATGAGATGAGATATCGTTTATAAATACCATTTGATTCAAAGCAGAAACAAAAACGAATATACAGCGCGGGGAGACTATGTATGATTTTTAGAAACTCATACATTTCATGACTGAATACACTTCTTGCAACTCGTCTGATATTGCAGTTGCGCAAGAAGTGTCTTTATACAAATTAAGTGTTTATTAAAAACTGAATTTGTAATCAAATCGATTAAATTAGTATTCCAACAAATAAATTACTATGAAATCGTGTATCCTTTAAAGACAACACCATTATTTTTAGAGTAAAAAATCTAAAGTTTAACAACTGAAAAGTACATACAATGATTATTGTATAAAAGTCTATTAATATATATATATATATATATATATATATATATATATATATATATATATATATATATATATATATATAATGATGGTGATGAAAAAACATAATAGTGTTCGAGTTATTAAACTGAACACAGTTCCACAATGTTCATTTTTCATTCTCAATGTATTTGGTGTCATTTCGGTCACTCCGACCATATACATGCGTATGGACGTCTATACAAATGTGTGCGTGCGTGTGTGTGTGTCACAAATGTACTATGTCTAAGGAGGTGAATTAAAACTTGCTGATGTTTTTACTGAAGCCAATATTACATGATTTATATAACAGGAATACGAATAGAGTATATGAGTGCAAAAACACGTAATTTAGAGCTCAGTGTCGAAGTGGTAAGCCGAATAAAACTGGGGAAAGTCCAACATATCATTCTGTGAAAGCTGAGTGAGGTCATCAGTTAGCCTCTGTCACTGCCATTAGGGAACTATCACCAGTGGCGGGGCGATAAATCAAATCGAAGAATTGAAAATATCAAAGAACGAGCTTAGCTTAAAGTGTTTTTCTTTTATTCTTTCATATTATATATATATATATATATATATATATATATATATATATATATATATATATATATATATATATATATATATATATATATATACATACATACATACATACATAATCGACATCTTACAACAGTAACAATAAATTTAAACTAAACGATCGACCTGAAATGTACAGAATTGACCACACGGCGTATATTTCTCGTAATTTTATCGATTATTTGGAAATGAAAATATATGTGACAAATACTTTGAAAGAAATGGCAAAGAGAATTGAAGGATTGGACAACGCCAGTCGAAAAATAGGACATTGTGTGAATCACAGCAAAACAAGTGATGTTAAATGCGTTTGTTCCTCCAAAGGGAACCGAAATCAAAGAAATCACGAAGTATGTTTATTTGGCGCACCTTATCGACACGGATGGATCATTCACTCATCGATGAAGTTAACGGGCGGATAAAAAATTGGTTCGAGTCCATTCGAACGAAACGCTTTTATCGCACAGTTTGAAGAGAAAAGTATTCGACCAGTGTATTCTACCTGTAATCACCTCTACAAGTGAAACATGGGTTCTTAATTTCGAAGCAATGCAACGATTTAACACAGCGTAGAGAAGAATGAAAAGATATGTTAGGAATAATAAGAAAAAATAAGAGTACGATAGGATGGACACGAAAAACTGATGCTGGTGACATAATAACAAGAGTAATGAGATTGATGTGGAATGAGCTGGGAATATTGCAAGAACTGAAGACAAGAAATATAAAAATAGTTAAAAAAAGACCAGTCGACAGATGGGATACAGACATAAGAACATTTATGGAAAAGAGATGCACTGAATAGTTTGAATTAAAATGTTTTTGAAGAGGTCTTCATCCAGCAGTTGAACGAAAGAGGCTGATTATATGTGTGTATATATATATATATATATATATATATATATATATACCTATATATATATATATATATATATATGTATATAATCATTCCAAGTTATTTCTCGCAAGTGAAACTTTCTACAAGTATTAATAACTTAGTTTGAAACAAATTCGTAAACAAATATCGATTCAAGCGGAAGCGATAACATCTCGGCGAAACGATTACAAGAGATTGATGTCACTTGGCGAGGAATGCTGGATTCTAAAATTGTTTCTTTTTTTCTCTTCTGAACTGTACAACAACTACGATTACGGTTCGGCATGTAAACGAGAGAATGAGGAACATCATTGCACGGAGAACGGTCTCCTCTCCTGTACAAATTTATATATCGGAGGACTGCAACTGGTGCAACTTTGAAAATTCGCATAAGAGCTCGACACAGGGTATAAATTCCGTACAGATTCGTGTCACGTACGTGCGAGTGAAATTGAACAGGCGAAAGGGAAAAGGAGATTATTTCATAAGAGTAACGTAACGGGTTCTACGTGAAAAATAGTGCTTATGGGTGAAAAAGATGCGTTCTGTGCGACGACGTTTTTTTTTTTGGTTTATTTTAGAGAGGCGTAGTCGAGTGTTTAGGGTTTTTCGTCGAAACAAACGAATTAAATTCTAAAAATATCAGTTTTAATTAGACAATGTATTTATAGACATCTGCAAAATATGTGATGATAGTTGTTTAATTTTATTAGCTCTCGACTAACTCGTCTATTACTGACTTGCTTTGTAACTTCGAATGAGTCTAAGATTTATATGGGCCCAACTTTCAATTCAATTCAGTGTTCTGATTGCTGTTTTAGAAGCACTTCCAGATAAATAAAATCAATACAAGTTTAAAATGAATACTGTTACTAAAAAAAAGAATTGAGAATAGAATTGCGAATCGATGACATGCAGTGAATAACAAGATGACCCAGTGAAACCATTTAACTGGATAAACTATTTTCTCGTTCGACACAATTCTGACACTACGACTAAATTCACTTTCACAAATTGTTTATTTTCCATTCCATTCACAAAATTACAAAAGAGTATCCGATAATGAGGGAATTTAAATCGAAATGTGCATGAACAAGAATCACAAATGATTGTTAATGATTTATTAAACATTTTTGATCAGAACAATTTTATGTACAATTTGTGGGATGAGAAAAGAATTCATTTAAGAATTTTTTATTAGATTTTATAAAAAAAAATATAAAATATCAAGAGAGATGAAGGGTAGAGAATAGCATGGAACATAATTATACTTATTTTGTTCTCTGTCTTATGTAGAAAACTGTTATTTCTATTTATAAAAATATACAAGTATTAGAATCATCAAGCATAAATTTAATCCTTATTAAAATGCCATTAGGGAAGAAAACAGTATTTACTGCAGTAATATATAAGTATATATATATGTACGTACATATATATATATATGTGTGTGTGTGTGTGTTTGTTTGTTTCACTGAATATCATTTTAAAAATTTGTTGTTTTCCATGAAACGTTTTTATCTTTTTATAAAAAGTGCTACCTATTTATTTAAAGTCGAGATAAATAGGTACACTTGAGTCAAGTGCTTCTTCTTCTTCTTCGCTTGATTCTTTTATGAAAACGCATTTGATCAATGCAAATAATCTGCGTGTACTAAGAAAAACACGAATTCTCAATATCAGAACAAATAAAACAGAAAGTCTGGAGATTTTCTACATTTTTTAACACGTGAGTGTCTTTTGAATTTAAATAGACACATTTTATGCTTCCTTTTATAGAAAAGCATATTAACGCTTTTCTATCAATCAAATTAACTATTACTTTATGGATTTTTCATAAAAATAAGAATCGACACGAAGACAGTTGTGACACTTTGACGATACTGAATTCCACTTTCACAAATCAATTATTTTTTCATCTCACAACCCGCATCTCAATTTTTACGATCAATAATAGCTTGATGATTTTTTGATCAGAGATTTTGGTGCAGTATTCGAGTCGAAAAAAGAATTCATTCATGGAAATAGGAATTGATTTTTGTCATTAATAATTACTGAAATATTTAATCGAATCAAATAGGCACGCTTTAAACAAACACACCACTGTTTATTGTCGATAGTTTTATTTTTTTCTCGCTTTTGAATTTGTTTCACGATATTTTACGATACGTCACTGGTCGAAATACTGACCACCGATGCCACAACTTAAGGAAATGTGCACGCACCACTCTCAAACCATTATTTCTAACCCCGACGTGTGCAATGCCATTACGAAAACTTGTTATCTCAGAAAATTGATTCTTTCATCATAGTCATCCGTTGCATGAACAAAAGCTTTTACAGTGAATTCATGTGTATATATATATATATATATATAAATATATATGAAGAAAAAAATGTATAACAAGTGTATGTAATTTCATCATAACTTTGAAGTGATATATGTATCTTTTTATATCCTGTCTCTTGGCTATGTCTACAATCACACACATACACACATTATATATATATATATATATATATAATATATATGTACAATATTTTCATAACGTTATGGTATCATGAGCTTTAGCTTTCACAATTTTCGCTTTCTTCGAAATTGCAATGATTTTTTGCTGTGTCATAATTGTAAACTTTGTACACAACTTTCATTTCGTTAAAGAAGTGAGGCTTTTTCTACAAAACATACACATTTAACAGCACATAAGCAGTGACCTTAACCAGTTTATTAGATTTTTGTAATAGAATGAAAATGTATAAATATATCAAGATTTAAACCGAACTGATATTATGGTTCTGAAAAAAATATGAAACATTTTTATTTGCACACAGCGTGTTTATCTTAGATTTATTTGTTTAATAAAAAAAATGTATCTTTTTCGAAAATGAACCTTGAAATAGTACTCGTATACTTTATCTTTGCGCATTACATAAAAATCGTTAATCATATACAAACATCAAGTTTTTCATATACATTTATTTACATGTTTTTATCCACATTTCATAATTTATTTAAACTTGGAACAGTACTTAAAACGGCTTGTAAAACAAACATATTCATATTTGATTTACATTGAAAGTGAAAGGAAAACATTTTAAAATGTTTTAATAGAGTGGATGTTTCCTCGTTAAGAAAACACAAACATTTGTTTTTCATTTATATATTGGTTGGTGGTTTATCATTCTAAAACATTATCAAGATTTCATAATTTATTAATTTGAACAATACCAAACGTTAGCCATGTAATTTTTCATTTATTATCTAAAATAACGGTTTTATTAATAATTGACGATGGAAAAAATCCAAATCAAAAAATCCAAAAAATGGAAAAACGTAGCTCTAATTGTAATGTTGTTGTATATTTAATTTTTCCGTCACTACTTTTGAGACGTTGAAGACTTCTTCAATATCACTCTAAGGATGGCATTCGTGCTGAAATTAATATTGAAGAATAGACACATTTCTGGTCCAAAAGGACGAAAAGTAACAATGTAACCTATTTATGAGATTACGGGTATTGTAATATACAATTATATCTAAAATTTAAAATTTTCGACAATTGTGTAAAGCTGGACGTCCGGTTATCTGTTAGAAAAGAAACGAAAACTACTCCAAATTCGACCAGGATGTAAAATATAAAAGTATTCAAAGAATTTGCAGAAGAATTAGCTAAAAGCTCATGAATTATAGTTGAGTCAAGTATTATTTGTAAATTTCTTTTGAAATTTAGTTTCAAAAGATTTGTTTTTGCTTAAAAGTTGTTTTTCAGAAGAGATAACAAAGCGAAACGATTAAAATTTAGTAAAGAGAGACAGAATTATTCCAGTAAGTACTTTGGATAGATTAGTCGAAGTTCATACACAAGTAAACGAGAACTTCAAAGATATCACAGTATATAACTGAAATATAAGGTAATTAATTAGTATCGTTCAAGTATGAGAGTGCATATGTGCATCTGGAATTGAAAATCTAATTAAAACAGATAGCAACTCACGATCATAAAATACAAATCCATTCTACAGAGGCGGAAAGATGCCGTCAGTTCTAGACAACGCTTGATAGATGAAAAAGTTTTATGTAGAAAGATTTCGATATGAAACAACAGTCTGCGAGAATCGTTAAAAATCATCTGGCTTATAAATAAGCTGATGACGTTTTTAAAAGTATTCGGACGTCGTCTCAGAGCTCCAATTTAAGTATCACTGGATATATTTGTAAATTTCTAGACCAGAATAAGGGCTGAACTTAAACTGACGCCATTGCTAGACTTATAGATATTTTATAAGGGGAATAGGAGAGTATTGATCCATAGCTCGTTGATATTTTAATCGACAGTTGGAAAAAAAAACAATTCGAGAAGAAATAAAAGACTCGAGTAGAAATGAAATACTAAATAGTAAATAAATGTTTGAATTTATGACTGAATTCGGTCATAAATTCAAACATTTTTAAACAGGAACATAGTAAAGATATTTAATAGTTTATCTAATAAAACATTTAGTTAACACTGAGCATTTTTTTCAATATTTTTAAAAGCTCCATTTTACTCTCTCTCTCTCTCTCTCTATATATATATATACATAAAGGAATATAAATGTTGTGAATTATGAATTAGTGCATTTCACGAGTCGATATAATTTCATACAGTGCGCATTTAGAGCACCGACATTCATAAAGACGTTCACAAGAGCTTACATTTTTCCATACAAGAGAGCATTCGTAGAGTTGAAAAGAACGAAATAAAATTCTCTTTATAACTCAGTTCCTTATGTTGCATGCAATCTGTTTGCATCTGAGATGTATCATTCGTAACGAAGTTATTAAAACTTTTTATTCATGTTTAAGACACCAGAAATAATATAAGCGAGCGAATTAAACGGCGCGGACCTCAAAGACAAAGTTAATTTTTTTCAAGTTCGCGTTTTAATTTTAAATTTGTTTGCAATAATGGAACAGAGAAAAAACCGAATGTAAATTATTCCCGTGCATTATTTACTGTTTAAGAAACGGTCGGATATTAACGACGTTGCATATTTGCATTTCGGAATTGTGTCAATGTATAATTTATGTAATTTAACAAAAAAAAAAGAAAAAAAAATCGAACCGGCTAGAATTGCGCCGAACGCAGATGTGCAGTTTATTGTGAGGTTTTTGCGGCACTTCTTTCGAACACTTCTTAATGTACATTCGTGCGATTTAATTCCGTTTTATGAAAATTGTTCGAGGTTTTTATTTCACTAGATGGATTTCAAATAGAGACACGAATTCATTTATAATCATTTTAAGCAGGAAAATCTCTATTTCAATATTTTCATAGATGAAATATGATTTAAAACTTACAGTATTATTTTCTTTTATATTTCAAAAAAGAAACTTTACATACAATTTATTTAAAAATAAACGATAGTCGATAATTCATAAATATTTATATAAACATTTCTTTCACTAAAAAAATTAATGACAGAATTTCAGAACCTGACAATTGTCGACAAAACATATTTTCAATGACACATCGAGATTCAGTAAAAAAAAAGTATAACAATTCCTACAAGTAAATAAATAGTTGTATGTGTGTTCAATAATAGAGAAGGGAGCACAGGGAGTGAATCTTTTGTGTCTTGTAAAAGGTTTGATGAAAAGGAGCAAATCTGATGTCAAATATAGACGAAACTAAAAAGTAATTTGTTTGATTTAGAACCGAAACAAAGATAAAAGACAAATAAAATAAATAACACTCTCTGTATTGGCAAACGTGAGTACATAAAACTGACGTTTATTGAAACGAATAGAATGGAATCAGCTCTTCAATAATAAAGGAAAATATTTACACTTTTTTATAGAGACATATTGAAAAAAAACAATGTGTACATTTTTTTGAGTAATTATTTTATTTAAACACTGCTTACTACGTGAGAAACCTAAGGTGATTTAAACAAAAATAGAAAGTAATGCAATATAAGTAATTGAATCTTCAATAACTTGATAATAATTAAGAGAAAATTGTATGTATAAATTTTAAAGAAGTTAGATAACAATATATATTCAATATAAGACTTTTAAAACGGAAGTATAAAGATCCAGTGAATAAAAAGGATACAGAGTTATTTATTCTTTTAAAACTGAAATTGAAACACTATATATATATATATGTGTGTGTGTGTGTGTGTGTGTATGTATATAAGCTTTGATTCATACACAAACATTGACAAAAAATCCTTATAAACATAATGGAAATAGTTATGAATAGATCCGTCCGTTCGCATCTAAGAGAAAAGAACGAAAAATAAATATTTGGATAGAATAACAAAACGGGCTCGTACAATATCACTCCGAGTGTAAAGAAACTTAAGTGGCAATGGAGCGGTCGTCAGGAGGCAAGACGAAACGATGACCGTTGGACAATAAAAATACTCGATTCGTGAGACGTGGAAACTGGGAAGAAAGATTATTTCTGATATGAGTTGAGGTCGTCGCATTCGACAATAGGGATGTTCGATGGTAATGAAACAAACGGGATGATTTAAACACGCGCGATCCATCGGCGACAGATCGGCTCTATCGTTTTTTAAATAGCCGGACCGTCGATTCGTTAATACAGATTTTTATTTCGGACGAATAGTTCAGATTGTACGGATGTATTTTCTTTCTTTCTGGCCGTGTATTCAGTCAGAATCATTGATAAAAACGTGACAAGTACAGCACTCAACATGAAATAGTTGTACACTGTGTACTAAATATACTTTCACCAATTAATTATTTTTTCATCGCATAAGTTAAGAATGATCAAATATTTACACCTAGTAATTAATCTTTAATAATTTTATATTATAACAAAAACAAATATATATATATATATATATATATATATATATATGTGTGTACGTGTGTGTGCGTTATTTGTATAAGAAACGACAAAAGTGTACATTATTTTCGCACCATCAACATAAATGTCACGTTTAAGTTTTAACTTCATTCAGAAATAAAAAAATCTTGTTAAGTCTACGTTGGACATGTGAATGTATCTACAGAACAGTGTATTTTTTGAACTGTGTGTTGTTTATAATATGTTTAAGAATTATATATATATATATATATATATATATATATATATATATATATATATATATATATATATATATGTCTGTATGTATGTATGTAAAAATATACGAATGTCGTTTGATAAATGTTTAGGTCGAAAAATCACATTCAGCATTTCGAAATCTAGATGTTGGAGCGCACTCGTCGTCGAATCGAAAACGCTTCAGTACAAAATAAATTTATATTCGCTGAAAAGTAAAGACGAATCTTTTTGATGCAGAGACAGTGGAACATATTTTCATTGGTGGCACGTTGCGAAAACTTCTGGCCGAATCCATGAATTCGCAGTTTTGAGTTCATCGCAGTCTCCTCCGTTCGGCTAGTAGTAGTCATTATATTCTCATTATTGGCCAACTTTGTTCGGTGCGCTTGATGATTTTTTCCCTCTCTTTCGGCATTCTCGTCGATTTGCGTACGACGGAATGATTCCCTCCGAGTTTCTTTTTTCGTACGAGATTTCTTCAGTTTTGAATTTCAATCATCTGGAGCGGACGTCGATAATTTCACTGCGTCTAGCGAATAAATACATGCTGGGAAAATTTGAGTTATCACACTTTCTAAACAGTCGACAGTCGAAAATAGTATAACATGCCGAAAACTAAATTCAATTTTTTCAATACAAATCTTTTCTTGATATATATATATATATATATATATATATATATATATATATATATATATATATATACAAATACATAAGGTAGAGGAAATATAAAAATAATTCAATTATAAATGTATTTACAATTCGAAAAAAGAACATCGATCTACAATAAAAAAAAGTTCTAAGCTTGGAGAAGCCCATCCCCTCGCATACTGGAAATCCGTTCGCATTGTCCGCGCTGTTTCCGTCTCCATAAACCCTTAAAATACTCTATTATGACCACATGTCGCGTTTCCAAACTTTTTAATATCTGTCCACATCGTTTCGTTGCAACAAGACTCGTTCGTACACGTCATATGTTTATTCAAGAATTAGTTTCTAACTTTATTATATTATTACGGTATTTTATCGCCGTGCACAGTTCTTGGTATGATTTGAAAATTGAATCGGTCGTCTATATAAACTCTATTTAATAATTGGATTTCTTATTTACATTTCTATAACCAGAACTAATTTACATTAAGGTTTGTGCAATGTCGTTTTCTTAAGACGAATAAAAGATCCGTGTTTGTATTTTATAAAAAAAATAATTATATTTTACACAATTAAAGATTCTTTTAATCGAAATATTTAACATTTTAAATTTTATCAGTCCTTTGGATCATTATTGGTTAAGAGTTACATAACATTCGGATGAAATTTAAATAAATGAAGTTATTATATTGTATTCACTCTTTAATTGTCAAGGAAGTAAAAGAGATGAGGGGAAGTGTTAAATGAACTTTTCCTGTACCTTGGCGCTCTCGGGATGATGACATCGTCATCGAAATACGTGCAAGAAACAAGCAACAATGATTTATTGAACATTTTTGAACAAAACAGTATTTTGCGCTTTACGGAATGAGAAAATAAAAAAAATAATTAATTTGTGAAGGTGAATTTAATCACAGTGTCAAAAGTATACTGTTTTAAAGATAATTTTAAGGAAATATTGTAAATGGGAACAGAATCATTGATGAAAATATTTTTTTACGGGTGAAAATTACTCGCGATAAAAGAATACAAGAATGTGTTAGGTGTGTAAATTAACGCGGTGTCTTTTTTTATAGAAAATGAATGTTAACTGAAAAGTAGAACACATTTCAATCCTCAAATTATCGCTCATTATTTTTGCCTCATCTGACAAAAAAAGATAGATGCTTTGGGACGACGATCTTCTTCCACTCTTTTATCATTTCTTATACGTTTTATGCGTCACAGCACCTTCCCCCAACGCTGAACAAATCATTCCTGCGGCTTTGGCAGCATTATGTTCAATTGGAATGCGAAAAGTATACAGTGCCCAATATGGAGGCCATCGTGTTCGATACTATTTCGTGAGGTTATGCCAACTGCTTGGCCATGATACATAGTGTTTTTTTTTTAAATGTTGAGGTTGACATTTGAAAATCCTAAAATGACGAGAAAATATTTCAATTTAAAGGAGAGATTTAATTGATTGAATTGGAATCCACAGAATTAATTTTTACAACTAATAGACTTGTTTTAAACAAACACTTATGTTTAACATTACTGACTTTTAGGTAAATGTTTTGAAACGGAGCTCTTTCATAAAAAATAGAGTGTTAATTTTTTTGCCGTGACAATTTCAATGGATTCTTTTGCATAAATTAAACTCATCCGGAATACAACTGAAGTAATTTTGAAACTGACAGATTACTGTACGTAGACGAGAAAGCAATAAAACGATTCTGTTCTGGAAAAAAAACACATGTTACGAAATCAATACAATCACTGTAATTTATTTCCGGACGACAGTGGTCCCACTAAATACGAACTGCACGCCGAGAGAGAAAAAAAAGAAACTATATAAGTTATTTACAGTTCATTTAATCAAATTGCGTTCTCAGCACTTTCTCTGCACGCCCTTTTCCCTATATAACGGCGTCCCATCGAAAATCTACAAATTATCGTGGAATTCTGTCGAAGTGCGCGGAACGGGCCGACGCCCGGCCGTTTCAAATTTTTCACACGATTAACGTTGCATTTCGGGTCAAACGTACGTGGACACACACACACACACACACACAAACGGACGTTTAATTTACTGCGAGTAAATTTTTAATTTATTGCTCCATAACAGTTACATTCGAATGATGTGACATGAAGTACTTATATCCTGCTTTGTTATTTATTTGATCGCGACACTGTATTACGTATGCCGTATTGTAAAATGAAAAAGTGCTCGTTTCGAGTTTAATCGGCGGAGCTTTTTGACGGGTTTATTGCGACAAACGACTTTAAGGGACGGCACGTCAACGTTAATAATTAATAACGAATGAATTATAAGTGTTATGTTTCTTTTTTTATCTTTCATCTCGTGTTTCTTTTATGGCGGTTGCCAATTTATTTATACAGCGATGCAGCGACGCAGGAATTATTTCAGTTACATTCGTTCTGAATCTGTGTCATTTATTAATGTTCGGATTGGTTCAACAATGGGAACGAATGCGGGGAGAACGGTTTTATTTATGTTTATTTTTTTGTGTGTGCACGCGATAAGGCTTTATATGTTAACAACGACCGAGAATGCATATAAATAATAGGAAATATTTTTATTACGAGCAAATACGATTATAAACAACAAATTAACTTTCCGACTCTATATCCGCATGCTTTAGTAAATTTCAGCGATATTTTCAACAGAAATAGTGTTTTTTTTCATGTATAAAAATTGATTTTTAAAAGCATACGTCATATAGATTTGACAAAAAATTATATTTTCTTGTAAATATATGATTTTTTAAAAGATTAAACGATTTCTTTAATACTAATAACTTATTTATGAGCAAAAATATAAAATATTTCTCCTGTTTAAATCAGAAACTTTTGTAATTTGCTCATGCAATTCTATATGCATTCAAATAATAGTTTTTCTAAAAAACACACTTAAAAAAAGTCATTTTTGAAAATATTAAGTCATCCTATATCGGAGTTTTTTAAAAATATTGATAAACAATTGCTAAGTTGAAAATATGTTTGTGAATTAATTGAATTTATTTTATTATAAAGAGTGATAGAGAGAGAGAGAGAGTTGTTAATTTGTGAGGAGTGTTACTGAATTTATTCGATATCTCATTGATAGTGTTCTGTATTCGTACGAGCTGTAAATTCAATAAATGAAACTGTCAATTAAACCGACCCTGTCTCTCCTTCTACAAAAGAACTGAGGAAAAAAACCGTCGATCGCAAGAATTTCTAAACTACTTTCCGCGAACACACAGCGCGCTGTGAAACGTACCTTCCACGTTTTTTCCCCTGCCGTTCGATCTTGTTACATCAGAAACGCTTTACCAATCTGTGACGATGCAACTGATGTGTACCATTACATTACTCCCGGCACTATCAACATTCTGTTAATTGCATTTCCGCTGCATAAAAAGTGCACCGAACACAATTACAACATGCCATTTACCTTAACGCGAATTGTTCTCTTGACTGCGTTATATCTAGTCGTATAGCGTTTTGTGTATACCGTGCAATGCGAACGACCTCGACTCTCAACAATGTATTCATTTTTAAATTAGATTGGTATCGAGTTAACGTCCACTAAAACGAGATAAAAAAATCGAATGGCAGATTTTTGCACTAACGCTTTATGTCTGTCCGTTGCGCTGTATGGAAATACGCTTTCGTAATTAGCGTCGAATTTAATATTGTACGTTAAACTGGTCTAGTTTCAAGTTTATTTATTTCTGTGTTATTGGCTGTGTTAGTACGAATAGCCGGTGATTCGGACAAAGGCCATTTGCCGGTCTATCGGAAAATACAAATAGAATTGAAACATTGTACAAGAGTTATGGCTTATTGATTATTTCAAGTATTTTTTTTTTTAATATAGAACATTTTCAATTAAAATTATAATCGTTTATTTTTGTATCTGCGACCCCGTTGATACATTATCCTGTTGATCTTCAACTTTTCAAATCAGCTAAGTGTCTATTCTTCACTACTAGTTTCCGCACGAATTCCATCCACAAGTAGATACTGAAAACTCATCTCCATGACAAACAAAGAGAGTATTTAAGATCTAAATAAGTACTGCACTCGTGCCGAAACTAGCGATAATAAAGAAAATCTTTTAAATTTATATGTAGTCAAAAACACAAGTCGATAAGATAATTAGTTTATTTGATGGTATTCGTCTTTATATCTCATCTGAGTGTCTGTTCTTAACTACTAGTTTCATATCATCAAATAGATATTCAAGACTCGAAGAATCTTGAAATATTTAACATCTATCTGAGGAGAGCACAAGTGCTGAAACTAGCAGTGGACGATGGAATCACTCAGGATAAAAAATATATGGATGGCATCCATACAGACAACTCCAATAGACATTCATTAATGTACATTATTTTTAATTTCAAATGACGACCGCTCTTCATTAAAAATACGTTGAGTTTTTAACAAATTTTTAGAATTTGTTTGGATTATTTTATTCTTGATTATAACTTATTTCAAAACTTTTAAAAACAGTATTACTTTTTTACACTTGAAATCTGATAAATTTCATCATAAAAAACGAATAGGATTTTTGACACAATACACAAATAAAACCACAATTCCTTATTCCTCCCTCTCCCACTATGTATATACATATCTATCTATCTATCTATCTATCTATCTATCTATCTATCTATCTATCTATCTATCTATCTATCTATCTATCTATCTATCTATCTATCTATCTATATATATATATATATATCTATCTATCTATCTATCTCTCTCTCTATCTATCTATCTATATATATATATATATATATATATATATATATATATATATATATATATATATATGAATTTCTCCAATAAATTAAAGTTTTATCTCTTCATTCCAAAACTGTCAAGTCATTTCATTATATTGTTTAGTTAAGCTTTTGTTATATTTTAAATCCGAGTTTTATTTTTAGAATGAAATCATACACTTGCCAGCGGAATTTTTTCCATATATTTTATTCATCTTATATGATTAAGATTTCTTTCCAGTCCATATTCAGACATAATTCGAATCCATAAATATATTATTAATATCATAATGAAGTATTTCATGGAAACAAAACACATTAGGATAAAAGCCAATAAACGAGTTAAAAATATACACATATTCGAATATATATGTGTATGTATATATATATATATATATATATATATGTATGTATGTATTTATTTATATGTGTGTATATAAATTCAAACAATAATAATATCCGGCATCCTATTGTGAATGAATGAAGACCAGCCATCACGGAATGACAGCTTGGCACCGTTTCAACATACAAAACAGTGAATCGAAGTCGGAGAACGGCAACACAGATCTTTATTGTTGCGTCATATCCCTGGCTTACAAATAAAATATAGATAAACCGTAAGACCTATTTTCAATCCGGAGTTTCTCTATTTTTGATATTTTTCACCGAGACATATTTCTCGTAATACTTCCGTTCAGTTTTTATCACGGTCTTTTTATGCTATTACTGTCTGTCGTGTTTGTGTCGAATGCATTTTTCTTTCTGCGCTCGGAAGTGGTCGGCGGGTTTTGATAAAAGCAATGGATACGACGAGCCGTTGTTGTGACGCACCGGGATGTGACGCCAATGCGACGACAGTGTTGGCAGCGCTGATAAAGTCGGATGAGCAGTGATTCTCAAAATCAATACAGTGTTTTTATATATATATATATATAACTGAACTGTTGTTACGATTGTGTCGGCGTACTGGAATTGAACAGAGACAGAAAAATACAGAGGACAGAACTGAAAGAGAAAGTGACAAACAGTGCATGCGTTCGAATAAAAAAAATCTGTACTTGAATATTTTACTATAAAAAACATCAATTCTATTTTTCACTTTCTTATGTTCACTATTAGAATATCATTTTATTGATTACTTTAAGATATTTTACAAATTCATTAAGATCAAAAGCTCACCGAGATCTTTCTCCCATCTCACATACTTCATTATTAATCGACGATATACCGGCTATCACAATCAGATTCGAACCCACGACGCAGTGATTAGGAAATTAACATACAAACCACTTCACTACGACCACGTATATCTAACAGTCTCAAACGAGAATTTCTATAGCCTTTATCAAAGATCATTTAAGTTCATGTCTTTCCTTACAAGCCATTAGTTTGCAGTTCAGAGGATTAAGGTCAGAGCTTTTGCAAGACGAATGTGATTATTTAGAAACATTACCTCCAGTCATCTCTATACGATGTTAGTTTGTCAGTGTAAGCTAAATCAATTTAAACTCAATCATCCATTGATCCAATGCTGCGAGAACATTTTAATAATTGCGATCAAGTTAAAAGATGCAAAAATATGCATGTCTACGCATTTTACTAACGACACTTTCAAGTCTTATAAACAAAAATTAATAATAGATAGTCAATGATTCACCATCTCATTCATCTTACAGGACTTCTATGTCTGAAATATATATAAAAAAACTGTTCTAGAGTTTGATTTTTTAAAGAAAATCCCACCTAATATAGGTTTTCAAATATTATTCTTTTTTATAATAAAAATATCAATGTTCCATTTTTGAATTTTACTTAATTCATTAAATAAAAGTATAACTATCAGCTTGAAATATTTAAATGTTATATAGGGTTATATATTATTGAATAATCGTCGAAAAAACGAAATTCGAACAAGAAACAAATACAAATAATTAAATATCTATAATTATCCTCAATTAGTTTTTTAAAAAACAAACGTATAGATAAAATGATTCGACACGTTTCGATAATTAATTAAAAATTAGTTAACAAATGAGAGATTTTAGAAATAAACGTTTCAAGAAGAAGAAAACTGTTTTTACTACGCGCGTTTGTAAAATATTGAATCGTTTCAGTAGTCGCCGGGAATAGAACTTGATAGTTCTGAAACTGTGACTTAATTCACTTTTACAAATGAAAATCCAAATAAGTAATAAACAAACATGATCGATGATGATTTAATGAACATTTTTGAACAGAAAACTTTTTATGGTCTGTGGAATGGAAAAAGAATTTATTTATAAAACAACAAAGAGCACACGGTTTAAATTCTTTTGGAGAAAACAAGGATATTTATCGAACGTTAATTATTTGATGTAATCTTTCCTCATTAAACGGGTATATTTTGAACTATTTTTGATACAAGTGTGTTGATTACATGTCTAGCTATATGTATGTTTATACACACACACATACGTGTGTGTGTGTGTGATATTGAGAATTAACTGTTCGCTCCATACGGTTCCATAATAACTACACACAATTCGAAAACCTCCAGTGCACAATTATTCATATCTGATGAAAGTTACAAAACCCATCGCGGCGCATACGCAATCCGTATGTAAATCATTTTATAACACCTGAATTTATACGACGATCAATTTAATACAAAGATAGTGTCTACATATGACTACAATACTTATCGCAGAACTAGTGATATGGCGTGCCAGTAAATACACATGTGTAGCTGCCTACGCTCTAACAGAGTGGCGCAGCAATGGCTGCGTTGGTGGCGGCGCCGTTACACTGTATTGCAGAGTAGATCAGTAATTGAAGCATTTAATTGTTCTGGTATAGCAAACGTAGCAAAAGCTATTTAGATTAACGCGCACTGCACGCTTTATTGTATTGCGACGGTTCTAAAAATTTTTCCACATAATTATTCGCACCGCGACTGATTTCGATCGGTTTATTGGCAAGGATTTTTTTTAACGGCGTGTGTTTAATAGTAAACGGATTTATTCTTCGGTTTTCATTCGAAAAGATATATGTATTAACATCGATTAATTTGTATCCGTTATACAAACAATGCTAATAAAGAAAACCAACCCTAAATATCCGCATTTCTCTCGTCGACATATTTTTAAACTATAAATTAAATTTCAAAATCACCCATATCTATAATTAGTAGATAAATTTAAAAATATGTAACTAATTTATCTTTAAAATAGCAAATATTTCCTAAATTTAATTTATTTTTCAAAAATTAATTCTTTTCACAAATACTTTCCCAATCAGAAATGTTCAGTTAATCATTATTGATCATTCTTTATAAAGTTCACAAGAAAAACATAGATTTTTCTGCACTGCCTAGTATTTTTATAACAATAAAAATGATTGTTTTATTTTAAATAAATGTTAAATAAGACAAATTACAGACCTAGGAGTTTTAAAATAAATTCGATGATTTTCAATATATCAATCAATGATTTAGAATGAAAACCTGTCGCAGGAGAAATGGATGTGTACCCAATCTCCAGGATTCACATAGTTCAATACTTGATACATAAAAGTGTGTGTGTGTGTGTAAAGTAAAAGGACATGAAAATTTTAATTACAACACATGTCTCTCTTGCTAAAATTCAACGTGGAATGATATAAAGCGGTTCAAAAGGAAGGCCCGTTATGCAATAAATAATACGTTAAAATATCCAAAAGATAATCCGACACCGCTAAAAACAACACCAAACTGTTGAGTGCAGCACGTCGTGTAATTTAACCGCTCTGTACAGCACAAAAGTACAACGACAGTAAATGTGTATCATCGAAAATTGGCGAGCGGGAGTACAACAGTCTACGTCCCAGCAACCATACGAGACGATATTACTTCACGCCACCCGGCCTCTCTATCTCAATAGTCTCTTTGTTAGTGAATTAGATACACGTTGTGAGGGTGTAATGCGATACTCACTCCTCCGGCACACACACACACTCACGCCACACTGTAAGGAGATTTAATTAAATTTAAACTGTCAAAGTCCTCATCACACTTGACGTTCTCGAGCATCGAGTGGATCATCGTGCCGATCGAGGTCAATGTAGCTCCGTGTCGACTCGATCCCATGTAAAATTATCGGTTCTTTATTCGTCCTTTTTATCAAACAAAAATAATGTCTAATTAAACTGACTATAAGTGTGTAATCTTAGATAGTGTGACGTGATGTGCTTTCATACGGTTTTAGGTGTTGAAAACTAATTCTGAATTTATCGACGATTTAATTAACAAAATAATTAAATTTCAATACAACTAGCATTATATTAATACAAAAGTGTATATAT